>JABWTJ010000104.1:1656675-2224284 GCA_016801875.1 Solanum sitiens | reverse complement strand
TCGCCAAGACATACAAGTACATTCTAAGGCATACCATCCGAACGTCATGGACGTTTTTGGTCGATTGAACTCCAAACTTAACCAAACTTTGCACACTGCCTAAGGACACCAAAATAACTCCGTTTAACTTAAAATTAACTCAAGAAACAACCATGAGGCTCTAGTTCACCTTAGTTCATTTTGGGGCGTTATATTCTCCCCCACTTGGAATAACATTCGTCCTCGAATGACACTTAAATTTTAAGAACAACAAGGACTCACTTAGCATCATATAATACACTTAGATCATGATCAAAAAACTAACAATCAAAGCATCCACTAGCAAGGAACATCATTTTACACTTTCAACACTTAGCAACATAGGCAACTTTCACCAATTTTCACAAAGTCAAAAATTCAACCTCAATCTTCTTTTATGGAGGAGCTACCTTCTCCAACGTTAAAAATGCTCATAAACAATGCCTTCACACACATTGAAACTAAAATTCAATACAAAACAATTTTCTTCAAAATGCCAAAATTTTTTTACAGTGAAGTTGACTGCCATCTTACCAAATTTTTGAAAAATTCATTCTCTAAGCAATTCATCAAGACGACATGACCATAGGAACTATAAAACCATATATACTCATTTTATAACACAAAAGCAACAATAACCAAGAGGTGATACTTACCAAAACCATCAATCCGGATTAATTATCCTTTCTAGGCCCCATCCCATAGGAAGGGTTCTTCTTGGGAGCATTAGGATCTAGGGAAGCTTGATTGACATCTCTCCCCCTTGATTTAAGGTTTGGGCAGTCCCTCATCTTGTGGCCTCTATTACCACATGCAAAACAACCATCCGTTCCGGCAAGACACTTACCCCCATGTTGCTTGCCACAAGTAGGGCACCTAGCCCTTTCATAGGAATGACCACCACCTTGAGAAGATTGATTTGGAGCCCTATCGTTGTTTCCCATAGAAGAATCTTGGGGATAAAACCTCTTCTTAGGCCTTTGGTGACTAGAATCATCCGACCTAGGTCTCTTACCCTCTTTCCTTATCTCCCTAATTTTGGACTCCTCAATTTGTTGCGCATAAACCATGAGCCTAGAGATATCCATGTCATTAATAAGCATAGACGTACGACACTCTTTTTCCACCAAGCTAGACACGCCCATCACAAACTTGTTCATCCTAGCCCTAGGGTTGGCTACCATGTTTGGGGCATACTTAGAGAGTTGGGTGAATTTGAGAGAGTACTCTTGCACACTCATTCCCCCTTGACTGAGGTTCATGAATTCAACCATCTTCTTCTCCCTCCACTCTAAAGGAAAGAATCTATCTAGGAAACCCTCTTTGAATTCCTCCCAATCAACCGGTCCTCTTTCTAAGGGTCTCTCACCCCTCCATTGCTCATACCACACTTGAGCAACATCCTTAAGTTGGTAAGCGGCCAATTCCGCTTTCTCCCTAGGGGTCACACCCATAGCATCTACCACCTTGAAAACCTCATCTATGAAGCCTTGTGGATCTTCATCCACCTTAGTGCCATGAAAAGTAGGAGGGTTCATCCTCATGAAATCCCGATTCCTAGAAGCGGGAGTACTAGCATTTGGTTGGGGCCTATCTCCTTGGTTAGCTTGGCCCACAAAGTGATTGTTGACAACTTGAGCTTGAGCCGTCATGAGTTGAGTGAAGTTCATTAGGGCAGCCCTCAACTCCGCATTAGTCATATCACCCTCAACAAAAGGAGCTTGAGGCATAGGAGGCACTTGAGGTCCTTGAGGTTCCGGAGGCACTTGAGGTTCTTGAAGAGGAACCTCCTCATTTTCCTCCCCTAAGCCAACAATAGGAACTTGGTCAACATGGGGAAGGACTCTCTTATTTGGTACACCTCCCTCCTCCCTTCTAGTGGTCGATCTCCTCGTATTCATGTCCTAAAAACACAAAAAGAAGAGGTTGAGAATAGACACCTGATATACTCAACTCTAAGGCACGATACTAGAATAGAGAAGAAAGTGAAACTTCTAGCATCTTATAGCCTCTTGACCATGGATGTGTCACGACTCACACCAATGAACAAGATACTACTAGATGTGGCTTGTGAGACTTTCAGACCTTAAACTATTTCCCAAACATTATGCTTTTATACCAAGTCTGTCATGACCCGAAAGCACCCCCTAAAAGTTAGGGAAAACCTTCGAATCATGACCGGGCGTACTTGGCCCCTTTGGGGTCTCGTACAAGCCCTCTAACTAGCATTCATAACATAAAGCATAAAAAGTAGTGCGGAATTTAAAACTTTTCACGATAATAATAATAATAAAAGTCTTTTCATAAATACTAGGAAATCTTATCGTCACAAGTAAACTTAAAGACACAACTGAGAATCTTAGGGACACGGCCCTTTACAATAAAAGTAAATACATCTTTAAGTCTTAATAAAGAAACTAAGAAACATAAAACTATGTCCTCGAATATATGAGGACATACCCAATTCTTGAGAGATAGAATTCCCAAGCTTCAACTCTGATCCTCCAAAAAGGCTTCCAACCTATACTCATAAGGTATATAAAAGTATGGGGTTAGTACAACAATGTACTAAGTATGGCATATGCAAAAACATAAGAAAAGGGTCATTTTAGTAAAAATAAATTTTCATGCAATTAAAGCAATATTCATGAATCTAGAAACAAACCAACATAAGAATCGACAATCAACACTTTATGGCAACTTTACCAAAACTTAGAGTAATCAAAAGGAACATTTCAAATACTTACAATGAAAATTGAATAAATCATCACAGTGAACATAATGGATTCTTACAATGGAGACCTTACAGTGAATGGCATGGTCCAAGTCATTGAACTCTTTTCCTTTGAAGTTGCCCTAACCCAAGGTTATCCTAAGACTTCCTAAGGTGAGCTAAGAAGGGATTTTCATTACACCTCCCTTCAAAGCACACCAAAGCGACCCTTAAAACTACTAAATCTTAGGCTTACTTCGTTGGAAATCAAATCCATGCCCTTGGCTAACATATGCAAAACACTCATGGAAATATAGGTCATACAAGGTGCAATGTGAGAGTAGCATCCCATACTACCACTCCCACTTAGTACTCCTAATGGATTCCATTTACTCAAGTACTCCACAATAATCCTCCATAACACTACACCATAGTACTCATTCACACGGATTTCATGAAGGTACTCTTCTCCCATAGTAGGTATAGGTCACACCAAGTGCAATGTGAGAATAGCATCCCATACTACTACTCCCACTCAATGCTCCTACTCGGTAACTAATGTGGATTGAGCACTTCACGACATACATACACAATTTCAACAATACACAAGATAATTAGTTTCAAATCAATTCTTTTGTGGGAGTTAGCTTAACCGACAAAGACCATGAGAGCTAGACATGGAATCCCGATATTAACCCCTATCGGATGAGGGATCCTTACTTGCCTAGTGTAAGGTCATGCTTCTTAGCGTTTACATGGCTTTTCCAATAGCTACACCTATGCGGGCATATAGTTAAGGGATAAGGAGATTGTTACTAAGTAACTCACTCTCTACTAACGAGGAGTACTCATCTCAAGAGGTACTTTGGATTACAACATCTCAACTAACAAAGTGCAATCCACCTCCCCTTCATATCCTATCGGTGCTAGGCATAATCCACACGGATTTCTCAACATAATAGTCTATCTTAGAAAGCTCACTAGGAAATGGAGAGGTTGTTACTAGACACTACATCTCAACTCACGAAGTGTGTCCACCTCAAGATTCCCCTTTTTGCTCAACTTGACATAATACAAATCTTAAAGGAGTGTGTGTGTACATGTGCACACCTTGCATATAAGCATCATTTCATTATCATCAAGTTCTACTCATACTTTAACCTTGATTCATCAAGCTACACACTCTACATACTTCTCATAATCATATACTTCATTTAGAAATAAACTAGGTCAAACATGCAATTCAAGCTACATCAAACACAACACAAGACCCATTTCCAATATATATATTCATTTCACATATTAGACCTTCAAGATCACATACTCAAACCATACTAAGTAGCATCAAGTTCATCAATTAGCACCGCCACCCATAAGGTGGACCATACCACTCAAATAGCAATTCATAATAAGAATTATACAATGAGAGCAACTCATCGACAAATCAAACCATAATTACCCATAAGCAATTTATCAATATTTCACATACTAAGGCCCTTAGGGCAGTAGCTACACCAACATGACAAATACAAGAAGACCAAGTTCATACCCTACTCAAATCATTCTCACATAACCCATTTTCAAGTCAAAAATTGAAGTATGCATAAACAAGTAACATCAAAATCATCTATTCAAACCAAGATAAATACATTTAAACCATTAGAACTTAGTTACAAGAAGACCCATAATAGAAATCAAAGTTTAGAAGAAGTTGAGTTTAAAACCCCTTTTTGAAAACCATTTTGGAAGTTGGCTTCTTGAATGGAAAGGTATTCAAGAATGGATACCATACTTTTAGGAGAAAGAAACCCACGAATTTGATGAAGGAACAAGCCCAAAGCAGACCTCCTTTCCCTCCTTGAGCCTTGGCTTCAATGGTGACTTTGAGAGAGTTTTCTTTTTAGAGAGAGAGTTTGAATGTTGAAGTGAGGGGGTCTTGTCTAGGTCTAGGATTTAAAACTAATTTAATATAACCTAAAAATACCAAAATTATACACCTAGGGTCTTATAAGACTTGGGGTGTATTTACATAAAACACCCCAAGTTGGCAGCCTTAAGTCATGCACTGGCAGGCCTCGTCGACGAGACCTCCTCGACGGACCGTCACGTTCACCACGGACCGTCATGGGGTCCCGTCGAGGAACACTTGGCACCTACTGGAGCCTGTCCAAGTTTCCAATCTCTGTCACTCGCGATGCCTTGGATCGACGGACTGTCCTGAGTGCAACGGACCGTCGCCATGGTCGTCGTGAGCCACTGATGGGCAGACTTTGCCCAAGTCTTGGGCCTTTAATGTAGGGCCCCTTGTGGGTCCTAGGTGGGGTCGTGCCCGGACGTCAAACCCCTAAACTAAGTTGTCTAGGTCTAAGGAACATCCGACGCATGTGTCAAGTAAAACGAACACATAAAACTCATCCAAACTCGCCAAGACATACAAGTACATTCTAAGGCATACCATCCGAACGTCATGGACGTTTTTGGTCGATTGAACTCCAAACTTAACCAAACTTTGGACACTGCCTAAGGACACCAAACTAACTCCGTTTAACTAAAAATTAACTGAAGAAACAACCATGAGGCTCTAGTTCACCTTAGTTCATTTTGGGGCGTTAAATTTTCCCCCACTTGGAATAACATTCGTCCTCGAATGACACTTAAATTTTAAGAACAACAAGGACTCACTTAGCATCATATAATACACTTAGATCATGATCAAAACACTAACAATCAAAGCATCCACTAGCAAGGAACATCATTTTACACTTTCAACACTTAGCAACATAGGCAACTTTCACCAATTTTCACAAAGTCAAAAATTCAACCTCAATCTTCTTTTATGGAGGAGCTACCTTCTCCAACGTTAAAAATGCTCATAAACAATGCCTTCACACACATTGAAACTAAAATTCAAGAGAAAAAATTTTTCTTCAAAATGCCAAAATTTTTTTACAGTGAAGTTGACTGCCATCTTACCAAATTTTTGAAAAATTCATTCTCTAAGCAATTCATCAAGACGACATGATCATAGGAACTATAAAACCATATATACTCATTTCATAACACAAAAGCAACAATAACCAAGAGTTGAGACTTACCAAAACCATCAATCCGGATTAATTATCCTTTCTAGCCCCCATCCCATAGGAAGGGTTCTTCTTGGGAGCATTAGGATCTAGGGAAGCTTGATTGACATCTCTCCCCCTTGATTTAAGGTTTGGGCAGTCCCTCATCTTGTGGCCTCTATTACCACATGCAAAACAACCATCCGTTCCGGCAAGACACTTACCCCCATGTTGCTTGCCACAAGTAGGGCACCTAGCCCTTTCATAGGAATGACCACCACCTTGAGAAGATTGATTTGGAGCCCTATCCTTGTTTCCCATAGAAGAATCTTGGGGATAAAACCTCTTCTTAGGCCTTTGGTGACTAGAATCATCCGACCTAGGTCTCTTACCCTCTTGCCTTATCTCCCTAATTTTGGACTCCTCAATTTGTTGCGCATAAACCATGAGCCTAGAGATATCCATGTCATTAAGAAGCATAGCCGTACGACACTCTTTTTCCATTAGGCTAGACACACCCATCACAAACTTGTTCATCCTAGCCCTAGGGTCGGCTACCATGTTTGGGGCATACTTAGAGAGTTGGGTGAATTTGAGAGAGTACTCTTGCACACTCATTCCCCCTTGACGGAGGTTCATGAATTCAACCATCTTCTTCTCCCTCCACTCTAAAGGAAAGAATCTATCTAGGAAAGCCTCTTTGAATTCCTCCCAATCAACCGGTCCTCTTTCTAAGGGTCTCTCACCCCTCCATTGCTCATACCACACTTGTGCAACATCCTTAAGTTGGTAAGCGGCCAATTCCGCTTTCTCCCTAGGGGTCACACCCATAGCATCTACCACCTTGAAAACCTCATCTATGAAGCCTTGTGGATCTTCATCCACCTTAGTGCCATGAAAAGTAGGAGGGTTCATCCTCATAAAATCCCGAATCCTAGAAGCGGGAGTACTAGCATTTGGTTGGGTCCTATCTCCTAGGTTAGCTTGGCCCACAAAGTGATTGTTGACAACTTGAGCTTGAGCCGTCATGAGTTGGGTCAAGTTCATTAGGGCAGCCCTCAACTCCGCATTAGTCATATCACCCTCAAAAAAGGAGCTTGAGGCATAGGAGGCACTTTAGGTCCTTGAGGTTCCGGAGGCACTTAGGTTCTTGAAGAGGAACCTCCTCATTTTCCTCCCCTAAGCCAACAATTGGAACTTGGTCAACATGGGGAAGGACTCTCTTATTCGGTACACCTCCCTCCTCCCTTCTAGCGGTCGATCTCCTCGTATTCATGTCCTAAAAACACAAAAGAAGAGGTTGAGAATAGACACTTTATATACTCAACTCTAAGGCACGATACTAGAATAGAGAAGAAAGTGAAACTTCTAGCATCCTATAGCCTCTTGTCCATGGATGTGTCGCGACTCACACCAATGACCAAGATACTACTAGATGTGGCTTGTGAGACTTTCAGACCTTAAACTATTTCCCAAAACCTTATGCTCTGATACCAAGTCTTGTCACGACCCGAAAGCACCCCCTAGAAGTTAGGGAAAACTTTCGAATCGTGACCGGGCATACTTGACCCCTTTGGGGTCTCGTACAAGCCCTCTAACTAGCATTCATAACATAAAGCATGAAAATTAGTGCGGAATTTAAAACTTTTCACGATAATAATAACAAAACGAGTCTTTTCATAAATACTAAGAAAATCTTATCGTCATAAGCCAACTTAAAGACACAACTTGGAATCTTAGGGACACGGCCCTTTACGATAAAAGTAAATACATTTTTTTAAGTACTAATAAAGAAACTAAGAAACATAAAACTATGTCCTCGAATATATGAAGACATACCAAATTCTTGAGAGATAAAGTTCCCAAGCTTCGACTCCGATCCTCCCAAAAGGGCTTCCAACCTATACTCATAAGGTATAAAAAGTATGGGATTTGTACAACAATGTACTAAGTATGGCATATGCAAAAACATGCAAAAAGGGACATTTTACTAAAGATAGCTTTTTATGCAATTCAAATATAACCTTCATGAATCTAGAAGCAAACCCACATAAGAATCAACAATTAACACTTTATGGCTATCTTACCAAACTTAAAGTAAACAAAGGAGCATTTCAATTAACTTTGCTAAACTTGCAATAAAATTGAATAAAACATCATAGTGAACATTTTGAATTCTTACAATGAAGACCTTACAGTGAATGGAACGGTCCAAGTCATATGAACCCTTTTCCTTTGAAGTTGCCCCAACCCAAGGTTATCCTAAGACTCCCTAAGGTGAGCCAAGAAGGGACTCTCATTACACCTCCCTTCAAAGCACACCAAATAGACCCTTAAAACTACCAAATCTTAGGCTTACTTCGTTAGAAATCAAATCCACGCCCTTGGCTAACATATGCAAAACACTCATGGAAATATAGGTCATACCAAGTGCAATGTGAGAGTAGCATCCCATACTACCACTCCCACTTGGTACTCCTAATGGATTCCATTTACTCAAGTACTCCACAATAATCCTCCAAACACTACACCATAGTACTCATTCACACGGATTTCATGAAGGTAATCTTCTCCCATAGTAGGTATAGGTCACACCAAGTGCAATGTGAGAATAGCATCCCATACTACTACTCCCACTCAATGCTCCTACTCGGTAACTAATGTGGATTGAGCACTTCACCACATACATACACAATTTCAACAATGCACAAGATAATTAGTTTCAAATCAATTCTTTTGTGGGAGTTAGCTTAACCGACAAAGACCATGAGAGCTAGACATGGAATCCCGATATTAACCCCTATCGGATGAGGGATCCTTACTTTGCCTAGTGTAAGGTCATGCTTCTTAGCATTTACATGGCTTTTCCAATAGCTACACCTATGCGGGCACATAGTTAAGGGATAAGGAGATTGTTACTAAGTAACTCACTCTCTACTAACGAGGAGTACTCATCTCAAGAGGTACTTTGGATTACAACATCTCAACTAACAAAGTGCAATCCACCTCCCCTTCATATCCTCTCGGTTCTAGGCATAATCCACACGGATTTCTCAACATAATAGTCTATCTTAGAAAGCTCACTAGGAAATGGAGAGGTTGTTACTAGACACTACATCTCAACTCACGAAGTGTGTCCACCTCAAGATTCCCCTTTTTTCTCAACTTGACATAATACAAATCTTAAAGGAGTGTGTGTGTACATGTGCACACCTTGCATATAAGCATCATTTCATTATCATCAAGTTCTACTCATACTTTAACCTTGATTCATCAAGCTACACACTCTACATACTTCTCATAATCATATACTTTATTTAGACATAAACTAGGTCAAACATGCAATTCAAGCTACATCAAACACAACACAAGACCCATTTCCAATATATATCTTCATTTCACATATTAGACCTTCAAGATCACATACTCAAACCATACTAAGTAACATCAAGTTCATCAATTAGCACCGCCACCCATAAGGTGGACCATACCACTCAAATAGCAATTCATAATAAGAATTATACAATGAGAGCAACTCATCAACAAATCAAACCATAATTACCCATAAGCAATTTATAAATATTTCACCATATTAAGGCCCTTAGGGCAGTAGCTACACCAACATGACAAATACAAGAAGACCCAAGTTCATACCCTACTCAAATCATGCTCACATAACCCATTTTCAAGTCAAAAATTGAAGTATGCATAAACAAGAGTTTCATGGAGTTTTAACATCAAAATCATCTATTCAAACCAAGATAAATACATTTAAACCATTAGAACTTAGTTACAAGAAGACCCATAATAGAAATCAAAGTTTAGAAGAAGTTGAGTTTAAAACCCCTTTTTGAAAACCATTTTGGAAGTTGGCTTCTTGAATGGAAAGGTATTCAAGAATGGATACCATACTTTTAGGAGAAAGAAACCCACGAATTTGATGAAGGAACAAGGCCAAAGCAGCCCTCCTTTCCCTCCTTGAGCCTTGGCTTCAATGGTGACTTTGAGAGAGTTTTCTTTTTAGAGAGAGAGTTTGAATGTTGAAGTGAGGGGGTGTTGTCTAGGTCTAGGGTTTAAAACTAATTTAATATAACCTAAAAATACCAAAATTAGACACCTAGGGTCTTATAAGACTTGGGGTGTATTTACATAAAACACCCCAAGTTGGCAGCCTTAAGTCATGCACTGGCAGGCCTCGTCGACGAGACCTCCTCGACGGACCGTCACGTTCACCACGAACCGTCATGGGGTCCCGTCGAGGAACACTTGGTAAAGTAGCATACCTGGATAATTTAACAAACTTCAGGGAATACTCCCTGACTGTCATTGCTCCCTGCTTAAGGTTGATAAACTCCTCAACCTTGGCCTCCCTAATCTCCCTTGAAAGAATCTCTCCAGGAAGGCTGTCTTAAATAAATCCCAAGTGACCGGAATTCCTCCCAAAGCTCGGCTATCCTGCCACATCTTGCACCAAGTCTGTGCAACATCCTTCAGCTGATAGGAAGCCAGCTCAGCCTTCGCAGTATCTGTGGCCCCCATAGCCACCAAAATCTTATGCACCTCATCCACAAACTCCTGGGGGTCCTCTGAAGTCTTAGACCCCGTGAAAATAGGAGGATTCATCCTCGTGAAATCTCTCAGCCTGTCATCCATGCTACGAACCGGTGGGTTTTCCCTCTGAACATTCTGTCGGTTGACCTGGTTAGTCATGCCCTGCATAGTGATGGCCTTTGCCATCTGGGCTATAGATGCCCGCACCCCGCATTAGTCAACCCAGCTGGGTTAACCGGCATAGCAATTCCTTCAGCTGTAGCCTGGGGTGGAACCTGATTCTCCCCAGCAGCTGCTCCTCCTGTCCTCTGACCAATGGTTCTCCTAGTATTCATTCTCTGAAAACAACAAGGATTGATGTTAGACACGCTCATAACACCAAGAAAATTAGACATTAGGAAAAGCACGATAAGATCAGAAGAAGGGAAATTTTCCTACGCATTATGTAGTCTCTAATCCAGGATAGTGGTGCACTTCACTACCATGACTTAGAAACTACTCAATGTGGTTGATGTGAACTTATTATTCTCTTAATTTAACCTAGAGCTCTGATACCAACTTTGTCACGACCGAAATCTATACTCCAGACGAGACTGACGTCGTTGACCTCTCAGAGGTCGGAGACAAGCCTACATACGTCATTCTTACTTCATTTAGGTTAATTTTAGCGGAAAATTTGAAATTTTTGTTTTCTTATTCAATGCAAAACATTTTTAAACTTAACATCATAGGAGTTCACAAATCAACCATCTAATCTAGAGAGAATCAAATGAAAGAAACACTTCATAATTGCATTAAACGTATTTTTGCCAAAACGGCACCAATACAAAGTCTGAAATGAAAGTGGAAAGAAACACTAGTGGAACATGCTCCACTAGCTAAAGCCTACATCTAGGCTAGATGATAACGGTAGACATCCTCTAAAGCATGAGGTCCTACCAATTCCGGATGAAAACTCCACTTCCGGATAGCTTCAACATCAACCTGTAAGCTATAGCGTCCACCTGTGCCTGCACCTAAAAATATAGAGTTGTATGGGATTAGTACACACTTGTACTAAGTATGGGTATATGCAAGCACACACCAAGGACATGCATGAGTGAGAATAGCTCTTCCCTAACAACATGATTTATGGAAAGTCAAGTCAGTGGACTTGCCAAGTTGGGATTAGGAAAGTCAGGGGACTTGCCAAATTTAAATTAGGAAAGTCAGGGGACTTGCCAAATTTGAATTATAAAAGTCATGCCATGAGAGTAACATGCATCATCATACATATATTGCACAAAACACATAACATCTTACACATAGCACATAACATATTACATATAGCACATAACATCTTTCATATCATTAATTCATATGCCATGAGACCTCGGAATCATGGACTTAAATTTAAGACTTCCCAAAATGAAGTCTCAACATATGGGACCTCAACTAGGGAGCCTTCTTTAGCATACACAGAGTCTGCTTCATTCATTCATACGTACTTCATTTCATTCATTCATAAGCTAGTGTAAACACTAGCCATAGCTAGGATGTAGTTTAAGACTCTCATCGGGTTTGCTGTGAAATGATCAAGAATAACCTAGTGTCATTACTTGAGTCTAGCTCACCTCTTGATTATCCTATTCTAACACCTTTGGTATCGTTCATTTCATTATGTGCATCATTTGAGGCTGACCTCATTCATTCTTTGGGAGCTTTAACTTTAACCGACATAGATCATGTGAGCATCATGAAATCTAGTGTCTCCCCCACACCGAAAAGAGGTGGAATCACCGGCCAAAGTGACCCAAAACATGCTAGCATACATGGGAATTAAACCCCGCCAGATCCCTATATTGGCAGTATAGGTTCGAAGACTAGGAGATATAAGGAGACCCATACCCGGCATGCCAGACAGTCTCATCTCATGAGAGTTATATGAACCTCCGCCCTTCCCGAAAGAAGGAATCACCGCTCATAGCTAGCCTATCGGTGCTCTGTATAAAGTTCCATTACATTCAAATCATACGTCATGGAAGCTGGCTTCTAGTATGAGGACATCATAGCTCAATAGATGATTTCTCATCTCATCATTAGTATTAAGTATACATTATTCTCAATACTTTCATTAGAGTGTTCATAGAGACTGGTCTCATCATTAACTTTACACTCTCATAAGTGAGTACGTTTTGGTAACATATACTTAGGCTCATTTGAGATTGCTCTCATCTTTCACATTAGCCTCTTATCATGTTGTCACCACATTCGTTAACATTAGCACATTTGCTCTTCATAATTACTCACCCCTTTTTACGTGAATGTTCATTTCATCATATGCCAATGCACTTGGCCATTTGTGTGTTTCACACTCTTACTTAACCCTTCTAGGGTTTCATCATTTCATTACATAATATTCATTTCATCGAATGCCAATGCACTTGGCCATTTAGTGTGTTTTACACTCGTACGTAGCCCTTCTAGGGTTACATCATTTCATTACATACATCTTAGGTTCACTTATTTTTAAACGTATGATAGACTTATGGGTCTATACATACAAGCCATGAGACTTCATTCATAGTTCGTTTAAGTGATTCATATCTTTCTAAGATTATGTGGTACAAGACTTATGCATCTTGTATGTATGCCAAAATCTCAATTTCGATCTAAGTAGGCAGCATTATTCTTGAAACTTTAGTTCACATATGACTTATGTATCAATACGGAATTTGGGCAAGGGAACCCGATTTCGAATCCCTTGGACAACACTTACATTTTTTTTATTTTAGTTTGATCCATACGTCTTGGGGACCTAAGATCGAGCCCCAACACCTTCGTTTCCTTTGAATTTCTTTTCTTTGAACTTTCTCTTTCTTGGCCGAGGGGTTGTGGGATCAAACCCCTAAAGCCCCCTTTTATTTTAATATCTTTTTCCTTGACTTTTTCGAGTTGACCATGAGGGTGTGGGATCGAATCCCCACAACCTCACTTTATTTCTTTCTCTTTAATTCCCTTAATCAGCCTAGAGGTCGTGGGTTCGATTCCCACACGCCTCAACATTTATTTTCTTTTAATTTCCTTAAGTCTGACTGAGAGGTTGTGGGTTCGAATTCCACTCCTCTCATTTCTTATTTTCATAGCTTCATTTTACAGCCAAGACCACGGTTCGAATCCCCCTCACCACATTATTTTAACTTACGTATTTTCATAATTTTTAACATAGTGAGGTCATGGGTTCGATCCTCAGTGGCCTCACATATTTTAATTCATTTTTACATAGCATGATAATCCCCTTAGCTTGGCCGAAACTCATCAACAAGATGTTGGAAATTTTTGCAGCCTAGTTCCTCACCTCTTTCACAGTAAATGTTTAGACGTTTTAAGTAGTTTTTAGTGAGTTCTTTAGGTGCATTTTCATGGATTCATTTGACTATTAGTTTGCACTAAAATTGGCATTTTTACATCACTTATGAACATCACGATTTAAGCAAGTTTGTGCACATGAAATCTAACCATAAACATTACATTTTTTTGAGCCTTAAACCCGAGAGTCATAGGTCACGACCAACATTTCACACACATGTACATATTTTCAGAAAACATAGATTATCATTCATACGATTCCAAACACACATTCTTGAACATATTCATCACGAAAACACATTACATGCCTAATATCTACCAGCAAACATACCCAACCTACGAATCAATGGGAGCTCTTAGGAAAGGGACAAAGAGAGAAGAGAACCCATACCTTTTATGACATTAAAACCTTGAAGTTTCTGCCCAAAGCTTCTCCAAAAATCACGTCCAATCCAATGTTTCAACACCAAACTTTCGACGGAAAAACCCTCTCTTTGCCTAACGTGTTTTATTAGTTGTTTGTTTATGATTTTCGTTGTGAGTTCCTCAAGTGCGAAGAACTTTGGTTTATCTTATATTCTTGTACGTTATTTGGCAGAGAGAACGTGAATAAGAGTTGGTTTGATCGTGAAAGTGAGATATAGACGTGAGAGGTGAGAGTTTTCTTAGGCTTAGGAGTCTAGTTTAGGACTTAGTCAAATAAGGGTTTATTAAATGGTAAAAATCTGATTTCCCTTTTATTTTAAATCAGCTAATAAATAATAAATATTAATTAATTACATTAATTTACCAACTTAAATAAAAACAATTTAAATCATCGTTTCCACCTAGGTTCGAACTCGGGTGGAGCAAGACTTCACTCTAAGAGCACATTTTCGGCCCTCTCTCCCCAAAATGCCCCTCCACCTTATTAATTAAATAATTAATTATATATTTAGGGTAATTACGATACTACCCTTAGCCTGGAAAAAGACCATTTTACCCCTAGACCCTCCAAACCTAAGATTTTCCCTTTTTAAGTCCGGTAAAGACTCCTTCGAGTAAATCTTCGTATTCGAGAACCCTACATGGCTGGACCCAAACTTTCCTAGATCAGCTAACTCCCCAAGTTAGTTGGCTTGGCTGTAGCAAGGGTTCAGAGGTCTGGTTCTACGCGCATCAATCCGTGTGAACCCGGTCTAATCGTAGGCATTCTAGACACATTAAGCATTACTTATCATATCCATTTTTTAGGGTTGTTACAAGAAAAATACCCGTTGCTTCCATCCTTTGAAATTCACACTAGAAAATTTACCCGGTTTCTGTACTTGTGGTACAACAGTTTGGGTTGATATAACAATAACCACTGTAACATTATTATTTTCCATTTCTGATAAACAAACAAATTGATACAGTCTTAGTAAGCAATAACTCAAAATAGCAGACTTAAAGGAGTCTTAAAACCATGAAGGTTTCTGTCTCCACCAGAAACAGATTAAAATAAAATAGATAATTTCCTTAAGATTGTTGCCAATGTGTTTGAAAATAGAATTACTGATTCCAAAAAAACTTTGCAAAAACACGAAGTTACCAAAGTTTTAATGAATCAGTAAGGGAGATGAACATAAATTAATTTAGAAAACTAAAATCTATAAATGTACCAGAATCTGGAAAAATATCAAGTTCACTAAATTCACAGTGTCCCCTTAAGGAAATTATTTCCCTCTAGTATTTGAGGTATGATTTGGAATATATCCTCCCAGGATAGAATGATCTCAATCACCAACGTGTAGATACCAAAAGCTCTAGTGTCAACAAACCACTCAACAAAAGAGAAGTACACGAAGAAATTTTTGTACAGAAGAAGAAGAAATCAGAAAAATTCGTAAGGAAAAATTTTGAAGAGTAAATGGTATTTATAAGAAAGAGGAACAGTTACGAAAGGTTGCAACCTTTTCAGAATCCACACGACCATTAATGAAAGTTAGCAACCTTTCAAACGTTCCTAGCTGTTCCTGAAAGTTGAAACCTTTCAAAACAGACATTTCCAAACGGTGGGAAATTTAAATAAAGCCAGGAAATATTTAAATAAAATGGGTCACGCGGATCCGAGTTGGGCCGTGTTAATCAACTAAAAGTTGAAACGTTTCGGTTAATCTCAAATAAATAATTGAAAAGTTTATGTTATTAACTAATTAATTGAAAATGTTTTGGCCATTTAATTTAATTTGATTAAATAAATAATTAAATAATTAAAATAAACTTTGTCCAAAAAATAAACTCTCGATCATTTTCCAAAGCCAAAGTCGAAGCCGAGCGAGCGACGACGATGAAGGCGTGAGGGGGGTCCCTCTTTCCAACCCTTTTAACAGTTAATATGAGTGTTTCTATATTTAAACTCTCCTATTTTTCTTTCCACCACCGATGAGGGACAAATACCTTTTCATTAAAGCATAAGAGGACTTTTCAAGTTCCCAACTATTCAAGTTCCTATTTTTATATCTTCCCTCCATTTCCCATTAATTCTTGCTACATACCCAACAGTTGTTGTTGGAAAATCCACAACCTTGGTAGCAACGAGAGTTAACAATGGTAAGTCTTTAAATTCATCTACACTTGTTTCTAATAGTACATATTGATTCTGAATCTATGTATCACATGACATTTGATTCTAGACAAGTTTCATCACTTAAACCATCGTCAAAAAAGTATTTTCCACCGCTAATGGTTCTTCAACACCTATCACGGGGGAAGGATCTTTATCCCTCTTTAATAATTTGAATTTAGACAGTGTCTTAGTAGTTCCATCATTGTATTGTAACCTTTTGTTGTTTCTCAAATTGCCACTACTCTATCTTGTGTTGTGATGTTTTTACTATTATGTGTGTAAGGACATTCAGACGAGGAAGACAATTGGCTATGGTATTAGACGAGAGAAGTTGTATTACTTGGATTTGGAGTCAAAAAGTTCTAATCAGTTGCACTTAGCGTTATTGGTTGATGTGTTAGTGGTGAAGAAAAAACAAGGAAATATGATATTTGGCAATGGCTTCGACAATTGGGACATGTTTCTTTTGGATATCCTAATAAATTGTTTCCTAAGTTATTTACAAAATTTGATGCTTCTAATTTCCATTGTGATGTCTGTGAACTTTCAAAGAGTCATCGTGTGTCTTTTTCACCAAAAATGAATAAAAGTTCAATTTCTCTTATGATTATATATCCAGATGTTTGGATTCCATCCAAGGTGAATACGTTAGGTGGATCATGTTGGTTTGTTACTTTTATAGACGATTGTACTAGAATGACTTGGGTGTGTTTGATGAAGTTCAAAAATGGAAGTGAATTTGTTGTTTCAAAAGTTCCATAAAATGATTTGCACTCAATATAATGCCCAAGTAAGAGTTCTGCGTGGTTACACTGGGACAAAGTATTCCATCTATGAACTTAAGCGATATTTAGAAGCACATGGAATTGCTCATCAAACTACTTGTCCCAATACACCCCAATAGAATGTGGTAGCCGAAAGAAAAAATCATCATTTGTTAGAAGTTGTTCGTGCTCTATTGATTGAAGCTCACCTGCCACAATGTTATTGGGGAGAAGCACTCAGTTGTGCAACATATTTAATTAATCGACTGCCTTCTAGCAAAATTAACTTTAGAAAACCATCTTAATCTCTTGCTGAACCGGTGATTGAACCGACAGTCCCAAATTTGACTCCTCGTGTTTTTGGTTGTGTAGCATTTGTACATCTTCATAAGCATCAATGCAACAAGTTATCCCCTCGTGCACTATGGTGTTTTTTCTTGGGATATGCTACTCATCAAAAGGGGTAAAAATGTTTTTATCCTCACTCTCAACAAACATTTGTTACAATGGATGTTGTTTTTCATGAAGAGTCTATGTATTTTTCTAATGAAACAAAACTCCAAGGGGAGGACGTGAAGGATATTTTGTCTCTAAATTATGAAAAAATTGATACTTTCTGCACCTAGTAACAAGGTTGTAGATGAATCAAGTTTATGTGATGATGAACATCAAAAAATGGGACATAACTAAGATATGTTGGAATCAGATTTGGGTACTGTTCAAAATCAAGAAATTAAAGAAGAAGATCTGGGTGCTACTGGAATCAAGAAATTGGAGAAGTTAGTCCAATATCACATGAACCCCTCACCCAACAAGCAACTGATGTACCTAATCAATCGTTGCCAACTCGGGATATTTATGATTTTGTACCTGAACCATCAATCAAACAACTACCACGATGACACAATAGAGGTCTTCCTAAACCCACCTATGAACTAGAAATTTCTGGTAGGACTAGATACCCATTGATACATTTTGTGTCTAATCATCATTTGTCGGAATCAAATAAGTCATTATTTAATCAATTATCTGTTGTATCTATTCCTAACAATTTACAGGAAGCCTTAACTGATCCCAGGTGGAAAGAAGCTATGGATAAAGAGATGAGATCCTTGAAAACAAATGATACAGGGGAACTTGTCGATTGTCTACCAGAAAAGAAAACAGTTGGATGTAAATGGGTGTACACAGTCAAGTACAAAGCATATGATATTATAGAACGATTCAAAGCGAGATTGGTGTCTAAGGGAAATACTCATGCCTATGGAATCGACTATGCCGAAACATATGCACCTATTGAAAAAATCACCATAGTTCGAGCGCTATTATCCTTGGTTGCAAATTTTGATTGGCTAATACAACAATTTAATGTGAAAAATACTTCTCTACATGGTGAGTTGTCTGAAGAAGTCTATATGGACTATTATCCAAGGTACGAGATACCTAGATCACATGATTATAGAGTATGCAGATTGAAAAAATCACCTCATGGACTGAAACAATCACCAAGAGCGTGGTTTGGAAAATTCAGCAACTCTACGAAGCCATTTGGCTATACATAAGGCAACACCGATCACACTTTGTTCTAGAAGAGACATCAAGGTAAACTTAATACCCTTATTATATATTTTGATGACATGGTGTTTTACACCTAGGAAATCTAAAGACCTAGGCTAGAAACTCACCTACTGTCTATGGCTTTAAAACGGTGTTTCTAGGCCTAAATGAAGGTAATTAACTTGTAACACTTCAAAAATCCAAGACGTGTCTTAAAGCCTAACATAAGTGTCATGAGGTATAGACACTTTTTAAGGCATATTTTAATGAATATAGGTCATTTAGGAAGTTTAGAAACCAAAACGTCCAAGAACGTTCATGACGTCTGGAAACTTGTTTTAGGAGGTACTACCGTGCCTTAGCCTATTTGACTAGCTTTTAGGAGTCAGAAATCCATGAAAATTGGTGGAAGGGTAGCTAACATGTGTTTAAGTTGATTCATGGTTGAAACGTCCGGGTACGACTCCCCAAGGACAAACCAAGGGCCCTTGAGGAGGACCCTTGCATGTTGGAGTCAACACTGCCTGGGCAGTGTGTAACCACGAGATGCAATTGACGATCCATGTGTGGATCGATGGGGCATCATTGCCAACCGTCGACCAACACTTAGACAAATTGTTTGAGCCCTCGCCTGCACAAGTCTCTGACAAGAACCACGTTGTGCAGCAAGGAGGAGGGCTGGTCCGTCGACTGACCAACGATCCGTCGATCGTGGTCTCGTCGATGGGGCCTATAATTCCTGCACGTTTTTAAGTTGGGCTTAAATAATTAAGTAAGGGCTTTGGTGGTTATTTAGGGATTAAGTAAAGCCTAATTAACTTAATTAACCCCCCATATAAATACCCCAACCCCATTAGTCTAATTACAACTCTCAAAACAAAACTCTCTTCCTTCTCTCTTCTTTCTCTCTCTATTGAAAGACACCATTGAAGACAAGCTAGGGGAGGGATTTGGAGGCTGTAAAGGGACGATTTCACCATCAATTCTTCATCAAACATTGAGGTATGGGATCCAATTCACCTTTGAGACCTTTTTCCTCAAAGGGTTCCTTCAATGTATTTTGAAAAGTTGGGTTTTCATGTGGGTTCTTCTCCATCTCGAAAATTATGTTATGAATTGGTTTGTTTATGTTTTATATTGGACAATATGAGTAGATTAAAATGAATTCTAACTTAATTATGATATATCTTGATGGTTTGGTCTAGTTTGTAGATGATGACCCTTAACCCTTAACCCTAGGTTTGATCTTGATATGAATTAGGCTGTAATTGGTTCAATTGACTTGGTTATTGGTTGAATTACTGTTAGATAATATTGTTACATTAATCATGAAAAAATTAGAGTGATTTGTAGTCTTTCATGCTATTTCTTGAGAAGTGAATTGTCCTAAGTATCTTGTCTTAAGCTATGATCTAGTATTGAATTATGATGTAATGATTCTTCTAGCCTTGTTATCATGTTGATTATTGACTTACGATGATGTATACCCAAATTGGGTTGAATTGAGTGTTTATGGTAAGACCTTGATGATGAACTATGAATGAGACTTGGTAAGTCTTATGATCTCTACCCTTTACTTCAAATTGTGGTTAATTGTGATTAAGTCAAGATATTGTATTGGAGTATGCCTTGTATTAGGATTGATAGGGTTGGTATGATGTTGAATTGAAATGTATTGACTGTGGTTGTGAGGTTGATTAAGATGTAAATTTTATAAGGATGGTGATGACTACCAATGTGCCTTATTATGAATGAATATAAAAATGTGCTAACCTCACTTATATGGATTGTGATGAAAGGACTATACTCACAAAATTCTTATTGAGCTATGATGATGATGATTATACAAGGGCTAGACCCTATGACCTACAATAATCTATGATGATTAATAAAGACATTTTAATAAAGGGACTTAGCTTAGCACTGAGTGAACTTGACAATGGGAGGTGATGACTTCCCATAGAGGAAGATTCACCCTATAGTTCTACAAGTGGTGTTGACTCCCCAATGAGGGATACTCATACAATGGATTCCCATGAGAGGAGACCCCAATTGCCAAGTGGTATGTGGAGGGAGTATACCTATCTCTTTGTTCTTGAACTATGATGCCCCCATAGGAAGACTAGCTAGTGGATCCACCTAGAAAGCTACGTTTATGTTTGGTTTTACTTTGGCCGGTAGACCACCTTCCATCGGTGTAAGGTTTTACAACAAAGGATTCCACACTTAGCTCTTGTGGTCTATGTCGGTTAAGGCACGTGTTCCCTAAACTAAAATGAATCAATGAAGTATAAACTAACTAGGGTGACTTGAGAGGTTGACTTAGCCTAGGTAGGGGTATGGGACTCTATCTATGCCTTACACTAGTTTGCCCTGATGGAAGCTTTGGAAGGTTGATATTATGTATCTATATAATAATGAATGCAAAAGATGATAATATGATGACTTTACATGTAAATAGTATTATATGGTGATTGATATTCTTATGAACATGTAATTGGTCTATGTTGCTAAAAGTATGAGGTTGTGTATCCTTAAAGATTATGTTATGTGAAGTTGAATATTATTCATGGTTCTTGTTGGGTCACTTGATTGAGTAAGGTTCTGGGGCTTTGCTTGGTTATTGCATTTGTTGGCTTTATGAGGATTCATGAGTAGTAGGCTTGCTTTATTATGAGATGATGAACTTTTATCCATGCTTGTGATGTAATTACTTGATGGTAGGGTTATAATAGATTATGGGTTAAAGTATGTTGACACATATGATATTTGCTTGGACTTCATGATTATGCCTTGTACATTGGTATGTTTTGCTTGATTTTGCATAAGGCTTTCAAAGAATAAAGTAGCATGTTTTAATGAAACGTCCCTTTTAGCATGATTTGATCTTATATGTGCATATGGTCTCATACTTAGTATAAGTGGCGTACTAACCCCATTTTCTCTCCTTTTTCCCAAACATTTTAGGTTCCGGTCGTTGAAGTCTCTTTGAGACGACTTTGAAGAAGGCTTGGAGTTTCTCATTCATCCGAGTGGGTAGGTCCTCACTTCTCGAGGGCGATGCCAATATCGAGTTTATGATGTTGTTTTAGTTTTAAGACTCTTATGTTCTATCTCCTTTCATTTGAGTACGGATTTTATAAAGCCTATATGTGGCTCTCTTACATAGATGTATGGGCTATGCCCAATTTGCTAATCTTGTTAGATGGTTATGAGATGAGACAATTTTTAAAGAATATCTTCTATTATATATATATATATATACTTATGTGCAATAAAAGTAGAAGGCTATGTAACCTTCCTATACGAAAAATCTATGTTTACTCAATACGGATATATATTATGTGTATGTAGAGGTCTATGTAAACCTCCAAGTAGAAGTAATGAAAAGTTTTAAATTTTTCGCATTTTTGACCTATGAATGTAATGATGTAAACTAAGAGGCTAGTCTTAGTCCGCAAAGAGGACGAAGACGCCGGTTACGTCTAGGGGTAAATCTGGATGTGACATAAATATAGTAGGAAGTGTTGAAGCCTAAACATCAGGAAGTAACCACAACGTACAGAGACTAGTGAAAGTAACCTAGTGTGCCTTTAGGTTTTGAATGAGTTTGAAGATTCGTATAAAATTCAAACTTTGTAAAAAGGCATAGAGTACACCTTAGTACATGTTTAGGGTCGAAGCGTCCAGGTAAGACTCCCAAAGGACAACCCTAAGGGTCCTCGAGGAGGACCCAAACATTTGACCCTAAAAGCTGTCATAAGACAGTGTGCAACCACGAGGGGAATAACGGGCCGTCGATGGGTTGAAGCCCCGTCAATGGTGCCCATTGGTCCACACTTAGACAATTCCCCATGGCCTTCAAAAAATCAGCCTCTGTCCCTAACCACATTTGACCAGAACGGTCCGTGGTTGGGACGATGGACTGTCGATGGGCTTTCATCGATTGAACTCCAACCTCTCTGCCTCTACACGGTTTAAGTAGGGGGTTAGGTAATTAGTTAGTTAATTAATTAATGATTATGAAAGGTTATCATTAAATTTTTTAGGACTATAAAAGTATCCGAAATCATTAAACTAACCTAACACTTCATAAATCCCAAAACCCAAACAACTCCCACTTCTCTCTAGTTTCTCTTACTACCCCCAAAGACTCCATTGAAGAACAAGTTCAAGCTTTACTATGTCTTAAAGATCAAGACTTTCCTTCACCATTCTTCAAGGATTGTCAAGGTATGGAGGCTATTCACTCTTAGGACTCTTTTCCCCAAGAGGCTCTTCAAAGATTTGATTTCAATGTTCATCAAAAACCTTATTTTCATCCAATTTCGTGGGTCTACTTTCTAGATGGAATTGTGTGGTATTTATTAGATCAACATTGATTATTTATGTAGATTTATGTGTGGATTGATGTATACCCTAAATCTTTGATCTAAATCTCTACAAAGACCCATGAATCCTCTTCTTCCCCTAACTCTAACTAGTGATCTAGCTTGATTGTGATTGAGGGAGATATAATCGAATGTATTCTTGTATACTTACTATTATATGATGATGGTGATTGAATTTTTGGTTATGTATCATTGAATTTAGGGTAAAATCTTGGATGGGATTCTTCGAAGCCATTGATAAGACTTTCAAGATCATGAATAGTTTACTTCAATTATGTTGGTCTATTCTTGATGTTGTTGATTCAATTGAAGCATGAATATGTGAGCATGATAGGAAGATGATGAGATTATGAATATGATAACATGTTATGAGTGTTATGAATTGTGAGATAATGATAGGTGTGTTATCATGAGACATTGAAGGTGATTCCTATGTGCATCTTATTACCATGATTATGATGTAATATTTCACTTAATGTTGGGTTGTGATGAAAGGAAGTTCTCATTATAGAACCTAAGATCTATGATCATGTTATACAAGGGGTTAGTCTACTAAGACCTATGATATTAACTAATGTTAAGAAAGCTCTAAGATACTTCAAAAAGGGAATATGTAGCTTAGCACCGAGTGGACCTGACAATGAGAGTTTTCCCTTCCAAGGAGGAAGGTAGGTTCACCAAGTGTCTCATGAGATGGAAACTACAATGCAAATTGGCATAAAGAGAGTTTCTAGAAATAGTCTCCTAGTTCCTTAACTATGTGTCCCCATAGAAAAACCTAGCTAGTGAATCCATGTACACACTATTATGATGTATATGTCCTATCTTGGCAAGTAGGATGCCCTCCTTTCGGTGTGAGGGGTTGACACCAGATTCTATGTTTATCTCACATGGTCTATTATTGGTTATGACGATGTTTCCAAAAGTAAAATGAATGAACGAAAGTAAAAAGATGCATAACAACTAGGATGACTTGAGAGGTGCACTAGTGTAGGTAAGGGAATGAGACTTTACCTATACATTGCACATGTGGACCTTGAGGGGATTAGGATGGTTTTTTTATACTATGAATGAAATGCATAATGTTGATTTTTTATAATGTTGGTCTCATATGACATTGCATTCACTTGATATACATGTTGTTGGTCTAGGTTGCCATGTATAAGATTGAATATACTTGTTATGAGGTTATATGTTGTATATGTAATGGTTATGGTCTCTTGGATAGTTGACTTAACTTATGTGGGGTTATGGGGCTTCACATAGGCATTGCACTTGTTGACTAGAATTGGGACTATGGGTGAGGTCTTGCTATGTATTGATGAAATGTTGTTTATGGATTTACTATGATGTTGCTAATGAGCATGTAATATGAAAATGTCATATTGTTGCTATGTTCTAAACTTGTCTATATTCTTTGAATGTACATAAAGGCTTTCAAGTTAACTTGGCATGCTTATAAACCAAATGTCCTTTTAAGCATGTTTTGAAATGTTTTAATTGTATATGTCTTCATAATTAGTACATGTGGTTTGTACTAACCAATATTCTCTCTATTTCCACAATAATGTAGGTTCGGGCCATTGAAGAATTTCAAGGCCAAATTTCAAGAAGCTTGGATAGATTCCCAAGATTGTGAGTCCTCAAGTCCGAGGACGAAGCCTATTATTCTAGTTCTTACTATTTGATTAGTCTAAAGACATTTTTCATTTCCTATATTGTAAAGACTATGTTGTATTCTCTTATGAGACTTATTGTAATGTTGTAAGGGCTATGTACCAACTCTTGTACTCCTATGTTAGATGGTTATGTGTGAGACAATGTAGTCTATTTTCAATGAATGTGAAGTCTATGTAAACTTCATAGGTAAAGTTTTTAATTTTTTGTATTTTTATCGACCTATGAAATGTAATGATGTATGCCAAGGTCTTGTTTTATGCCTCTAAGAGGACGAAGATGCCGGTTACGATTGGGGGGGTGCTCCCCAGTCGTATGAAACATGGTATTAGAGCATGAGGTTAACTAATCATAGGAATGATGTCTCACTAAAACACATCTACATAGAGTCTTATTCATAATTGTGAAGCGCGCCACACTTATGAATGAGAGGCTATGTGATGCTTAGGAAATTCTCACTTCTTTTGGTATTCT
This sequence comes from Solanum sitiens, assembly GCA_016801875.1. Taxonomy (NCBI): domain Eukaryota; kingdom Viridiplantae; phylum Streptophyta; class Magnoliopsida; order Solanales; family Solanaceae; genus Solanum; species Solanum sitiens. The sequence continues at coordinate 2,199,142 of JABWTJ010000104.1, read as the reverse complement.
TAAGTCGTGCCTCAAGAGTCTTAACTCTATTAGTCCTTTTCTTCTAATCCTTTTCTTGTGGTTATAGGCTATGACTACTAGAAGAGCAGCTGCAAGAAGATTTGAAGAGGAGATTGCTAATGCGGGAGTTCCTCCCCAAGAAAACAAAGCTCCTCCTCAAGAATAAGTTCCTCAAGGTAACCAAGCTCCGGTCACTCCTCCGGCTATGATAGATGGAGATAAAAGGACATCTGTCATCAACTTGGCTCAAGCCATGACTACTCAAGCTAAAGCCGTAGCTACTCAATCTCAAGCTATGACGGCTCAAGAAAATCTGGAAGTTTCACCCCGTGTGAACCAAAATGCTAGTACCATGGCTTCTTGCTTGAGGGACTTCTCAAGGATGAATCCTCCCATGTTCCTTGGGTCCAAGGTGAATGAAGACCCCCAAGAATTTCTTGATGAGGTTTATAAGATTTTGTATGCTATGGGGGTGAGTTCAAATGAGAAGGGCGAGCTAGTCGCCTATCAATTCAAGGATGTGGCCCAAACTTAGTACACTCAATAAAGAGATAATAGGGCTTTAAGAGCGGGTCCCATAAGTTGGGAAGTCTTTAGGAGGGAATTTATTGATAGGTTCTTTCCAATGGATAAAAGAGAGTCAAAAGTGGAAGAGTTCATCAACCTTCGTCAAGGAGGTATGAGTGTGCAAGAATACTCTTTGAAATTCGCTAGGTTATCCAAATATGCCTCTTCTTTGGTATCTAATCCTAGAGATGAAATGAGTTATTTTGTGATGGGTGTGTATGATGAACTTAAAGAAGATTGTCGTACGGCAATGCTTCATGACAACATGGACATTTCTCGTTTGATGGTTCATGCTCAACAAGTTGAGGAGAGTAGGTTCAAGAGGAAGAATAGGGAGTTTAAGAGGGCAATACCCCATGATGGAGCTACATCTAAGGGTAGGTTTGAGATTCAAAATAGCCAAAGTTTAAGAAGATATTCTCCAACTAATTTCCTTCTAATATTCCAAAGGTTCGGAAGTATAGGGTGTCTACCCCTAGGTCCCAAGGAGGGAAGAGTGCTGGTTCACCATGTGGGGTTCCACAATGTACCAAATATGGTAAGAAGCATGTGGGTAAGTGTTTAATGGGTACGGGTAATTGATTTGTCTGTGGAAAGAGTTATCATATGGTTAGGTATTGTCCCATGGCCAAGAATCAAGGAAAGAAGGGTAGTCAAGCACCAACAAGTGGTGTTAGTTCCGATGCTCCTAAGAAAAACCGTTTCTATGCTCTCAAGTCTAGGGGTGATCAAGAGGGTTCTCACAATGTTGTTACCGGTATGTTTCAAGTATTTTCAATTAATGTTTATGCATATAGATCCCGGTGCCTCTTTATCTTTTGTGAATCTTTTAGTGGCTATGAAGTTTGATGTACTTCCCGATGTCTTAGTTGAACCTTTTTCGGTTTCTACCACGGTGGGTGACTCCGTTGTTGCTAAAAGAGTCTATAGGAGTTGTCCCATATTATTTTTGAATAGAGTTATATTGGTTGATTTGGTAGAACTTGATATGTTGGACTTTGATGCCATATTAGGGATGGATTGGTTACATTCTTGTTTTTCTTCAATTGATTGTAGAACGAGGGTGGTTAGATTCCAATTTCATAATAAACCCATTTTAGAATGGAGAGGGTAAAATTCAATCACTAGAGGTGAAATCATTTCGTGTCTAAAAGCTTGTAAGATGAATTTTAAGGGATGTCTCTATCACATTGTGAGAGTCAAGGACCTTTGGTCCGAAGCTCCTCCTTAGAATCGTTCCCCGTAGTAATGGATTTTTCTGAATTATTCCCCGATGATTTACCAAGAATTTCCCCCAAATGGGAGATAGATTTCGGCATAGACTTGATGCCGGATACTCAACCCATATCAATTTCTCCTTATCGGATGACTTTGGATGAGTTGAAAAATTGAAGATTCAACTCAAGGATTTGCTAGATAAGGGTTTTATACAACCAAACATTTCTCCATGGGGCGCTCTGGTGTTATTTGTGAAAAATAAAGATTGGTCTCTTAGAAGTGTATTGACTACCGACAATTGAACAAGGTCACGATAAAGAATAAGCATCCTCTCCCTAGGATTGATGATTTGTTTGATCAACTCCAATGTGCAAGTTACTTTTCGAAAATTTATTTGAGGTCAGGGTATGACCAACTTAGGGTGAGAGGTGAGGACATTCCTAAGATGGCTTTCCAAACTAGGTATCGTCATCATGAATTTCTAGTCATGTCTTTTGGTCTAACTAATGCCCCGGTGGCTTTTATAGACCTTATGAATAGAGTGTTCCGGAATTATCTTGATTCATTTGTAATTGTCTTTATTGATGATATCTTGACATATTCTAAGAGTGAGGATGAGCATATGGGTCATTTGAGGGTAGCATTGCAAGTCCTCAAGGAACATCAACTCTTTGCCAAATATAGTAAATGTGAATTTTGGTTGAGATCAGTTGCTTTTCTTGGTCACATTGTTTCAAGTAAGGGTATAGAGGTCGATGCGAAGAAAACGGAGGCGGTTAAGAATTGGCCTAGACCTTTGACTCCAATCGATATTCGAAGTTTTTTGGGTTTCACCGGGTATTATAGGAGATTTGTTGATGGGTTTGTATCCATTGCTTCTCCTTTCACAACCTTAACCCAAAATAAAGTTAAGTTTGAATGGTCAGAAGCTTGTGAAAGAGACTTCCAAGATTGAAAGATAAGCTTACCTTCGCTCCTGTTTTGACTTTATCGGAGGGTACCGAAGGGTTTGTGGTGTATTGTGATGCTTCTCGAGTAGGTTTGGGTTGTGTCCTCCTGCAACATGGTAAGGTGATAGCATATGCCTCAAGACAACTCAAGGTGCATTAGAAGAATTATCCAACTCATGATCTTGAGTTAGCGGTCGTAGTGGTTGCTTTGAAGATATGGAGACACTATCTATATGGGGTGCATGTGGATGTGTTCACCAACCATAAGAGTACTCTATACGTGTTAACTCAAAAGGAGTTAAATCTCTAACAAAGAAGATGGTCAGAACTCTTAAATGACTATGATATGAGTGTCCTTTACCATCCTGGAAAAGCCAGTGTGGTTGCGGATGCGTTGAGTCGAATGACTATGGGTAGTGTAGCTCATGTTGAAGATGTTAAGAAAGAGTTGGTGAAAGATGTGTGAGCTGAAGATGGTAAGAAAGAGTTGGTGAAAGATGTGCATAAATTGGCCTGTTGGGTGTTCGGTTATAAGATTCTCCAAAAGGGGGTTTCATTCTCCATCATAACTCCAAGTCATCTTTAGTGGTTAAGGTAAAGTCTAAGCAACATATTGATACTCTATTGATGGAGTTGAAGGAATCGGTTCTTAGTAAGTACAACGAGTCATTCTCCCAAGGGGGGAAGGTTTACTTAGGTATCAAGGTAGGTTGTGTGCACCGGATGTGGATGACTTAAGGAGACAAATTATGAAAGAGGGTCATAGTTCTCGATATTTCATTCATACGGGTTCCACCAAAATGTATCATGATCTTCAAGAGGTCTATTGGTGGAACGGTTTGAAGAAGGATATGGCAAAGTTTGTGGCCAAATGTTCTAATTGTCAACAAGTCAAGAACGAACGTCAAAGTCCGGGAGGGTTAACTCAAGTGATTGATGTCCCTACTTGGAAATGGGAAGACATCAATTGACTTCGTAGTGGTTTTGCCCCGTACCCGGAAATAAAACGATTCAATATGGGTGATTGTTGATAGATTGGCAAAATCTTCGTATTTCTCCCTGTCAAAGCTACTTATTCGGCGGAGGACTGGTTGTACCTTAATGTGATTGTGAGTTTTCATGGAGTTCCCTTGTCAATCATCAGGATAGGGGTCCACAATTCACATCTAGGTTTTGAAAGTCATTCCAAAGTGGGCTAGGTACTAAGGTGAAACGTAGTACCATATTTCATCCACAAAAGGATGGTTTGGCGGAATGAACCATCAGAACCTTGGAAGACATGTTGAGGGAATGTGTTATTTACTTCAGGGGTAACCTACAATAATAACTATCATTCAAGCATCACCAATGTCACGCCCGGAGCCTACACCCTGGATGTGGCCGACACTCTAAGACCATTGCTGACCCCAAGCGAACCCTTGGTCTGGCTTACTTACTCAGCAGAAGACTTAAAGAATTAATACAATGATTAATATGCTAACTAACTCAACTGTCTGGAACTGAAATCAATTTTTTTTTAAAAAAAAACATTTAACTTAGCCAAAATGGCAACTCAAATCTGAAAATAGTTAATAACAAAATTATGGCAAAAGAACTAACATTTGAATGGCTATCTATGAAGCCTCTAATAATTGAGAAGGATTTTGGGACAGACCCCATAACATCCTAATGAACTAAGCTAGAAAGCAATGAAAATGGATCCTCCGAAAAGAAAGGAGGCTCACCAACTGACTCTAAACTGCTCACTGGATCAACGATGCGCTGGAATGTCGATCCTAGATACCTGCGTCTGCTCATGATACGATGCAGGCCAACTTGCATCAGTACATTAAATGTACTAATATGTGAGTTGGAATGATAAACAACAACTTAAGCTTGAAAATGAGTAAGAAGGAACGTTTATCTTGGCTCTGCTCAACTGATGACTAACTAACTCATTACAACTAACTCATTTCATTATATAGCATTTTAAAAACATGTGCAATATAAAGAAAAGTTGTTTAAAACATGGTTTTCAACTATGTATATGCAAAGATACAATTGACTCTGAGATGTATGTAAAAATACAAAATAATCTGATGTAAACTCATAATCTTAATAAAAGACATCATGCTTCCTCTCAAAGTCTACTCGTGCAATGCATGAATGAAGTCCCATACCCCCATTCATACTAACAAGAAACTCTTGAGGAACCATGCAACTACTGTTATGGGAGTTTCTCTAACCGACAACCATCACTTAATAGTCATAGTGATGATACAATGTTTTGGCTCACGCTGCCAAGGACCATCCTAACCTTGCCAGAGTATAGGACCTGAACTTGCTAATGAATCCACTAGTAAACTGTGAAAATAATTCATCTAAAAAGTATGACCCTTTCCTACCCATGATGGCTACATGGTTTTCATGGAGACTTGAGTTAATATGAAACTCACATCCCCACATTTGTGCTCAATACTACTCCCAAAAATATACTTATCTTGTATGTTTTTTAAAAAAAAAAAACTTTTCTTGTGATTTGCGATTAGTGCTCAAAAACTTAGCTCAAAGGCTATCTTGGAAATCTCAGTTTCCCTGCTTGCTTCATTTTATAAATCTATAACTCATTTCTGAAAACTAGCCCGAAGGCTCTTTGGAAAACTTAGCTTCCTTACTTGTTTAAATGTGAAAATATTTTAAATCTCTTGAGGATACTTAGTCCCCCTATACATTTGAAGAAAAGAACATCAACTTAACTCTTTACTCTTTACTCTTTACTTAGCTTGAAACTTGAGTCTTGAAACAACTCTTCGATAAATACTTAGTTCCCTTATATTTCTTTGAAGGAAGAACTTCAACTCTTTACTCTTTACTTAACTAGAAACTTAACTCTTAGGGAATACTTAGTTCCCTTATAACTTTTGAGAATTGAACTCAACTCTTTACTCTTTGCTTAACTTGTAACTTGAGCCTTAAAACAAAGTTAACATGTTTGTTAAACACTCTTGGAAACTTTTAAAACTTGCATGTACTTAATTCTTAACTTAGACTTGAGTCTTAACTTCTTTGACTTTGATCTTATCTTTCCTTGAATTGGATTATGGATTGAAGGTTCATTATCTCATGTTTATGGATGCTTTCATGATGTTTATACGTACCTTAGAGTGTTGGAATCAACAAGGAAACATGGTTACATATCTTAGGAACTAGTACAAAAAGATGGGGAATGAATGGGTTGAACTAGCGTCCTTGGCGCTATGAAAGGCGTGGGGTTCCAGGACCCAAACTTCAGAGGTAAAGTTGGGGCGCTCTGGCTGGCGCGCCGCCCCATGGCCCTACATACACAGACTTTCCTGTGGGGCTACGGGAGGCGCGGCGCCCCAGGGCCCTACGGACGTGCGTTTCAACTTTTCTCCTCCCTTTTCATCTCTAAACCCTATAAACTTCCATGGTTATTTCCCCAAACACGTAAGATCACTAATACCCTCGATTCCCAATATATTAGACTCAAAAAACAACCCAAAAACACGAATTGAAAAAACTCTAGGTATGCAACAACTCAACCAACAAGAATTTAACAATATTCTTCAAGAACTTCAATTTTTGATCAATGAATCTACTCAAAATCTCTGAATTGAACAAGTTTGTGTGTGGGTGAACTAACCCAACACGGAAAAATCTCACATACCTTTTTAGGTATCACCCCCAACAAATTCTAAAAGCCAAACTTCGACGATTTTGAACGTTCTTGCTTCATTTTCTCCTTTCTCCTCTTTTCTTCTCTTCTTTTCTCTTCTCTCAAAATCCTAAGTTGTTTTCTAAAGTTTGAACTGAATAGGATCAGCTTAGACCCACTTTATTACCCAAAAAAGAAATTAAATAATTGGGTAAGGAAAAGACAACTTTGCCCTTTCCAAATCCGGATTGGACTATCCTTAATCCAACTTCCCAACTTCCTTAAGGTATAACTCACTCATACGATATCGTAATTGTGCAAACTCGTCGACTTTGGAAAGATCTCTCCAAGGGATTTCCAACCATATCAAGAACTACTTCTAACTCATTATGACCTAGGAGTTATGTCCGTTTGAAGTTGACCAAAAACTCACTTTTTCCCAACAGAAAATTTCCATATTTTAATTCTTTCCAAAGTGACTATTTTAACTTCTAAGCTTCTTCCTAGCTATCTCAATTTGCGAGATGTTACAATATCTCCCCCTTGGAAAAATTCTTCATCAAATGAGATTACTTCTTACTAGGCTTATGGTGTAACATATTACATTGAGCTCATATACCCAATAACAAAATATAAACACGACATGCCAACTTAATATCAATGCCAAGAAAAGGAGTAGTACATTAATTTGGAACTTCTCCAGATTCAAAGAGATGTGAGCATCTCTTCTTACTATCCTCTTTAGCTTCTCAAGTAGCTTCTCCACAAACTCATTTCCCTTCTTACCAAATCTCATAACACCCTTCATGGGTGAAACTTTACATTAATTTAATCATCTACCATTGGTACACACAACCTACCTTGATATCTCAATACACCATCTCCCCCTTGTTCAAAAGCCATCACTTTTTTTTATGAACACTTGCCTTTCGTTCTATCAAGATAGGCTCTTGGTATTTCTTGCCTTTTACTTCTGAAACTAATGGTGATTCAGACGCATTAATAACCACTACTCATCCTTCTATGTAATTCATTAATCAAGCTCCTAATCGTGCAAGTCTATGAACCTCTTTTGCCAACTCTTTCTTATCTTCCTCAAATTGGGCTACTACCCATAGACAACCTTCTTTGCCTGAGATTGGTATTTCTAACTAAACACCTGCCTAAAACTCTTGTGATCGGTGAACACCTCCACATGAACACCATAAAGATAAGGGCGTTATCTTTCCAAGCAAATACTATGACAACCAACTCTAAGTCATGGGTTGGGTAGTTTTTTCTCATGAACTTTAAACTTTATGGAGGCATAGGTTATAACCTTGCCGTTCTATATTAATTTACAACCCAAACCAACTCTAGATGCATCACAATACTCCACACAAACTTGAGTACTTTTTGGTAAAGTCAAAATGCAGTTGCAGTCAACTTCTTTTTAAATTCCTGAAAACTTTCTCACAAGCTTCAAACCATTAAAATTTAATTGTCTCCTAAGTTAATTTGGTCAAATAAAACCCTTCTCTAGAAAATCCTTCAAATGCACTTTCAACTTTACTTGTACCATTCTATATGGCAGAAGAGAGGTAGGATGAGTATCTGGATTGATGTCTATGCTGAAGTCTATTTCCTTCTCAGGAGGGACTCCGGGTAGATCATCAGGAAAAACTTGTGGAAAAGTTTTACCATAGGAACTTACTGAATGGGAGGTATCTCAACACTTGAGTCATTAAGTCAGACTAAGTGATAGACATATATTCCTTGGAAACTAACTTCTTTTCTTTAAGGTACGAAATGGAATGACTCATAGACACTGCTAAACTACTTTTCCACTCTATTACTGGTTCATTGGAAACTAAAACTTGACTACTCGAGTGCTGAAATCTATTGATGCATAATAGGTATGAAACCAGTCCATACCTAGAATGATATCAAACTCTACCATGTCTAACTAAACTAAGTCATCCATGGTACTCTTGTGATTGATGGGAAATGGTTCAATCACGATAGAATTTTTCTGCTAGTATAGAAACACTGAATAGTTCACTATGTTGCTCAAGAATAATATCAAAGTTCATAGCAACATGAGATGTTACAAAAGATAAACTCTCTCATGGGTCTAGCTAGGCATGAGTAGTAAAGTCAAAGACTTGAATCATACCAGTGACAACATCTTGCTAGTCCTCTTGCTCCTGACAATTTTTGACAGCATACAAGCGGTTTGTTGCTCCGCTTGTACCATTTCCTTGCATGATCTTTGGACACTCTCACATGAAATTCCCAGTCTCACCACACTAGAAACAACCCTGGAGCCCTTACGACAAATACATCAGTGGGTTCTACCACACTAGAACATGTAGGAGCCTAGTTACCTCCTTCCGCCTCACTACCTTGAGACGTGGCGCGTCTAGTTCTGAAGGGTTTTGAACTCCGACCATTATGCTCACTTTTTTTTCTAGGTGCAATGGCACTAGAAGATGGTGGAGCAGGTCCCTTCAGCTTCTGTTGGAAGGAAGAATTCGTACTACTCTTTTGATTCTTGAACTCGTTTCCTGATGTCTTAATCTTTTTATTCTTAAACCCTTCTCTATCCTTTAACTTATCCTCCTCAACTTGTTGCACATGGATAATTAGCCTTTCTATGTCCATATCCTCTATCAACATTGATGCCTTGCCTTCCTTTCTTGGCTGACGAGACAATCCAGCAACAAATAAACTAATCTTGCTATTCATCTCAACAACCATCTTCAGAGCATAGTGGGAAATTTGTGCAAACTTCATACTGTACTCCTGAACACTCATAGACTCCGGATTAACGGTTAGAAACTCTTTAATCTTTTCCTCTCGCTACTCACGGGGAATGAAAAGTCCCATGAGAGCATTCTCAAACACAACCCAACTCACTATTGGTGCATCCTCATCCCTATTCCTTTTCCATTAGTCGAACCAAACTCTATCTATGCCCTTTAGTTGGTATGCAACTATTTCCACCCTCTAAGCATCAACAACATGGAATATATCAAAAATTTTCTAAAGTACTTCAACAAAGTCCTATGGATCCTCTGTGAACACTTGAACCTGTGAACTTTGGTAGATTCATCCCTAAAAACTCCTAAATCCTTTGAGGTATCAGCCACTTCATGACGATTACCTCTCTGTACAACTTGATGAGTCGCAACTTGACATAACATCCGGATAGTCTCACAGAATTCACCATGGGTAATTTTTCATTGAGATTACACTTTAGGTGCATTGGAAACTCTTGTTCTCCAACGTTCCTCATAACTGGATGACCTCTGACTACACTTCGTAGAGGCATGATTCTCTGAAAACACGTGTAAGGAAACTTTTTAGAGATAAAACTCTAACGCACGAAAAAAGTGTGAAAAAAGTAAGGAATTCCAAAATATTGTAACCTCCTAATCATGGATGTGGCGCGCTTCACACTGATGACTAGGACTCTACATACACAGCTTCATAGACTCCCTAGTAATCTTGAACTCTGTGCTCTGATACAAAGTTTGTCACGCCCCGAGCCGACACCCTGGACGTGGCTGGCACTCGGAGACCGTGGCTGGACCCAAGCTACCCTTGGCATGGCTTACTTACTCAGCGGAAGACTTAAAACATTAATACAAGGATTAAGATGCTAACTAACTCAACTGTATGGAACTGAAATCAAATGTTTTAAAAATAAATATTTACCTTAGCCAAAATGGCAACTCAAATCTAAAGTTACTAACAAAATATGACAAAAGAACTAACATTTGACTGCCTATATATGAAGCCTCTAATAACTGAGATGGATATTGGGACAGACCCCACAACATCCTAATGATCTAAACTAGAAAGCAATGAAAATGGATCCTCCGGAATGCAAGGAGGCTCACTAACTGACTCTGAACTGCTCACTGGATCAACAATGCGCTGCAATGTCGATCCTACATACCTCCGTCTGCATCATGATACGATTTAGGACAACTGGCATCAGTACATTGAATGTACGAGTATGCGAGTTGGAATGCTAAACAACAACTTAAGCTTGAAAATGAGTAAGAAGGAACATTTATCTTGGATCTGCTCAACTTATGACTAACTAACTCATTTCATTATATAGAAGTTTAAAGACATGTGCAATATAAAGAAAATTTTCTGTAAATGTGGCTTTAAACTCTGTATATGCAATGATACAATTGACACTGAGATGCATGTAAAAATTCAAAATAATCTGATGTAAACTCATAATCTTAATAAAAGACATCATGCTTCCTCTCAAAGTGTACTCGTGCAATGCATGAATGAGGTCCCATACCCCCATTCATACTAAGCAGAACCTTTTGAGGAACCATGCAACTACTATTGTGGGAGTTTCTCCAACCGAAAACCATCATTTGATAGTCATAGTGATGATACAACAACCTCACGCTGCCAAGGACCATCCTAACTTTTCTAGAGTATAGGACCTGAACTGCCTAATGGATCCACTAGTAAACTGTGAAAAGGATTCATCTAAAAAGTATGACCCTTTTCTACCCATGATGGCTACATGGTTTTCATGGAGACTTGAGTTAATATTAAACTCTCATCCCCACATCGGTACTCAATACTACTCCCAAAAATATAGTTATCTAGTATGTTTTTTTTAAAAAAAACTTTTCCTGTGATTTGAGATTGTTGCTCAAAAACATAGCTCAAAATATATCTTGGAAATCTAAGTTTCCCTGCTTGCTTCATTTTATAAAGCTATATCTCTTTTATGAAAACTAGCATGAAGACTCTTGGAAAACTTAGCTTTCTTACTTGTTTAAATGTGAAAACATTTTAAATCTCTTTGGGTATACTTAGCCCCCCTATACTTTTGAAGAAATGAACTTCAACTTAACTCTTTAATCTTTACTCTTTACTTAGCTCGAAACTTGAGTCTCGAAACAACTCTTCGGGAAATACTTAGTTCCCTTATATTTCTTTGAAGGAAGAACTGCAACTCTTTACTTACTTGGAACTTAACTCTTAATTAGGGAATACTTAGTTCCCTTATAACTTTTGAGAATTGAAATCAACTCTTTACTCTTTGCTTAAGTTGGAACTTGAGCCTTAAAAAGAAATTAACATGTTTGTTAAACACTATTGGAAATTTTAAAAACTTGCTTTGATTTGCATCTTAACTTTTAGACTTGACTCTTAACTTCTTTGACTTTGATCTTAAATTTCCTTGAATTGGATTATGGATTCAAGGTTCATAATATCATGTTTGTGGATGATTTCATAATGTTTAGACGTAACTTAGAGTGTTGGAATCAACAAGGAAACATGGTTACATCACTTAGGAACTAGTACGAATAGATGGGGAATGAATGGGGTGAACTTGCATCCTTGGCGCTCTGAGAGGCGTGGAGCGTCAGGCCCCAAACTTCAGAGGCCAAGTTGGGGTACTCTGGATGGCGCACCGCCCCAAGGCCCTACGGATAGAGACTGTCCTGTGGGGCTATGGGAGGCATGGCGCTCCAAGGCCCTACGGACGTGCGTTTCGACTTTTCTTCTTCTTTTTTCATCTCTAAACCCTCTAAACTTCCATGGTTATTTTCCTAAACACTTAGTATCACTAATACCCTTAATACCCAATAGATTAGACTCGAAAAACAACTCGGAAACATGAATCAAATCAACTCTAGGCATGCAACAACTCAACTAACAAAAATTCAACAATATTGTACAAGAACTTCAGTTTTCATCAATCAATCTACTCAAAATCGCTGAATTAAACAAGTTGGTGTGGGTGAACTAACCAACACGGAGAGATTTCACATACCATTTTAGGGATCACCCCCGAGGAATTGCACAAGCCAAACTTCGACGATCTTGAACGTTCTTGCTTTTTTTTTCTCCTTTCTCCTCTTTTCTCCTCTTCTGTTTTCTCTCTCAAACCCCTAACTTGTTTTCTAGAAGCATGAAATGAATAGGATTAATTTATACTCCTGTTTATTACCCAAAAATGAAATAAAATAATTGGATAAGGAAGAGACAACTTTGCCCTTCTCGAATCCGAATTGGACTATCCTTAATCTAAAAACCCAACTTTGAAACGCATAACTCACTCATACGATATCAAAATTGCGCAAATCGGCGGCTTTGGAAATATCTCACCAAGGTCTTTCCAACCATATCAAGAATGGCCGTTTGAAGTTGACCAAAAACTCCTCTTCCCCAACTTAAGCAAGTTTTTAGATTTTGATTCTTTCCAAAAGTGACTATTTCAACTTCGAAGCTTCTTCCTAGCTATCTCAATTTGCGAGATGTTACCGTCGTGGCACCTTTTGAGGAACTTTATGGGAGGAGATTTAGATCTCCAGTTTGGTGGTTTGAGGTAGGTGAGTTTGCTCTAATAGGTCCCGAAGCAATCTATGAGGCCGTGGAGAAAGTCTGGCTCATAAGGGATCTTTTGAAGATGACCCAAAGTCGGCAAAAATCTTTTGCCGATAATAGAAAAAGGGACCTTGAGTTTATGGTATGTGACATGGTTTATTTGAAGATATCACCCATGAAAGGGGTGATGATGTTTGGCAAAAAGGGGAAACATAGTCCCCGGTATGTGGGGCTATATGAGGTTGTGAAACGCATCGGAAAGGTCACCTATCAATTGAAACTACCTATTGAGTTGGCTCCGGTCCATCCGATTTTTCATGTGTCAATGCTCAAGAAATGTATAGGTGATCCGGTGTCTATCCTTCCTCTAGAAGGCTTGGAAGTCAATGCTAAACTTTCCTATGAAGAGGTTCATGTTGAGATCTTAGACCGGCAAGTAAAAAGGTTGAGTAATAAAGAGGTAGATTCCGTGAAGGTTCTTTGGAAGTACCAACTAGTGGAGAATGCTACTTGGGAGGTCGAGGCTGACATGAAATCCCGATATCCTCATCTCTTTCCCTCCTCTTCTAGTCAAGGTTGAGGTTAGTAACTTCTCCTAATTTTTGGTGTTGAAGGGTCTTAATGTGTTATGAAAACTTCTATGATTTTCCCTTCATTATGCATTATTTGGTTAAAAATCCATGTTTCATATATGTCTTGAACTATGTCTCTTCATACTTGACAATACTTAATAACATGTTTTATATATTGAGTTATGTGACATTTCTTGTAAAATTGTTCAAGTGTGAAGTTACGAAAATAATGTGATGTTTCTATGTTATAAATGGATTGTTGTGTTGATAAAGGAGTGCATGTTTCCTCCTGTGTAATTGGATTATTTTTATGTCTCATAGGTTGGTTGGGCTGCTAGTCTTAAGTCATAATTCCAAAAATATGTTTAAGTGTCATTCGAGGAAGAATATTCCCGAAGGGGGGGATATTGTTACACCTCGGAAATATAAGGACCTAGGATAGAGTCTCACCAAGTGTCTAAGTCTTTAAAATAGTGTTTCTACGCCTAAATTAAGGTAATTAACTTGAGTAGGAAGTGTTGAAGCCTAAACGTCCAGGAGCGACCAAAACGTACGGAGACTAGTGAAAGTAACCTAGTGTGCCTTTAGGTTTTGAATGAGTTTGAAGAGTCGTATAAAAGTCAAACTTTGTAAAAAGTCTTAGAGTACACCTCAGTACATGTTTAAGTTTGAAACATTCGGGTACGACTCCCCAAGGACCACCCTAAGGGTCCTCGAGGAGGACTCCAACATTAGACCGCAAAAGCTATCATAAGACAGTGTGCAACCACGAGGGGAATGACGGTACGTCGATGGGTTGACGCCCCATCGATGGTACCCGTTAGTCAAAACTTAGCCAATTCCCCATGGCCTCTACACGGTTTAAGTAGGGGGGTCAGGTAATTAGTTAGTTAATTAATTAATTATTAGGGAAGGTTATAATTAGTTAGTTTATGACTATAAAAGGATCCTAAGTCATTAAACTAACGTAACTCTTTATAAATCCAAAACCCAAATAACACTCACTTCTCTCTAGTTTCTCTCACTACCCCCAAAGACCCCCATTGAAGAACAAGTTCAAGCTTTTCTAGGGCTTCAAGATCAAGACTTTCCTTCACCATTTTTCAAGGATTCTCAAGGTATGTAGGCTATTCACTCTTGGGACTCTTTTCCCTAAGAGGCTCCTCAAAGATTTCATTTCAATGTTCATCAACACCTTGTTTTCATCCAATTTTGTGGGTCTACTTTCTAGATGGAATTGTGTAGTCTTAATTTGATTATCATTGATGATTTATGTAGATTTATGTGTGGATTGATGTATCCCCTAAATCTTTGATCGAAATCTCCCATGAATCCTCTTCTTCCCCTAACTCTAACTTGTGATCTAGGTTGATTGTGATTGAGGGAGATATAATCGAATGTATTCTTGTATAGTTACTATTATATGATGATGGTGATGGAATTATTGGTTAAGTATCATTGAATCTAGGGAAAGATATTTGATGGGATTCTTGAAAGCCATTGGTAAGACTTTCAAGATTATGAATACGTTACTTCAATTATGTTGGTCTATTCTTGATGTTGTTGATTTAATTGAAGTATGAATATGTGAGTATAACAGAAATATGATGAGATTATAAATATGATAATATGTTATAAATCTGATGAATTGTGAGATGATGATAGGTGTGTTATCACGAGGGATTGAAGGTGATTCCTATGTGCATGCTATTACCATGATTATGACGTAATGTTTCACTTAATGTTGGGTTGTGATGAAAGGAATTTCTCATTTTAGAACCTAATAGTTATGATCATGTTATTCAAGTGGTTAGTATCATAATACCTATGATATTAACTAATGTTAAGAAAGACTCTAACATACTTCGAAAAGGGAATATGTTGCTTAGCACCGAGTGAACTTGACAATGGGAGGTGTACCTTCCAATGAGGAAGGTAGGTTCACCAAGTGTCTCATGAGATGGAAACTACAATTCAAATTGGCATAAAGAGATTTCTATAAACAATCTCCTAGTTCCTTAACTCTGTGCCCCTAGGAAAACCTAGCTAGTGGATCCACGTAGATGCTATTATGATGTATAGGTCCTACGTTGGCAAGTAGGATGCGCTCCATTTGGAGTGAGGGTTTGACACTGGATTCCATGTTTAGCTCACATGGTCTATTGTCGGTTACGGTGAAGTTTCCCAAAAGTAAAATGAATGAATGGATGTAAAAAGATGCATAACAACTAGGATGACTTGAGAGGTGTACTAGTGTATGTAAGGGAACGGGACTTTACCAATAGATTGCACATGTGTACCTTTAGGGGATTCTTAGGATGATTTCTTTATACATATATGTTATGAATGAAATGCATAATGTTGATTCTTTATAATGTTGGTCTATATGATGTTGCATTCACTTGATATACATGTTGTTGGTATAGGTTTCTATGTATGAGATCGAATATACTTGTTATGAGGTTATATGATGTAAATGTAATGTTTATGGTCTCTTGGATAGTTGACTTAGCTTATGTGGGGTTATGGGGCTTCACATAGGCATTGCACCAGTTGACTAGAATTGGGACTATGGGTGAGGTCTTGCAATGTATTGATGAAATGTTATTTATGGCTTTACTATGATGTTGCTCATGAACATGTAATATGAAAATGTCGTATTGTTTCTATGTTGTGAACTTGGTTATATTCTTGGAATGTGCATAAAGGCTTTCAAGTTAACTTACCATGCTTATAAACTAAATGTCCTTTTTAGCATGTTTCTAAATGTTTTAATTGCAAGTCTTCTTACTCAGTACATGTGGTTTGTACTAACCCATATTCTCTCTATTTCTACAATAATGTAGGTTTGGGCCATTGAAGAGTTTCAAGGCCAAATTTCAAGAAGCTTGGGTAGATTCCCAAGTTGGTGAGTCCTCAAGTACGAAGACGAATCCTATCATTCTAGTTCTTACTATTTGATTAGTCTAAAGACATTGTTCATTTCTTATATCGTGAAGACTAAGTTGTATTCTCTTATGAAACCTATTGTAATGTTGTAATGGCTATGTCCCAAATCTTGTAATCCCATGTTAGATAATTATGTGTGAGACAATAAAGTCTATTTTCAATGAATGAGAAGTCTATGTAAACTTCATACGTAAAGTTTTTAATTTTTCATTTTTTATTAATCTATGAAATGCATTGATGTATGCTAAGGGCTTATTTTAGGCCTCTAAGAGGACGACGACTCCGATTACCATTGGGGGGTGCTCCCCGGTCGTGACATGGTGGTGACTGGAATTGACTCTGAAGAACGGAAATGTAACATCTCGTAACTCATAGTAGCCTAGAATAAGCTAAGGAACTAAGAATAATCACTTTTGCAAAGAAAGGGGAAAATGTGGAAAAATTTCTAATTTTAAGAAGTAAGTTTTGGTCATTTTCAAACGGCGATAACTTCTAACTAAGGATGCATTAAAGTCAGTTCTTTATATGGTTGGAAAACCCTTTGATAGATCTTTCCATCGGCTCCGAGTTTGCTCGATTTCAATATCATATGAGGGAGATATGCCTTTCGGAAGTTGGATTTGTTGAGGTAAGGAAAGTCCAATTCGGATTTAAGGAAGGGCAAACTAGTTTTGTTACCCAATTATTTCCTAATTCATTTTAAGGGTTTAATAGCGGTAAAAATAAGTTTTAGTCCAATTAGAAAATTTCATCCACGGTTAGGGTTTGGGAGAAAAGAGAACAGAAAAAGTAGAAGGGAGAAAGATCAAGATTTTTGCCAAGAACGCCAAGGGATTTTGAGTGGAATTCATCGGTGGTGATCCCTATGAAGGTATGTGAGCTCTTTCTTGTTGGGTTAATTCATCCGCACACCAATCTTGTTTCAGCTCAGAAGTTTTAGAATTGATTACATGATTAGAAGTGAATTCTTGATAAACTCATCGAATCCTTTTGGTCGATTTGATTTCATACCCATTGATGTTGATCAGTAGTTTCTGATGTTGTTTTGGGTTTAAATCTGATGGTAATTAAGGGTATTGATGATCCTAGGGTTTTGGGGATGAAACCATGGTGGTTTAGGAGATTTGGAACTAGAAAACGAGTTGAAAATATGTCAGACGCACCTGAGCAAGTCCAGGCGCGTCGCGCCTGCAGTGCGCCAAAAGAGGGCTTCAGTCACAGGAGCCTGGCGCGGTGCGCCACAACCAAGTCTTGGTGAACCGATGCTGGCGCAGCGCTCCACCAGTGCGCCCAGCTCGGCGTTTTTTGCCAAATTTTCGTAGTTTAGCCTTTCTTAGTTCTTCTAAGGTACATTGACACCTTCCGATGATTCTAGTTACTACAAATGATTTCTAAACACCTAGAAGTTAAGAAGCAAGTCAAACTAAAGTTTCTTAAAGTTTTCAAGAGTCTTTATTAAACATTTTAACTTTGTTATAAGGCTCAAGTTTCAAGTTAGAGTAAAGAGTAAACGTTGAAGTCTTTTCCTTCAAAGAAATATACGGGAACTAAGTATTCCCTAGTAGTTGATTAAGACTTAAGTTTTCAATTTCAGCAAAGAATAAAGATTTGAGTTCAAATCTCAAAAGTTATAAGGGAACTAAGTATTCCCTGAAAGTTTATAGGTGTTTTCACATTTAAGTTAAGAATGGAAACAGAGATTTCCAAAGAGCTTTCGGGCTAAATTTTCAGAAAAGAGTAATTGCTTTCTAAATAAAGAAAGAGGGAAAACTGAGATTTCCAACATAACCTTTTGAGATAAGTTTTGAGCATTAATCTCAAATCACAAAAGTAAGTATGTTTTTAAAAACATAAGAGCTAATATAATGACATTTTGGGAGTAGTATTGAGCAACGATATGGGGGAGAGTTCAGCTAACTCCTATCCCTTATAAACCATGTAGCCACCATAGGTAGAAAAAGGGTCATACTTTTTAGATGATTCCTTTAGTGCTATTTAGCAAAGACTAGTGGATCCATTAGGCAGTTCAGGTTCTACATCTATGGCAAGGTGTTGGACGGCCATGGCAGCGTGAGGAAAAATGATGTATCCTTACTATTTATCTTAAGTGATGGTTATCGGTTAGAGAAACTCCAATAGAAGTTAAATGTATTTATATATATACATCAGCTTAATTGTATTTTACATACATCTCAGAGTTATTTGTATCCTTGTATACATTCAGAATTTTCAGTATGTTTAAAAATAGTCTTTCTTTATAGTGTACTTTTGTTTAAATTGCTTTATATTGAAATGAGTCAGTCATGTTGAGTTGAGTTGAGCCTGGTAAGTTCTTTAGTTTCTTTCAGACTCTTTCTAGCCTATGTTGTTTAGCATTCCAACTCGCATACTCGTACATTCAATGTACTAATGTCAGTTGGCTTGCATCGCCTTATGATGCAGACGCAGGTAACCATGATCAGCATCCAGTGCCTTGTTGATCTAGCTTGAGCACTCAGAGTCAGTGTTGAGCCGCTTTGCATTCCGGAAGACTCTTTTATTGTTTTCTTGTCTTTTCATTTATAGAATGTTGCGAGATTTGTCCCAACATTCATCTTAGTATTATAGAGTCTTCATAGATAGATAGTCAGTTAGACGGTTTAGATTTTAGTCTCTATTTATTTAAATTTCAGATGTTTTTTCATGAGACTTAAGTGATATCTTGGCTAAGACAATTATTTTAAGTATTTCTTATGAGAATGTTTTCTCGTTTATGTTAACTCTTCCACTAAGTTAAGAAAGCCAAGCCAAGTTTTCACTCAAGACCAACAATAGTCTTTGGTTGTCGGCCATGTCCAGGGTATAGAATCGGGGGCGTGACAGGAAAGCTCTCCAAAGCTACCTGTCTAAAGAATTCGAGATGAAGGACCTTCGTCCATTAAAGTTTTTACTTGGAATTGAAGTGTCTAGATCATGTAAACGAATTTTCTTATCCCAAAGAAAATATAATTTGGATTTGTTAAAGGAAACTAGCATGACATCATCTGTTGAAGAAGGCCTGAAATTAAGTGTTGAACCTAATCAAATACCAATTGATAAAGGAAGATGTCAAAGACTTGTAGGAAGATTGATGTACTTAGCACACACAAGACTAGACCTTGCTTATTATTTAAGTGTGGTAAGTCAATTTATGCATAATCATGGAGACCTACCAATGAATGCAATTATGCGCATCTTGAAATATTTGAAGTCTACTCCAGCAAAGGGAATGTTTTTCACAAAATGTACAGATCCTCTAGTAATAAATATATATACTGATGTTGACTGAGCCGGAGCTACCGATGACAGACGGTCTACTTCGAGATATTTCACTTTTGTGGGAAGAAATATTGTTACATGGAGAAGCAAAAAACAAAATGTTGTTGCTCGCTCAAGTGCGGAGGCGAAATTCAGAGGAATGACACTTGGAATATGTGAAGCATTATGGTTGAGACTTCTCTTAACATATTTGGTTTATCGACCTAAGGCACCAATCCAACTATATTGTGGTATGCACGTGATATTGCATATAATACGGTACAAGACGATCGTACCAAGCATGTAGAAGTAGTCAGGTTTTTCATCAAGGAAAATTTGGATGGAAAGGTATTAGAGTTACCAAAGTTCAATCGGAGGACCAATTGGCTGATCTTCTTATTAAAGAAGTTTCGAGTAAAATGTTCTCCAAGTTTGGGAACAAGTTGGGGCATTTTCGACATCTATGCACCAACTTGAGGGGGAATGTAGACATATTTTAGGATTTGTAGAGATATTCTGTATCTTTTAGAATAGGAACTTGATTCTAGTAATCTTTTTAAAATAGGAAGATATTAGTTATTTCCGTATATTGTAACTTAGCTGTAGTTCTATAATCATATACATGTCTCCTTTGTGAAATTAATAAAATAAATAAAGATATAGTATATTCACGATTTGAACTTATTCATAACCTCAAAATAGGAAAAGTACAAAAATATGTATCTACTCAGAATTCTTTTTAGGAATAAAGTCAACTAATAAGTGCATAAGAGATAATGATATAATCAAATATTCAAAAGATAAAATAAAAGTTACAAAGATTTATGTAAAAATAGAAATTGAAGGAAATAACGTTTTGTAAATTTGTAGAAACAAAATACAGTTTTATAATAAATATTGTCAAATAAAATAAAATTTTATTACTAATATTTGAATAAATATTTTAAAACTGCTCATAGCGCGGTCAAATTCCCTAGTTGTCTTATAGATTAGATGGAAGAGAAAACTCCAAAAACCACTATAGTTTCATAACTAATTATCAAGCATAATTGCATACTTATTGTTTCAATATTTACCACTTGTAGCAAGTTGTTTTTATTGCGAGGTATTTGTCTCTTTGATTTATAAATGTGGAATATTTGAATTCTCATTATTAATGAAATTGAAATGATCATTTGTATTTATTTTTGCAATTTATATAATAAGGGGAAAATAAAGAAAATATCAGGGTGTATTTAAAGATAAAACTACAAAAATGCAGAGATGTATACAGGGGTACATCATCACAAAAATATAGTAAAAAAAAATACACTAAGAAGAATACAATTAAATAAAGATATATACACCAAAAATATATCTCATACGTTAAACAATTAAAATATGGATGATGCACTCAAGGTGAAATCCAAGAGTTTCTTGTTGGAAGAAAACCGTCATTTCTAAGGATGTGCAAAAATCGAATCAACCAATAAATCGAATTGACAAAAATGCTATTGGTTTATTGCTATTGAATTATTTAGTACAATTTTAATGATTTTACAAAAAAAAAACTATAGGGTTATCGGTTCAGTTTTGGTTTTTCAATATTTAATTATTGGGTAAATCGATAACTCACTAAGATTGTAGTAATTTACTACTTTACTCATATATAAATATTAATCTCAATATCTTACTTATTACTGTTTTTATCCTTTATCCATCAATTCACACTTCGCAGTGACTTTTTTGAGTTTACAACTTCACATATACAAAACTTCAAAAACTAAAGTAAGCACTATATTCTCTCATTTTCTCTTTGTGTTACACTTATATAGTTCTTTTCATGCTAGTTATTGTTATTTCTATTTTACAAGTATTTGTAAAGTTACATAATTATCTTATCACATCAAATTGTTGGAGGAGTCATATATTTATTTTATAAGCATTTTCTTACTGGTTAAATCGAAAATTGAAAAATTGCAAATCGATAAAAAAAATGTCTTATTGATTTTATTATTGATTTTGCGTATTTAGAAGTGAAAATAGATAAATCCAATCGATAATACATAAAATCGAATCTAGACGATGACGCACACCACTAGTTATTTCCCTTATGACGGTTTTGCTTAGAGTATTCCATTGGGAGAAACACAGGAAGATTTACTCAGTACATTTAGGGTATATTTGAAAAGTCGTATGAAAATTGAATTTGAGTGTAAATGGATCTATTTATAAAGTTTGACCTATTTGTTTGGCAAAGTAATTACTTGGTTAGTAATATAGAAGGGATAATTACACTCTCTAATTCTTAAGGAGAGGTAAATAATTACATGGTGTGATTAATTTTTTAAAAAAATTCTTCATATACTTTTATAAAATTTCTTTAAAAAAAAGTTGTTGTTATGATCTCATATTCTTTTCCATTGTTTTTAATGCTAGACTGCCTCTTTATAATATTTATTATTTTAATAAGTTGTGTTTAACATATAACACTTATTACTATTACAAGTTGACGACTTTGATACCAATATAACACCTATTACTACTATAAGTCCACGACTTTGATACCAAATGACGACCTAATCACTTAATTATACTCAAGGATGGATTTTCATGTCTCCAAAAAAACTATACAAAATTTTGAAACAAATTGACTCAGAAAGATTTTGAAGGAAAATCCATAGACAAGAAATCATAGACTCCGTCAAGACCTCCATTAATGTCTACAAAAGCTTAGTGGAGTCTACACCATAAACGAGTGATATTAGTCCATTCAATCAAACTATCATAAAAATCCAAATGAAGAAAGGTGTCATCTCTACATTTGAAATAATTACCCCATATATGAAAGAAGTAAGAAAAAAGATCATTTAATGAAAATATTTTTCTATGACATGAGTAGGCCACACAACAGAGGATGATGAGACATGCCTTGATAGAGAATCTCAAAGTGTTTATAACACTGAAGAAATTGATATATAAAGTTTCTCTACAACAATTCGTGGAACAAGTGATAGAATCTTCCAACAACCAAACCTACAAAGGAAAAGAGAGTTTAGAAAACAAGACCAAAGACTCCACTTTGAAATTAATAGGAGAGAAAAACAAACTACCTTTATAAGTAAAAACTTTCTAAATATTACTCCCTCTGTTTCACAATGAATGACCTGGTTTGACTTGACACAGATTTTAAGAGTATAAAGAAGACTTTTGAATCTTGTGGTCCTAAATTAAAGTTAGGTTAAATGTACAAAATTGTCCTTTGATCTTGTGGCCTTAAACATGCCACGTGGAAAGATGAAATTAAAATGTTACTAAAAAAAGAAAGAGGACATTCTTAAAGAAAGAGGACATTCTTTTTTAAATAGACTAAAAAGGAAAGAAGGTCATTCTTACTGAAGCGGAAGGAGTATAATTTATAAATATAGTGAATGTCAATCTGTTAGAGAATATTTAGGAACACTAACTTTGAGACCAAGTCAATTTTCCCTATAAATAGAGGATACTTTTTATTGTAAAATCATGCCTCAAGAGAAATAATAAGTCTTCTCACTACTTTCTTTATCTTTTTATTCTATAGTTTCATAATATCTTATCCGCACGGGACTCTACCGTATCAAAGAGTGAAAGTTAATTTTGAAGAATATAAGGTATTATTTATCCTTTTTGCTTTTAATTTTAATGGTCAATCTAACGAAACTATGTTTTTTGCCCTTCATAGTTCGGGCTACAGCTACCTTTCATGGGTATAGGATTCTGAGATCTACCTTGATGCTATGGGTCTTGGAGACACCATAAAAGAAGAAAATGAAGCATCAAAGAAGAATTGTGCGTTGACAATGATACTTTTATTTCATCATCTTGATGAGATTCTAAATAATGAATATCTCATGGTTAAGGAGACACTTTTTTTGTGTAGTAGCCTAAAAAAAGATATGACCACTTGAAGATGGTCATACATAACGATATGATTGGATGCATCTAAGGCTACAACACTTTAAGTCTATACATGAGTATTATTCTGCCATGTTCAGAATCACTTCTCAATTGAAACTATGTGGAGAAACGGTTAGTAATATTGATATGATGGAAAAGATGTCCTCCACTTTTCATGCATTGATTGTATTGCTGCAGCAATGATCGGTGATATCATCAAAGATGCTTCATCCAATACTAAGTATCGACGGTCGACAATCAGTATATAATTCAACCAAGGGTTGGGATCGTTCACAAAAGGAGTGGTACTTAGAATATTTTAGCCAAGCATAAATAAAATTATGCCCGTCACAGCTACAAGAAATTTTTGAGTAAAAACATAACAAATTAAATGGCTGACCCAAAGGTCAACTAACAATTGGGGTTTTTTGTAAGACCCCCAAAATGAGTTAGGGTATCTATAGCCTCACTTGTGCCTATAAAACGTCAAGGGACGACCAAGACGTTCGACGACTAATCACCTAAGGGGCCTTATGTGTTTTTATGTGCTTGTGTGTGTGTAATGAGATTGTGAGGTCCTTATATGAGTAATAATGATGTTTTTAGGCAGTATGGAGAGTTTGATGAAGTTTAGTGGTCAAACGTCCAAGAACGTTGATGTACCGTGGTTTTATGGTACTTTCAATGCTTTTTCCTTAAGTTTAGTGTGTGTCTAAGGCCTTTTTATAGTAGTTTTAATGTAATTTTTTCTTTGTTTGCAGGAAAATGTCCAGAATGAAAACGCGGAAGAACTGTGCTGAAATTGCAGATGATACGACCTACGGAGCCATCGACCCCTCGACGGTCCGTAGGTGGCAATCGTCGTCTGAAGAAAATGCTGCTGACGGAAGATCGGGGAATTCTGACATGTATGGGGCTATGGAATCTATTGACGAACCGTCATCTCCACGACGGACCATCCTGCACATCCATCATTGCTAACAGAAAGTAGCCCCAGTACCCGTCTTGAAAAGATTCTAAGTGTGGAGAAATGGAAGCCATCGACGGACCGTCGTGCACTCAACGGAACGTCATCCTTTTCCGTCGATGGTAACAGTGAGTGGGAGAATAAATCATCTCATAAAGAACCTAAGTGTGGAACGACGGGAGGCCTCGACGGTCCGTCGTGGCCTCGACGGTCCGTCGGTTCGGTCATCAACTCAGACGCATTTTTGGGCAGATTTTCCTTAAATAGATTTCCTTTTTATGTTAGGTCTTCATTATTATAAATACTTATAAAAACCTCGTTTTTGGGGTTAGACTCTTTGGTATATTTCAGTTTTATTATCCTAAGTGTTGAACTTGAGATTTGGGGAAATATTCTACTTTTCCAAAATCGTTTTTGCAAGACTTTGATTTATTCAAGTAATTTTCTGGATTTTCTTCAATATTATCAAAGTAAGTACATGAATTCGTGTCTAATCAATACGAATTGTGTGATTGTTAACATGGTTAACTAAATCCATAACTAGGGTTGTGGGAACCATGGGTAATTAACAAAGTAAAACTAGCTAAAATAACGATTCTCGAATAGTTTCTTGCATGTATTGATAATTCTTTCGTTTAGAAGTCTTTTTAACGAGTGCACGCGTTAGAACTCGCCTTGTTGCTACTTGCCGAACCAAGGAGGTAGATAATAAGAAAAAAATTATCAACGTAGATTTAGTATACACTATCTAATAGGCTAGTGTCGATTGGTGCAAAGTAATAACTAAGTCATACATCGGTTATGATGCTTAATATGAGGTAAAAGGTAAGGTTTAGTAAAGTATACACACGTAGCCGGACCAAGGTACGGAGTAAAATTCACTAGTTGCCGGACCAAGGAACTAGGGATATATAACTTATCACTTTGCATGCAAGATACTAGGAAAGAGTTGTTATAGTTAGGGTTACTGCGTTATGAACCTAATGGGGAACACTTACACCCTAGTTTCCCTCGTCACTTGGATCACTAGGAAGTCGGATACTGGGAGAAACACTTTTGCAGTGCAATCCACACACAACCCAGCCACAGATGATATTTGTGAAGAAATGGATCAAATGAGAACTGAGCCTGGGTTAGTGTTGAAACATGTCACTTGGGATCGTGCAGTGCTGATGGCTGCCATGGTTGCGGGGTTCGAGGTGGACTTTGCGTGGCTGTTGCAGGCGGTGATGCATGAGAGCGCCTTTAAAGCCACTACTACTTACCCCTTCCCGTGCATGGTCTTTGAGTTGTGCAGGTCTGTAGGAGTGCTCGTGTGGCACATTGATGTGATCAAGACCCCGCCCGTCACAGTGGATATTGGCCTTATTCGGGATGAGGCAAATGAGTTGTCTCCCCACAGAGGGCCCCTTCCAGAGGTGCAGACTCTCGGTGAGAACTTGGCGGCCACAGTAGAGCAAGCCCAAGTGGCTAATCCGGCTACATCCGAGCCTACCGACACCACCCCGGTTGAGTCTATCCCGGGTGCTATCACCGCTCCGAGCTCCTCCCTCTCGACTCCATATACTACACTGGTCCCGCTTGCTAGGGTCCATAAATTAGAGGCCCAAATGGCCACACTTCTACATCACATCCAGCCTTGGATGCAGAAGTCCATTACTGAGGTGGAGGAGCAGATAGAGAGGAAGATGGCCCAGCGTACTGGAGCGGCAGATCATGGAGGTCCACCAACGCTTGGATGCATTTGAGTTGCGGGTTCTCGCCCGGCCAGCCCCTACAGTAGATTTGACGACTCTCCAGGCTGCTGTGGAGAGTCTGAGAGTAGACTTGGATACCATACTGGAGGCTCGCGTGCCTGAGTTTGAGGCCCCTTCTGCAGAGCCTGCTGAGGACACGGTGTTGACCACCCTGTTCTCCACCACTACTGTGCCACCACCTCTCTCACGAGATTGTGCCAAGAGGCACCTATCTAGAGATGAGGATGAGTCTCGGGCACGGAAGAAAGAGCGCACTGAGTTGGAGGCCACAAGGAGAGCCTCGTTGATTGATAAGGAGGCCCGCCAGTTGAGGGTTCTACAAGTGGCTGCTGGGGCATCTAGCTCCAGAATTGTTGAGGCTGAGAGGAGCACTACTGATGGTACTGTTATTGTTGAGAACACCACTGATGGTGTCCCTACTACAGAGGGAGCGGGTTCCGAGAAACTGGACCCGCCAGCATGTTGATCGACGGCACTTTGTGCCTCAGGTTTGCTTCACCTACCACACCATTTTATATACTTTTATGCATTGGGGACAATTGCATGTCTATTTGTTGGGGGTGGGGTAAATGGAAAGTGAGTGCTAGGGTGAAGTCTGAGTAGCCCAACTCACGATCCTCTCTTGGGGTTTTCTTGCCTGTGTTCTTTTTCCCCTAGAGACTAGTTATTTTGTTGTTGAACCGGTATGTTGGTATCTTTTGTACATAGTATAGAAATGAAATCTGAAGCATGATGGCTAAATAAAATGATATCCTGATTTAAAGAAAATATTTGCATGATTAGGCATAGTGAATAATGAATATGTGGCTCTAAGCATGACATAGATATACACCCCTGCATGACCCTTAATCTTAAGCTCGAACTAAGTGTCTGATAATCTAGTAGGGTAATGATGTGTTAAGTGAGTGTGAGAAAGTTGAATAGACCACCTTTGGTACTGAGCTAGAACTTGCCCGGTTAGTCCTGCTAAAAGTAATCTGTAATAGACAATAAGGAAAGGATCATAGGCCCTTGTTCAAAAAAGTCAATCTTTAGCCTAGATAAAAGAAAACCGAATGAAATTAATCCATTCTTGATCCAAATGATTTGAGCTTAAAATGAACCTTTCTTTTTCTACCCCAACTTATCTTCTGGGAACAATGTGTTGGCCCTGGTCACTCCTTGGACATGTACACCTCAGCTTAGGCCAAAAGCAGAAGTTGAGGGTGGCTAATGCAGAAAATAACCTTGTCGTGGCCCTGACCCAACCTTGGGCATTGTGTACCTTGACTCATGGCAAAGCCATGAGTTGAGGGTGGCTATTATGAGGAATGCTCCGGAAAGTGGTCTTCCAAGTACATGAATAGGATTGTATGAACATGTTATGAATATGACTTACATGCTATGATGTTAAGTATATGATATGATGAAGTATGAATGTGCATAGTGTCTTGGTGTGTTTATATGAAAGGATTGCTCATATAGTTATACATATAGACTTATGCATTGATATATGAACATGTGTGACATTTATGTGTTATGTGAAAGGTTTGCTCACATATAAGTATACACACACATGTATGAAGATCTAGTCAATAGGGGAGCCTTGAAAGGTGTGCTCAAGTGTATCCTAAACTAGATAGGTTCTTACATATGCTATGTCCATATAAAAGGGTTCTCACGTGATTTAGGTTGATGAACTCTCATCTATGACCTATAAGCTAAGCATATGAGGAGATGAATCTGATAAGACTAATTTTATAAGATAAAGTTAATAAAGGCTTTTTAATAAAAAGGGAACTTAGCTTAGCACCGAGTGAACTTGAAGATGAGGGGTGTCCCTTCTCATTGTAGGAAGGTAGGTCACCATAATCCTCATAAGGTGGATAACCACAATGCCTCAATAGGCATAAAGAGGGTTTCCATAAGTGAATAATCATAATTGTAACGACCCGAAAGTACCCCCTAGAAGATGGGAGCACCCATAGGTCAGAACAATTGCGTACTTGACCTTTCAGAGGTCTTGTACAAGCCTTAGCTATCATTCATTACATAAGACATGAAAAGTAGTACAGATTTAAAACTTTTCACTAATAAATTAATAAAGAAAACATCTTTCATAAAATTTAAGGATTTGATCTCGTCTACACAAGCCAACTTAAAGACACGATATAAATATCTTAGGGACACAGCCCTTTAAA
The DNA here is from genome assembly GCA_016801875.1 of Solanum sitiens. Lineage (NCBI taxonomy): Eukaryota > Viridiplantae > Streptophyta > Magnoliopsida > Solanales > Solanaceae > Solanum > Solanum sitiens. The sequence continues at coordinate 2,170,779 of JABWTJ010000104.1, read as the reverse complement.
TTATTTGAAAAATACATAATAGGTCTTTAGAATAGTAACTAAGAAATACGACTATGCCTCGAATATATTAGGACATACTTAGTCTTGAGATAATCTTTCCCAAGCTTGTCTTCTAGTCTTCAAACCCCTCCAACCTATACTTATTTAGTATAGAAAAGTATGGGGTTAGTACAAAACAATGTACTAAGTATGTCATATGCAAAAACATGCGAAAAGGGATGTTTTAGTAAAATAAGCTTTCATAACAAATTGATAAAACCTTCATGATTTAAGAGTTAAAATAGTATAAGATCATAATTTATCACATAAAGTAGAACTCACATAATTTTAGAAGCACAACACACCTTCCAGTAACATTAAGAAATCTTACAGTGAACACAACGAAACTTTACAGTGAGCATTTTCTCCCAAGCATAGAACTCATTTTCCCATGAGGTTTCCCTAACCAAGTTATCCTAAGACTCCCTAAGGTGAGACAAGAAGGGACCGCCCATACACCCTCTTCATGACACACCAAAGCGATCCATAAGACTACCTACCATAGGCTTACTTCAATCAGGAGAACAAATCCACACTCTTGGTTAGATATTTGAAAGACATTCATACAAGAAGGATTTCATGTAAGTACCCTTCTCCAGTAGGACCTATAAGTTACACTAAGTGTAATGTGAGAGTAGCATCCCATACTACTACTCCCAACATTAAGCACCCTACATTAGTCACTCCTAACTTCATCACATAGAACTTAGTGTTAACATACTTCCTTAACATTAGACATTAAGTTATCTAACTTCATTTACAACACATGATAGAACCCACCAAGACTCCCCTTTCAAAAGGTCTAAAGTGCAATTGATAGATAGCATCCCATACCACCACCTACCCTAAGTAGTACGTTCTTTTAGGAGACTTAGTTCATACATTTCATATAAAACACAGCAAGACTCCCCTTTCGGAAGGTCTACTTAGTGAAATGAATAGATAGCATCACATACCACCACTTACCCTAAGTAGTACGTTCTGTTAGGAGACTTAGTTCTTTCATTCTTTTGTGGGGAAATAGCTTTAACCGACATAGACCATGAGAGCTAGACATGGAATCCAGATACTACCCTTATCGGATGAGGCTCCCCACTTGCCTAGGGTGGGGTATTTCTCTTAGCTTTTACATGGCTTTTCCAATAGCTACACCTATGCCGGGCGCATAGTTAAGGGATAAGAAGATTGCTACTAAGTAACTCGCTCTCTACTAACAAGGAGTACTCATCTCAAGAGGTACATTGGGTACAGCATCTCTACTCACAATGTGCACCCACCCCTTCTTCAAATCCTCTCGGTGCTAAGCATAACTTCCCCACGGAGTCTTAAACATTCATTACTAAGGTCAACGCTAAATTTTGGACATCCCATCTCAACTCGCAATGGGTATCCATCCTCCAACCTACATTATAAAGCTCTTGGGAGGTAGTGAGGTTGCTACTAAACACTTCATCTAAACTCACAATGAGTGCTCACCCCAAAACTCCCCTTTTTCATTCACATTCTTTAACCTCAATCATTCATTTATTCATTCAAAGTTTGTGTGTACATGAGGGCACACCTTTCACATAAATTATCACTTTCATTAACATTGAATTTAGGTATGGTTACACTTTCATTCATCATTTCTCACATACTAGCATGCTCAAGATATACACATACTTCATTTAGGCATAATCTAAACAAGACATACAATTCAAGCTTCATAAAGCACATCAACATGAATCTCATCATTTTCACTTCAATTCACACATTAGGCCTTCAAAGCCATACTCACAATACATACCAAATATATATATCCAAATACGTCAAGTAAACACCGCCACCAAGAAGGTGGACCATACCACTCAAGAGCAATTTATATTAAGAATTATGCAATATAAATAACTCACAATTTAACCAAGCTTTCACCACATATAACCAATTCCTCAATAATTTATCATAATTAGGCCCTAGGGTAGTGTCATGACCCAAGAGTACCCCCTAGAAGTTAGGGCATTCTCGATCGTGGCACGGCGTCGCGACCTCTCGGAGGTCTAAGACAAGCCCTTTCGTACCATTCATTGCATACATGTATGAAAAGTACTGTTGAATTAAAAATTTTCACACGAAATAAAAATACTTCAAAATATCTCTCTTATAGAAAAACATAATGAAAGGCTAAGTCTCAAAGTCGCCATCTTAGACATAGGAATATATTGGGACACGGACCATACTTCAACATATAGAAAATATCTAAGTCTATTACAATACTTTTCAATAAGGAAAACTAAACATCAAGATGTCCTCGAATCTAGTGAGGACATACATACTCTCTACTTGGATGAACACTAGTCCAAGCTTCAACTTCGAGACTCCTCTCAAACGCCACCTACACCTTTTGAAATAGACAAAATGTATGGAATTAGTACAAACACTTGTACTAAGTATGGCGTAATGCGTAAAATCATGATAAATAGACATTTATATAAAATATGCTCTTTTTGATTAAAACATCATAGCATAAGCATAAGAACAACATTTAATACCTTAGAAACATATAAGATATCACATAAGCATTTAATCAAATATTGAAGAACATTACAGTGAACTACGTTCTACATCACAGTAACCCCTTTTAGCTTACATCCTTCTCACCAAAAATTATCCTAAGACTCACTTCAGTGAGAGTAAGAGACACTGCCATACACCCTCACTAAGCACACCTAAATGATCCTTAAGACTACCTAAGATAAGATTGTTCCCTTTTCCTTTCATTAACTCCCCACCTAAAATTACTCTAAGATTCACCTAAGTAGGACAAGAAGAGACCGCCCACACACCCTCTTCAAGGTTACCTAAGCAACCCTCAAAGCTACCCTAGATAGAGCACATTCTATTCATCATGCCATAGCTAAAGTCTTGATCGTTCATTAAGTCAATTAAAAGACATTTTATTCATTATAGACTTCACATAATGGTCTTGGAAAGACCTAGGGACTCACGTACTAATATCTTCAAAGTCTAGTCATGCAATGTCTAGATAGCGTCCCATTCCACTACCTAAACTTCCTAGAACTTATCCAACACTAGCACGTATCCCACATGATGAGAATAGGCAATAACCGACATAGACCATACTAGCTAGGCATGGAATCCGAAGTCGTAAACCTACTCCGATGGAGGGTGTTCTACTTTCCAAGGGTAGAACTACGACACATCCCATGTAGGCACATGGTTAAGGAATAGCAATGTCTTTTATATACTCTAGTCTCATTCTCAAGTAGAGGTACATTGTACTCTAGTCTCCTTCTTAAGTAGAGATACATTCATAAAATATTTACTCGGTGCTAGCCTTTGTTCTCATAGAGTAAGTTTAATATAAGGGACATATGAAAAGGTACCATCTCTTAGTCATTACCTAGTCATAATGCACCTACCAAAGATGTGTCCACTAGGGCTGCCATTCAATGGTCTATAAGGATAGCTCATTCTTGACATTCTTTATATATAGAAGATTCCACATATTTGTCATGCTTAGAAGGGCACCATCTTAGATCTACCGATCCTAGACTTTCATTAAACATTCATCCATACACATACAAGACAAAGGTGCCTAAGCCTACTAAGTCAAGATGTTCATATTCATCATATACATGTATCAAGTAAGGGACATAATCTACCAAAACAAGACACATCATTAATTCACATTAGCACATATAACATATCATTCTTTGAAGCACTTAGAAATGACCCTTATCATCTTTATGTCATCCTATACGTAACTATAACATCATCAATATAACCATCATATACTCATATAGTCAAGTAGGAATAATCATGTATCAACTTTAAGGCTACACACATAAACACATAGTCATAATCCAACATGATCACCTAATATCCATAGAAGAACACGTACTTTCACATTACTAGCATGTAGATAGATATAATCGTACTTCACATAATCAATTACACAAATTATCATAATACTTCAAGTAGTGCCGACAAGGCCATGATAATCAATATACTTAAAATAATGCCGACAAGGCCACATCAATCACATAACACCGCCACCATAAGTGGACCATACCAATCACAACATAATTGAAGTCTAATTAACATAAAATAAAGATAATTAGGGCAGTGTACCACCAATCAATTCTCACCACTTCAACCCATGTCTAAATCATCCAATTCAATACCATAAGGCCCTTACCCATGGCCATGAACATCAATTCAAAGTATAAATCATAATACTAGATGAAACTAGGTCAATTCAATATATATTTAACAATTGAAGACCAGTTAGACATCAATTGAATACAATTCTTACATCATTAGAAAGCCCATAAGAAACTACACATTAATTCGTAAACATTAGACCAATATCAAGTAATCCATAAGTTAGTCAAAATCTAGGGTTCATCAATTTCATGGGTTCATAGGTTAACTGAGTTAAAATCATATTAATAACCACAATTCAATCATTAAACAATGATTAAAAACCTTTAATGCAAGAACCCATGGTAGATCATGAAAAAAGTCAATTCATCTTTTGAAAACTTTAGAAAACATCTTTGAAAGTTGGGCTTCTTGATGAAACGAGTTTCAAGGATCAAAAGCCATACCTTTATTTGATAAAATCCACGAAATTTGGTGAAGAAATCAATGAAGAACTTCAATCCTAGCTTCAACCTTACCCTTGTTTAATGAATCTTGACAAATCTTGAATTTTCTTGAATGGAGTCTTCTACTTTGATTTTTTTTTATTGAGGTTTTGCCGTAGGGTTTGAGAGAGAAGAGAATGATGAATTTAAAGATGGAATTAGGATTATGTAAGGATTTACAGTACTTGTGAAACCCGTTTTATTTAGGTTTTCCTAGTGGGAAAAGGAGAGGAAATTACCTTAATTACTATTTTCCCGTGGCCAAAACAGGAATGCACATATTATTCACTAAAATGGTCATTACTTTTTACTCAGAAACTAGATTGATGCGAAATTGGTGTCGTTGGAAAGAGGATTCAAATACCTTTAATTTAAAAGGTCATGGATCACGTAACTCTTAATATTTTAAGAGATATGGTCGTTGAAGTTTACCCAAATAAAATCTTATGTCTAAACTTATTTGGTAAGGAAACATTCAACTCTACTTTGTGAAAGGTTTTTCTGATGACCTTAATTGATATTGAAAATCGTTTGCACACTAAGAAATTTACCTTAAAACCTAAGAAAATTAAGAGTCACTCAGTATGACCTTATACGAAAATATAAGAATTGCTAGGGCTTAACTTAGAAGATTTCGGGATCTTAAAATCTCCCCCACTTGGAAAACATTCATCCTCGAATGACACTTGTCACTCTCCGAACACTTCCAAGAGTAAAGATTAAGTTAACAACTCTCAACCATACCACGTAACACATTATACAACACACAACCGAGGAGAAAACATCAATTTCACATAATCAAGAAAATCACAACACAAGATGATAGAAACAATACTACAACTCATCATGCTATAAAACTCACATCCTTCATTCCAAATAGTAAAAACTCACTTTATATTCATTATTATGCTCATATACATCAGTTCTAACCCATTACAAAAATTTTCAATCAAAGAATGAATTAGTCACTTTTTTCAAAAATCTTACAGTGAACTGGCAGCCTTTAAAGTGAACATGCTTCCAATTTTCAAAAATGCAACCTTTAGGCAATTGATGATAGAGACATGCCAATATGAAATATCAAACCCTATAAACACATTCTACAACATAATCATAACTTCATAAAATGCATAATGCAAGGAATCAATGAAATTCAATTCCAATTAGACTCTTAAACACAATGCAACACGCAACATGCTACTATGACATTCTAGCCCATCTACTAACCATACTCCCCCACTTAGAAGGAACTCATATCACTAAAGAGAGAAATACAAGAACTTACCATCATCATCATCATCATCACCCTCATCCGGCTTTGCTCCTCTATTCCGGAGTGCAAAATAAACTTATAACATGTCACTCTACGGCACGACATAGGAGTAGAAAAGAAGGTAAACTCTATCGTCCTATAGCCTCTCGCCCATGGATGTGTCGCGACTCACACCGATGGTCAAGACTCTACTAGACGTGACATGATTATACATTTTTGATTCCTAAGACTAATTTCACCAACCTATGCTCTGATACCAAGATTGTCACATCCCGAAACGAGACCCTAGAAGTTAGGATCGTCGACCTCTCGGAGGTCTAAGACAAGCCCTTTCGTACCATTCATTGCATACATGTATGAAAAGTAGTGTGGAATTAAAACGTTTCACACGAAATAAAAATACTTCAAAATATCTCTTTTATAGAAAAACATAATGAAAGGCTAAGTCTCAAAGTCGCCATCTTAGACATAGGAATATATTGGGACACAGCCCATGCTTCAACATATAGAAAATAGCTAATTCTATTACAATACTTTTCAATAAGGAAAACTAAACATCAAGATGTCCTCGAATCTAGTGAGGACATACCAACTCTCTACTTGAATGAACACTAGTCCAAGCTTCAACTTCAAGACTCCTCTCAAACGCCACCTACACCTTTTGAAATAGACAAAATGTATGGAATTAGTACAAACACTTGTACTAAGTATGGCGTAATGCGTAAAATCATGATAAACGGACATTTATATAAAACATGCTCTTTTTTTAAAAAACATCATAGCATAAGCATAAGAACAACATTTAACACCTTAGAAACATAAAAGATATCACATAAGCATTTAATCAAATATTGAAGAACATTACAGTGAACTAAGTTCCACTTCACAGTAACCCTTTTTAGCTTACATCCTTCTCACCAAAAGTTATCCTAAGACTCACTTAACTGAGAGTAAGAGACACCGCCCATACACCCTCTCTAAGCACACCTAAATAATCCTTAAGACTACCTAAGATAAGATTGTTCCCTTTTCCTTTCATTAACTCCCCACCTAAAATTACTCTAAGATTCACCTAAGTAGGACAAGAAGAGACCGCCCATACACCCTCTTCAAGGTTACCTAAGCAACCCTCAAAGCTACCCTAGATAGAGCACATTCTATTCATCATACCTTAGCTAAAGTCTTGATCGTTCATTAAGTCAATTAAAAGACATTTCATTCATTATAGACTTCACATAATGGTCTTGGAAAGACCTAGGGACTCACGTACTAATATCTTCAAAGTCTAGTCATGGAATGTCTAGATAGCGTCCCATTCAAGTTCCTAAGCTTCCTAGAACTTATCCAACACTAGCATGTATCCCACATGATGAGAATAGGCAATAACTGACGTAGACCATACTAGCTAGGCATGGAATCCGGAGTCGTAAACCTACTCTGATGGAGGGTGTTCTACTTTCCAAGGGTACAACTACGACACATCCCATGTAGGCACATGGTTAAGAAATATCAAGATCTTTTATATGCTCTATTATCATTCTCAAGTGGAGGTACATTGTACTCTAGTCTCCTTCTTATGTAGAGATACAAACCATAACATATTCACTCGGTGCTAGCCTTTGTTCTCATAGAGTAAGTTCAATATAAGGGACATATGAAAAGGTACCATCTCTTACTCATTACCTAGTCATAATGCACCTACCAAAGATGTGTCCACTAGGGATGCCATTTAATGGTCTATAAGGATAGCTCATTCTTAACCTTCTTTCTATATAGAAGATTCCACATATTTGTCATGCTTAGAATGGCACCATCTTAGGTCTACCGATCCTAGACATTCATTAAACATTCATTCATACACATACAAGACAAAGGTGCCTAAGCCTTCTAAGTCAAGATGTTCATATTCATCATATACATGTATCAAGTAAGGGACATAATCTACCAAAACAAGACACGTCATTAATTCACATTAGCACATATAACATATCATTCTTTGAAGCACTTAGAAATGACCCTTATCATCTTTATGTCATCCTATACGTTACTATAACATCATCAATATAACCATCATATACTCATATAGTCAAGTAGGAATAATCATGTATCAACTTTAAGGCTACACACATAAACACATAGTCATAATCCAACATGATCACCTAATATCCATAGAAGAACACGTACTTTCACATTACTAGCATGTAGATAGATATAATCGTACTTCACATAATCAATTACACAAATTATCATAATACTTCAAGTAGTGCCGACAAGGCCATGATAATCAATATACTTAAAATAACGCCGACAAGGCCACATCAATCACATAACACCGCCACCATAAGTGGACCATACCAATCACAACATAATTGAAGTCTAATTAACATAAAATAAAGATAATTAGGGCAGCGTACCACCAATCAATTCTCACCACTTCAACCCATGTCTAAATCATCCAATTCAATACCATAAGGCCCTTACCCATGGCCATGAACATAATTCAAAGTATAAATCATAATACTAGATGAAACTAGGTCAATTCAATATATATTTAACAATCTAAGACCAATTAGACATTGAATACAATTCTTACATCATTAGAAAGCCCATAAGAAACTACACATTAATTCATAAACATTAGATCAATATCAAGTAACCCATAAGATAGTCGAAATCTAGGGTTCATCAATTTCATGGGTTCATAGGTTAATTTAGTTAAAATCATATTAATAACCATAATTCAATCATTAAACAATGATTAAAAACCTTAATGCAAGAACCCATGGTAGATCATGAAAAAGGTCAATTCATCTTCTGAAAACTTTAGAAAACATCTTTGAAAGTTGGGATCCTTGATGAAACGAGTTTCAAGGATCAAAAGCCATACCTTTATTGGATAAAATCCATGAAATTTGATGAAGAAATCAATGAAGAACTTCAATCCTAGCTTCAACCTTATCCTTGTTTAAAGAATCTTGACAAATCTTGAATTTTCTTGAGTGGAGTCTTCTACTTTGTTTTTTTTTTTATTGAGGTTTTGCCCTAGGGTTTGAGAGAGAAGAGAATGATGAATTTAAAGATGGAATTAGGATTCTGTAAGGATTTATAGTACTTGTGAAACCCGTTTTATTTAGGTTTTCCTAGTGGGAAAAGGAGAGGAAATTACCTTAATTACTATTTTCCCGTGGCCAAAACAGGAATGCACCATACTATTCACTAAAAAGGTCATTACTTTTTACTCGGAAACTAGATTGATGAGAAATTGGTGTCGTTGGAAAGAGGTTTCAAATACCTTTAATTTGAAAGGTCATGGCTCACGTAAATCTTAATATTCTAAGAGATATAGTCGTTGAAGTTTACCCAAATAAAATCTTATGTCTAAACTTAATTGGTAAGGAAACATTCAACTCTACTTTGTGAAAGGTTTTTCTAATGACCTTAATTGATATTGAAAATCGTTTGCACACTAAGAAATTTACCTTAAAACCTAAGAAAATGAAGATTCACTCAGTATGACCTTATACGAAAATTTAAGAATTCCTAGGGCTTAACATAGAAGATTTCGGGATCTTACAATCTCCCCCACTTGGACAACATTCATCCTCGAATGACACTTGTCACTCTCTGAACACTTCCAAGAGTAAAGATTAAGTTAACAACTCTCAAACATACCACGTAACACATTATACAACACACAATCGAGGAGAAAACATCAATTTCACATAATCAAGAAAATCACAACACAAGATGATAGAAACAATTCTACAACTCATCATGCTATAAAACTCACATCCTTCATTCCAAATAGTAAAAACTTATTTTATATTCATTATTATGATCATATACATCAGTTCTAACCACATTACAAAAAATTTCAAACAAAGAATGAATTAGTCACTTCTTCAAAAATCTTACAGGGAATTGGCAGCCTTTACAGTGAACATGCTTCCAATTTTCAAAAATGCAACCTTTAGGCAATTGATGATAGAGACATGCCAATATGAAATATCAAAACCTATAAACACATTCTACAACATAATCATAACTTCATGAAATGCATAATGCAAGGAATCAATGAAATTCAATTCCAATTAGACTCCTAAACACAATGCAACATGCAACATGCTACTATCACATTCTAGACCATCTACTAACCATACTCCCCACTTAGAAGGAACTCATATCACTAAAGAAAGAAATACAAGAACTTACCATCATCATCTTCACCCTCATTCGGCTTTGCTCTTCTAGTCCGGAGTGCAAAATAAACTCATAACATTTCACTCTACAGCACGACATAGGAGTAGAAAAGAAGGTAAACTCTATCGTCCTATAGCCTCTCGCCCATGGATGTGTCGCGACTCACACCGATGGTCAAAACTCTACTAGACGTGACTTGATGAGACTTTTTGATTCCTAAGACTACTTTCACCAACCTATGCTCTGATACCAAGCTTGTCACATCCTGAAACCACACCCTAGAAGTTAGGATCGTCGACCTCTTGGAGGTCTAAGCCAAGCACTTCGTACCATTCATTGCATACATGTATGAAAAGTAGTGTGGAATTAAAACTTTTCACACGAAATAAAAATACTTCAAAATATCTCTTTCATAGAAAAACATAATTAAAGGCTAAGTCTCAAAGTCGCCATCTTAGACATAGGAATATATTGGGACATGGCCCATACTTCAACATATAGAAAATAGCTAAGTCTATTACAATACTTTTAAATAAGGAAAACTAAACATCAAGATGTCCTCGAATCTAGTGAGGACATAACAACTCTCTACTTGAATGAACACTAGTCCAAGCTTCAACTTCGAGACTCCTCTCAAACGCCACCAACACCTTTTGAAATAGATAAAATGTATGGAATTAGTACAAACACTTATACTAAGTATGGCGTAACGCGTAAAATCATGATCAACAGACATTTATATAAAACATGCTCTTTTTATTAAAACATCATAGCATAAGCATAAGAACAACATTTAACATCTTAGAAACATATATGATATCACATAACCATTTAATCAAATATTGAAGAACATTACAGTGAACTAAGTTCCACTTCACAGTAACCCCTTTTAGCTTACATCCTTCTCACCAAAAGTTATTCTAAGACTCACTTAAGTGAGAGTAAGATAGACCTCCCATACACCCTCTCTAAGCACACCTAAATGATCCTTAAGACTACCTAAGATAAGATTGTTCCCTTTTCCTTTCATAAACTCCCCACCTAAGGTTACTCTAAGATTCACCTAAGTAGGACAAGAAGAGATTGCCCATACACCCTCTTCAAGGTAACCTAAGCAACCCTCAAAGCTACCCTAGATAGAGCACATTCTATTCATCATACCTTAGCTAAAGTCTTGATCGTTTATTAAGTCAACTAAAAGACATATCATTCATTATAGACTTTAATAATGGTCTTGGAAAGACCTAGGGACTCACATACTAATATCTTCAAAGAATAGTCGTGCACTGTCTAGAGAGCGTCCCATTCCACTATCTAAACTTCCTAAAACTTATTCAACACTAGCATGTATCCCACATGATGAGAATAGGCAATAACCGATATAGACCATACTAGCTAGGCATGGAATCCGGAGTCATAAACCTATTCCAATGGAGGGTGTTCTACTTGCCAAGGGTACAACTACGACACATCCCATGTAGGCACATGGTTAAGGAATATCAAGGTCTTTTATGTACTCTAGTCTCATTCTCAAGTAGAGGTACATTGTACTCTAGTCTCCTTCTTAAGTAGAGATACAAACCATAACATATTCACTCGGTGGTAGCCTTTGTTCTCATAGAGTAAGTTCAATATAAGGGACATATGAAAAGGTACCATCTCTTAGTCATTACCTAGTCATAATGCACCTACCAAAGATGGGTCCACTAGGGCTGCCATTCAATGGTCTATAAGGATAGCTCATTCTTAACCTTCTTACTATATAGAAGATTCCACATATTTGTCATGCTTAGAAGGGCACCATATTAGGTCTACCGATCCTAGACATTCATTAAACATTCATTCATACACATACAAGATAAAGGTGCCTAAGCCTACTAAGTCAAGATGTTCATATGCATCATATACACGTATCAAGTAAGGGACATAATCTACCAAAACAAGACACATCATTAATTCACATTAGCACATATAACATATCATTCTTTGAAGCACTTAGAAATGACCCTTATCATCTTTATGTCATCCTATACGTTACTATAATATCATCAATATAACCATAATATACTCATATAGTCAAGTAGGAATAATCATGTATCAACTTTAAGGCTACACACATAAACAAACACATAGTCATAATCCAACATGATCACCTAATATCCATAGAAGAACACATACTTTCACATTACTAGCATGTAGATAGATATAATCATACTTCACATAATCAATTACACAAATTATCATAATACTTCAAGTAGTGCCGACAAGGCCATGATAATCAATATACTTAAAATTACGCCGACAAGGCCACATCAATCACATAACACCGCCACCATAAGTGGACCATACCAATCACAACATAATTGAAGTCTAATTAACATAAAATAAAGATAATTAGGTCAGCATACCACCAATCCATTCTCACCACTTCAACCCATGTCTAAATCATCCAATTCAATACCATAAGGCCCTTACCCATGGCCATGAACATCAATTTAAAGTATAAATTATAAGACTAGATGAGACTAGGTCAATTCAAAATATATTTAACAATCTAAGACCAATTAGACATCAATTGAATACAATTCTTACATCTTTAGAAAGCCCATAAGAAACTACACATTAATTCATAAACATTAGACCAATATCAAGTAACCCATAAGTTAGTCAAAATCTAGGGTTCATCAATTTCATGGGTTCATAGGTTAATTGAGTTAAAATCATATTAATAACCACAATTCAATCATTAAACAATGATTAAAAACCTTTAATGCAAGAACCCATGGTAGATCATGAAAAAGGTCAATTCATCTTCTGAAAACTTTAGAAAACATCTTTGAAAGTTGGGCTCCTTGATGAAATGAGTTTCAAGGATCAAAAGTCATACCTTTATTGGATAAAATCCACGAAATTTGGTGAAGAAATCAATGAAGAACTTCAATCCTAGCTTCAACCTTACCCTTGTTTAAAGAATCTTGACAAATCTTGAACTTTCTTGAATGGAGTCTTCTACTTTGATTTTTTTTTCTTGAGGTTTTGCCCTAGGGTTTGAGAGAGAAGAAAATGATGAATTTAAAGATGGAATTAGGATTATGTAAAGCTTTATAGTACTTGTGAAACCCGTTTTATTTAGGTTTTCCTAGTGGGAAAAGGAGAGGAAATTACCTTAATTACTATTTTCCCGCGGCCAAACAGGTCTGCACCATACTATTCACTAAAATGGTCTTAACTTTTTACTCGAAAACTAGATTGATGCGAAATTGGTGGCGTTGGAAAGAGGATTCAAATACCTTTAATTTGAAAGTTCATGGCTCACGTAACTCGTAATATTTTAAGAGATATGGTCGTTTGAAGTTTACCCAAATAAAATCTTATGTCTAAACTTAATTGGTAAGGAAACATTCAACTCTACTTTGTGAAAGATTTTTCTAATGACCTTAATTGATATTGAAAATCGTTCGCACACTAAGAAATTTACCTTAAAACCTAAGAAAATTAAGAGTCACTCATTATGACCTTATACGAAAATTTAAGAATTCCTAGGGCTTAACTTAGAGGATTTTGGGATCTTACAGGCAGTAGCTAGACCATATCAACAACATAAAGAAACCAAAGCTCAAATACTACATAAACATGTTAATTTAACCTATTTCTCAAGCTAAAAGTTGAAAATGTGCATAAGCATGAGTTCATTAGGGTTTTGAGATTAAAATCATCAATCAATACTAGAAGCAACATATTTGAATCATTAAAACACTTTTACTTAAAGACCCATGCTTAGAATCAAAACTAGGAGAAGATAGAGTTTGAAATCCCTTTTTGAAATATTTTAGAAATGACTCCTTGAATGTAAGAGGGTTCAAGGATGGATACCATACCTCAATGAGAAGGAAACCCACTAATTTTGATGAAGAAATGCGTCCAACCAGCCCTCCTAGTTCTTCCTTGAGTCTTAGTTCCAATGGTGACTTGAGAGAGTTTTTCTTTAGAATGAGAGTTTGAATATTTGAAGTGAGGGGTCTTGTCTAGGTCTAGGACTTAAAACTAATCTAATATAACTTAAAAACCCTAAAAATATCATCCTAGGGTCATAAAGTACTTGGGGTGAATTTACACAAAACACCCCAAGCTAGCAGCATGTGCCACAGCTTTTGCAGGACACCATCGACGGACCCAAGCAACGGGGCGTCGACTGAACGACGGCCCATGCTGCTAGGCGTAGTTTGGGTCTGGAGCTGTTGAATGGAGGGTTTATCCCCCTACTCTAAGTCCCAAACTACTCCCCTATACAATGGGGCGTCGTTGAGTCTACGCCCAGTAGACTGTGGGCGTCGATTCCAGCTTTTGGCAGCTTGGTTGCCAAGTCTTGGGTCCTCTTCTAGGATCCCTCGTGGGTCCTAGGTGGGGTCGTATCCACAATTTAAACCCCTAAACATAGTCGTATATGTCTTAGGAACATCTCACACCAATTTCAAGCAAAACAAACACGTAAAACTCACTCAAACACATGAAGACACATGAACACTTTCTAAGACACACCTTCCGAACGTCATGGACGTTCTTGGACGTTTGACCTCCAAACGATAACAAACTTCACACACTACCTAAGAACATCATTATAACTCATTTTAGCATAAAACTAGCTCAAGAAACATTCACGAAGCTCTAGTTCACCTTAGTTCATTTTAGGGTGTTACAATAATGCCCCATTTGGCATAAAGAGGGTTTTCACAAGTACCTCCTAGTTCCGTAACTATGCTTGCCACATAGGATCTTGCAATTTAATTCACTTAGTATGATAGCATGTGTTAATGTTCTACCTTTGCTAGGTAATAACACCTTTCATTGGTGTAAGGCTCTACAACACCAAATTCCATGTAGCACCCATGGTCTTAGTGTCGGTTAAGGCTATAGTTTCCCTAAAGTAAAATGGATAGTGGAAGTAAATTAAGGACCCTAACTAGGATAACCTAAAGGTAGTTTCTTAGTGTAGGTGGGGGTATGGGACTTCACCTATGCATTGCACAAGTGGCTCTCGAGGGAAGTCCTAGGAAGGTGTTCTAATGCATGTGTCTATGAATATGTTCCTTATGCATGACTTTGTAGTATTTGTCTACTTGTTGTGATGAAATGCATGGTATGATCCTATATGAAGTGGTCTTGTTGTATATGCATAATATTAGTCTTAATGACTACATGATGAAGGTTGTTGACATGAATGAAGTTATCTTCACTTACTTGTTGATGTATGAAATAGAGTGTTAAGGCTTGTGGTCTTATGATAGGTTTACTAAGTATTTGTGAGGTTATGGGGCTTCACATATACATTGCACTAGTAGAATTAGAGTAGGATTGTGAGTAAGGTCTTATAATGCATTGATGTCAAGTGAAGTTAGTGTATGTGCAAATTGATGTAGCTTACTGTAATATTCTTATGGTATTGTCTTAAATGGGTCTTTGTTGTATTATACTTCTATGATGGTAAGTGTTGGCTTATGTAAGTTGTAGTATGGTTTTCCTTGTGACCTTAAGGTAATGCATTGCACCAAGTATCACTAGAGGGTTACTTGGGAGGTTAATGAGTTAAAAGAAAAAGTTCACTGTAAAGAGGAAAATGCTTACTGTAAAGGGAAAATAGGTTACTGTAATGTGACATCAATTGTGCCTTAAATGCATTGTATGATTTTATATGTTATATGAATATTGAATATGACTATATGAAGTATGTGAATTGTATATATGCTATTGTATAAAGGTTTTATGAAGATTTTCTCAAAAAAGCATGAAATATGATTTCAAGTAAAATGTCCCTTTAAATGCATGTTTTTGCATGGTTGTCATACTTAGTGCATTCTTGTACTAACTCAATTCTTCTCTAATTTTTACACAAAGTGTAGGTTATGGATGCTTAAAGGATGTCTCTATAAATGAGGAGCTTGATATGTGATTCCCAAGCTCAAGGAAAGGAATCCTTACGTCCAAGGATGTCCTATGTCTAGTTTATCGTAAAGTCTTTTATTATTGTACTTATGTATTATGTTAAAAGGGTCATGTCCCTAAAGTACTCTTATGATGTTGAGTCTAGGATGGCAACAAGAGACTAGAGTCTTCCTATGTACTTATGATATTTTATATATAATGAAAGTGTTGTTCTAGCATATGATGTGCTAAGAAAGTTTTAAATTTTCCGCTGATTTACCTATGACAATGCGATGAATGATAACTATGGGCTTGTATAAGACCTCCGAGAGGTTGAGTAAGTCATGTTACTTCTAGGGGGTGCTCCCCGGTCGTGACAGTTTTGCAGGAAAATTAACAACTAAAACAGTAAAAACAATAAAAGAGACTAATGGGGAAACAAGATTCTTGGGATGTGACCGGTATATGAGATAAAAGACACCGAAGGATAGTTGCTATGGATAGTAAATCACTGAATATATGTAACTAGGCTAGACTTTAGTGGAGTAAATTCTCTCTCGAGCAACTTACCCCAAATCAACTTGGTTTCTCTCCAACACCAAGTTGCAGCCTTTGAGCACATCCTCCGCCTTAGCCAAATCACTCTTTTGAGCTAAAAGTGTGAGAAAGAGACTAGGATTCACTCTCTCGAGTTGAACCAATGACGACCCAATAACCATCGTCTATCAACTTGGTAAACCTAGTTTTAAAACTTCTCTCTACAAAAAGCCAAAACTAAGATGAAATCGTATTTACAACTACAACCTTATATAGTTCAAACACAACAACTAAGTGAAATCACATTGAAACAACGAATATACCAACAATAAGCAACACCCAATAATGGATATACCTCATATTCACAAAATCACACCCTAAGAATTGGGTTTTATCTAGTTGTAGAGAAAAGGAAGAAAATGATACCAAATCGAAGTAACATCAACTGGGTTTGATTTATTCTTGCTTTCATCAAGTCTAGGATGAAGAATTTCCAAAACCAACTTTAAATTTCTTCAAGATGAGAATCTTCAAATTTCGAAGGTTCAAGAGCAAAATTTTCCAAGATCTCTCAAAAACTCAAAATACAAAATAAGTCTAAAACTTATTGTTCAAAATTATGAAAATTGATACTAAGCTAAAAACATTAATATGTATTTATAGTTTTTAAAACGTTGTGTTGCAAAGAATCACTCGGCGCAGCTAGTCGGGATCTCCATCCACCCTTTGGCATGTTTATCGTCGTCTTATGTTAGTCTTCAGCATCTTCGTGTTTTGGATCTTGGGCAACATAATATTGCTTCACGGAGCTGCTCAGAGAAACGCCGACTGCTTCTTTTCACTGCCGATTTGATCCTTTTTTCGGGGCTTAGATAACTTGAATAAAAGGAGAGGATGAGACTGTCACGCCCCGAGCTACCCTCAAGATGCGAACACAGAACCTAGGACCACAAGTGATCCCAAGCTAACCCTGCTGGCATGATCATTAGCATACTAAAGAATAATAAACTGTTACGGAAGCTAAATCATACTTAAAATGAAAAGATGGGGAATACCCATATGCTAAATCTGAGATATATGAGAAATGATGAGTTAAATACAAAGGAAATATTAACTCAATACTAAGCTAAAACTAACTATGTCTGAAATAAGCCTCTAAGCTGGACTAGAAATACTGGGACAAGCCCCAGCTAAATCTAGAAAAACTGAAACTAAATGACTGAAGACTGAAATTAAACTCATGACTGTTGTCCTCGGAGAATAAGTACTCACCACTGAATCTACTGAACTGGAGATCAAAAATTGATCTATGCGTGATCTGGATGATGAGAACCTGAACCTACATCATGAGAAGATGTAGCGCATGTATGCGTCAATACTTGAAAGGTACTAAGCATGTAGGATAGAATAAAGTTGAAACAAAACATAACTGAACAAGCACAAAAGCAAGTATAACAATCTGAACATGATATAGAGAATTCTAAGCTAACTGAATGCAATGACCAATTTATAACATGCTGAAATTGAATACTGAATATATTGACAATTGTTCAATGCAAGAGAGTTTGACTAAACTGTGAGAGCTACTAATAACCGATAATAAAACCACATGAGCTAAATGTGGAGTCCGATGTATACGCCCCATCGAGAGGACCAAATATACCCTGCCAAAGGTATAAAGGCATGCTGGCGTGATCACTAAACTGATGCCCACATAGGGGACTTACAACCTACTTGGCTAGTAGTTCTGGGACTATTGGGTACGCTGAACCCTAGTCCAACTCGGTATTATGCTACTCCCGTTGATTTATGTAGTAACTGATTATGTCTAAATTTCTGTAAAATACTGGATAGCTCAAAACTGAACATGCAAACTGAGAATGCAATATTTAATATGATAATGATATATTAATAACTGAGGCATGTATATCTGAATTAATTGAAATATTTGACCTAGTATGTGTAATTCAAGAACTAAAAAAATACAAAGCTAGGGTTCTGAAATTCAAGCGATAAACTGAATATATAACTAATTAATTCATGAAGTTCTGTTGAAGTTCTAAAAGACCTAGGTTTAATCATGATATGAGAATCAAGAATCTGACTGAAAACTAGGGACCCAATGGGTAAAAGGAACCCACTAGTGAAATCCCACATACCTGGTTATGAAATTCACGGAAAAATACTTAGATTTCGTGGATGGAACCGCTGGAAACTTATTGCGTTCTTGAACTAGGGTTCTTGAGCTTTTTCTCCTTTCTTGCTTCTAATTTTCTAAGTTTTGATTAATGATTTTGACTTAGGTAAGTTTAGTTATGTTTCTAGGCTTAAACTGACTAAAATCTGATGATTTAGGGTCAAAACGACGTATCTTAAGGTTTAAATGAAGTGGGAAAAGACCAAAAGACCCCTGGGTAAGTTGTTGTCGGACCAAACGACGATATGGACAGACGGTCCGTCGTTCCATTGACGGTCCGTCGGTTGTGTCTGTTCGACAGGCCTTTACTAAAAAACGAGCATAACTTTTTACTCAGAGCTCTGATTTTAGCAAGGTCAGTGGCTATGGAAAGTTAATTCAATTATATATATGTTGATATGTCATGGGACACCTAATTCATTTTTTTCTAAGAGTTATGATCATTTGAAGTTGACCCTACTGCATTTCCCCCCTAACTGGATGCTAGTTCCCACCTACGGTCAGACCTACGGACCGTGGGTCCACTTACTGACCGTGCTGGTCACCCATGGTCCTTGTAAAAGAGTGGCTGAAGGGGGTCTCGATCGATGGTCATGGACTACGGACCGTCGTCTGACCTACGGACCGTAGGTCCGTCCATCGATCATGACTTAGCCAATTTTCTTCCTGGCTGAGTTTTTGGGAGTCTCTGATCCCATCGACGGTTGTGCAGGACGGACCGTGGGTCAGGCTACGGTTCGTCGATGGTCACGTCGGCTGCACTTGCAGATTTTTCTGAAAAACTGATTTTTGGTCTGTTTAGCTACGGGGTGTTACAGAGACCTTTTGGTGACATGCCGAACGGATTGGGCAATCCTCACATCTTCATTTCTTCATTATTTTGGCTTATTTTGTTCCTTTTTTGCTCCATAGTGTCCATGCCTTGTCTCAAAGTTTGAAATACTTTAAACTCAATGTATTAGTCAGTTTTAAAGACAAACTATGCATTTGAGGACACTAAACCTATCATAAGAGCTAATATAATGACATTTTTGGAGTAGTAGTGAACACCAGTATGGAGGAGAGTTTAGATAACTCCCATCCCCCATAAACCATATAGCCATCATGGGTAGAAAAATGGTCATTCTCTTTAGATGATTCCTTTAGTGTTTTTTAGCATAGACTAGTATATCTATTAGGCAGTTCAGGTTCTACATCGATGGCAACGTGTAGGAAGGCCCTGGAAGTGTGAGGCAAAATGCTCTATCATAACTCTAGCTATAAGGTGATGGTTGTCGGTTAGAGAAACTCTCAAAGAAGTTAAATGTATTTATATATATACATCAGCTTTGTTGTATTTTACATACATCTCAGAGTTATTTGTATCCTTGTATACATTAAGAATTTTCAGTATGTTTTCAAACAATCTTTCTTTATATTGTACTTGTGTTTAAATTGTTTTACATTGAAATGAGTCAGTCGTGTTGACTGTAGTTGATCCAAGTAAGTTCTTCAGTTTCTTTTAGACTATTTCTAGCCTATATTGTTTAGCATTCTAACTCGCATACTCGTACATTCAATGTACTGATGCCATTTGGCCTGCATCCAACGCCTCGTTGATCCAACTTGAGCACTCAGAGAGTCAGTGGTGAGCCTCCTTGCATTTTGGAGGACTATTTTATTTTTTTTCTAGTCTTTTTATTTATAGAATGTTGTGGGGTTTGTCCCAACATTCATCTTAGTATTAGAGGCTTCATAGACAGATTGTCAGTCAGACAGTTTAGATTTGAGTCTCCATTTATTTACATTTCAAATGTTTTGTCATGAGACTTAAGTGTCATCTTGGCCAAGACAGTTATTTTAAGTATTTCTTATGAGAATGTTTTCTTGTTGATGTTGAGTTAAGTCTTTCGCTGAGTTAACAAGCTAGGCCAAGGGTTCGCTCAAGACCAACAATGGTCATTGGTTGTCGGCCACGTCCAGGGTGTAGACTCGGGGTGTGACAAGAAAGCTCTCCAAATCTACATGTCTAAAGAATTCGAGATGAAGGACCTTTTTCCATTAAAGTTTTTCCTTGGAGTTGAAGTGTCTAGATCATGTAAAGGAATTTTCTTATCACAAAGAAAATATACTTTATATTTTCTAAAGGATACTGGCATGACATCTTGCCAACCAGCTGATTAACCTATTGAAGAAGGCCTGAAATTAAGTGTTCAACCTAATCAAATCCTAGTTGATAAAGGAAGATATCAAAGACTTGTAGGAAGATTGATGTACTTAGCAGACACAAGACAAGACCTTGCTTATTCATTAAGTGTGGTAAGTCAATTTATGCATAATCCTGGATAGCTACATATGAATGCAATCGTGCGCATCTTGAAATATTTGAAGTCTGCTCCAGCAAAGGGAATTTTGTTCACAAAATGTACAGATCCTCTAGTAATAAATATATATACGGATGCTGACTGGGTTGGAGCTATCTGTCATATCCGGAGAGCACCCCCTAGACGTAACCGACGTCGTCCTCCTCATCGAGGACTAAGACTAGCCCTTTAGCTTACATCATTACATTCATAGGTTAAAAATGCGGAAAATTTATAACTTTTTAAGTACTTCTACATTGAGGTTTACATAGACCTCTCGCATACACATAATATATTCAAATCGAGTATACATAGACCCTTCGTATAAGAAGATTACATAGTCTTCTACTTATATTGCACATATACATATATAAGATATAACATAGTCTTAAAATAGATGTCTCATATCATAACCATCTAAACAAGAGTATAACAATTGGGCATAGCCTACACATCAATACAATAAAAGCCACATATAAGCTATACAATCTTTAGTACTAAAATGAAAGAGAATGAGCAAAGTGTCTTTAAGACTAATCAATATCCAATGCTAGAAAGTGGCATTGTCCTGGAAGTGGTGAGGACCTACCCAACTTGGAGAATGAGAAACCAAGTCTTCCTTCAAATGTCGTCACAAGCCCTTCAACGACCGGAACCTAAAAAGTTTGGGACAAAGGGAGAAATGGGCTTAGCACATCACTTGTACTAAGTATGGGCACATATACACACACAACAAAGAAATCATGATAAAAGGGACATTTTTTCAAATATGCTAATATACTTTTAAAAGCCTCATGCTCATACAAGAACCCATATAAATCAATGAGCATATAACTCTTAAGTCAAGGTCATATACAACACAAGACCAACATCATCAAGTATAGTCAAGTCAACACATATAAGAGTTCATAACATCATAATATAATCAAGAACCTTACCCATAACCCATCATTTAGCCTACAAGTGCAATGACCAAGTAAAGACCCATAACCTTACTCAATCAAGTAAACCAAACAAAGGACTATAAGCAATGCCTAACTTCACATAACATGGCATCAAAAGTAATCCTCCTCATACCTTAGCAAAATAGACCAACATCATGTTCATAATTTAAACTAACATCATATAGAATCAATAACATGTAAAGTCAAACTATACATAATAGTCACTTTATAAGATCATAAGAACATAGGAACAACCTCCTAAGGCTTCCCTCAAGTCAAACCAGTGCAAGGCATAAGTAGAGTCACATACCCCTACCTAGGCTAAGTCAAACCTCTTAAGTCACCCTAGTTAGTGTTTACTTCTTTACTTCATTTTTTTTGGGAACACTTGTCTTAACCGATATAGACCACAAGAGCTAAGTGTGGAATCCGGTGTTGTAAAACCGATGGAAGGTGGTCTACCGGCCAAAGTAGAACCAAACATAATCGCTTTCTAGGTGGATCCACTAGCTAGTCTTCTTATGGGGGCAACATAGTTCAAGAACTAGGAGATATGTATTGAACCCTCTACATGCCTATTGGCATTGGAGCCTTATCTCATGAGAATCCATAGGGTGAGTATCCCTCATAGGGGAGTCAACACCTCATATGAAACTATAAGGTGAATCTTCCTCCAAGGGAAACCAACACCTCTCATTGTCAAGTTCACTCGATGCTAAGCTAAGTCCCTTTTTGAAATGTCTTTAAGCCTTTATTAATTATCATAGCTTAGTTTAGGTCATAGGGTCTGTCCTTCATATAATCATCATCATCATAGCTCAATAAGAATTGCATGAGTATTGTCCTTTCATTACAATTCATACATGTGAGGTTAGCACATTTACATAATCTCATTATGATAAGGCATATAGGTAAGTCATCACCGTCCTTATATCATTACATCTTAGCCAACAAATCACAAGCCATAAATAAAGACATTTTAATTCAACATCATACAACCCTAATCAATCTTATCATAAGGTATACTTCAATATAACTTTATCACTAAACACAAGTAATCATAATTAAAGTAAAGGATTGAGATCACAAGACTTACCCCAATCTCCTTCACAAGCCATCATCCAAGGTTTTACCATCAAACATCCAATTCAACCCAACAATGAGTGTAATACCATCACACTTTAGTAATTAACACAATAGCTAGGTCAACTGTAGCATCACTATCCAAATTAACTTCAATTCATAACCTAGGGTTAGGTGAATAGGGTTCATCATGAATTCTTCAAGAAATCGATCCATTATCCACATGAGCTCAACATATCATTAACAATCAATACCTTCTTCAATTCTCATCAATTTATAAGGAAGATCCAAGATTTGGGGGATTTGGGGAAAGTTCTACATGAACTAACATCAATTAACCAATAACCTACACTTAATTAGTCATAGGCAATCACAATTTATCATCAATTTGAAGTTTAGAAAAAAAACCATTAGAATTGGAAAACCCCATTTAATTGGGTAATTTAGAAATCAACTTTGAAAGGACCTCTTGGGGAAAGGAATCCCAAGAGTGAAGAACCATACCTTAATGAAGATTAATCCACAAAATTTAAGTGAAATCCTAGAGAAATTAGTCTTCTTCTTCAAGCTTTGTTCTTCCTTCAATGGAGGATTTTGGGAGAGATAAAGTAGAGAGAGATGAGAGCTTTTGGGTTTTATTTTAGGAATTTGATTTAGGTGAGTGAAAAATGACTTAAAACTGATCCTTAGGCTATATATAACCACCCCCTAAATTACCTAAAAGACCCCTAATTTAAATGGGTCTTTTTGTGAAGTCAAAATGCTTAAAATACTATTTCAACGAATCTGGGAAGTGGCTCCGCGTCGTGAGGCTGATTTTTGAATTTATTTTTGAAATCTTATTTGAGCAAGTTGACCTCGTGGCTTGCAAGCCTCGCGACGCAAATTTTTCCAAGCTGCGTGTCATCTGCGCGTCGCGCAGTGACTCCCAAATCTAGGCTGCCGCGACTGCTTTGGCAGCCTGCCTAGCCATGTTGGGGTCCTCCTCAAGGACTCTTCAGGTGGTCCTTGGGGAGTAGTTATTGAACATTTAGACCCTCTATACTACATTTATCTATTTAAAGTCTTCTTACAAGTTTTAGACTTCATATGACCCTCCCAAACCTTCACCAAACATAGGGACATCAATTAGTTCGATTTAGCTTGTTTCCAGGCGTCCTGGATGTTTCTTGACGCCTTGACTCTAAAATTTTCTAAATGGTTTATAAACATTATTTTAGGCTTAGAAACAGTGTTTTTAGGTTTAGTTCATCACATGAGGCTCTAGCGTAGGTCATGGATTTTTGGATTGTTACATTATCCCCCCCCCCCCCTTAGGAACATTCATTCCCAAATGACACAAAAATCTTTTGAAGGGAAAGGATAGACTCAATACTAGCAGCCCAACCAACAACTATATAAAATCATTTTGAGTCACAGCTCATAGGAGTATTTCACAACTCCATTCAACACATAATCATGGCATTTATCACATAGTAACTCAAAACATCAATTTCTTCACATAAGCTTCAAAATCACCACATGAGGAATTTCCTTCTCACGTCCACATGAGCTCAACATATCATTAAGGAGTCAATTATGCCAAACTCAACCTATCAACATGTTCAATGTCATTTCATATAGGGAACAAAATACCAAGTACACAAGTAAGTGCAAAATTGAGCAAAAGAGCATTTTTCTCATGAAACTTAATTTTAGCAAAAACCTTTATCATAAATATGCACATCTTTGCAAAACAAGTCAAATTCAATTAATTCATTGTTTTGATTATTAATTGGAACCACTAACCTTAATCAACAAAGAGATGAGGATAAACGGGATTTCATGTCGGCCTTGGCCTCCCATGTTGCTCCCTCAACTAGGTGGTTCCTCCATAGGACTTTTATGGAGGCCACCTCTTTGTTCCTCAATTTCTTCACTTGACGATCAAGGATTTGCACCGGAACCTCCTCATAAGAGAGGTTCTCTTCCACACCTAGACCCTCAATAGGAAGTATGGACTCGGTATCACCGATGCACTTCTTAAGCATGGATACATGGAAAACCGGATGAATCGAAGATAGCTCACTAGGAAATTTCAACTCGTATGCAACTTTCCAACCCTTTACAAAATTTCATAGGGACCCACAAAACGAGGACTCAACTTCCCTTTCTTGCCAAATCTCACCACTCCCTTCATGGGTGAAATCTTTAAATACACTTTATCACCTTCTTCGAACTCTAAGTCTCTCCTCCTATGGTCGGCATAAGACTTTTGCTGGCAATAGGCTGTAATCAAGCGGTTCCTTATTATATGAACTATCTCCAAAGTCTTGTAAATTAAATCGGGACCCAAAAGTGAAGACTCGCCCACTTCAAACCATCCAATTGGAGACCTACATCTCCTACCATACAAGGCCTCAAACGGATCCATAGATATGGATGAATGGTAACTATTGTTGTAAGAAAAATCAACCAAAGGCATGTTTTTATCCTAATTTCCCTTGAAATCAATAATACAAGATCTAAGAATATCCTCAAGGATTTGAATAGTACGCTCCACTTGACCATCCGTTTGGAAATGAAAAGCGGTGCTTAGTTTCACCTTGGTACCCAACCCTTTTTGAAATTACCTCCAAAACCTAGACGTGAATTGTACACCCCTATCCGATATGATGGATAACGGAATACCTTGGCGATACATAATCTCATCTATGAAGATCTTTACATAATCTTCCGCCGAGTAAGTAGACTTGACGGAAATAAAATGAGCATATTTGGTCAACCTATCCACAACCACCTATATGGAGTCATGTTGCTTTTGAGTTCGAGGCAACCCTACCACGAAATCCATGTTAATATCTTCCCACTTCTAAGTGGGAATTTGGATTTCTTGAAGTAATCCACTTGGCTTTTGGTGCTCGGCTTTCACTTGTTGGCAATTTGGAAACTTTGCAACAAATTCCGATATGTCCTTCTTCATGCCTTCCCACCAAAACACCTCCCTAAGGTCATGGTACATATTTGTCGAGCCCGGATGAATGGAGTAACGGGATCCATGAGCTTCCTCAAGAATCAGGTTCCTCAAGCCATCTACATTGTGAACACACAACCTTCTATATTGTCAATATAGGGATCTAGCGGGGTTCAATTCCCATGTACGCTAGCATGTTTTGGGTCACTTTGGCCGGTGATTCCACCTCTTTTTGGTGTGGGGGAGACACGGGATTTCATGATGCTCACATGATCTATGTTGGTTAAAGTTAAAGTTCCCAATGAATGAATGAGGCCAGTCTCAAATGATGCACATAATGAAATGAACGATACCAAAGGTGTTAGGATAGGATAATCAAGAGGTGAGCTAGACTCAAGTAATGACACTGGGTTATTCTTGATCATTGCACAGCAAGACCGCTAGAGTCTTAAACTACATCCTAGGTATAGCTGGTGTTTACACTAGCTTATGAATGAATGAAATGAAGTACGTATGAATGAATGAAGCAGACTCTGTGTTTGCTAAAGAAGACTCCCTAGTTGAGGTCCCATATGTTCAGTCCTTATTTTGGGAAGTCTTAATGTCAAGTCCATAATTCCAAGGTCTCATGGCATATGAATGAATGATATGAAAGATGTTATGTGCTATATGCAATATGATATGTGCTATGTGTAAGATGTTATGTGCTGTGTGCAATATGATAAGTATGATGATGCATGTTACTCTCATGGCATGACTTTCCTAATCCAAAATTTGGAAAGCTCCCTAACTTTCCTAATCCAAATTTGGAAAGCTCACTGACTTTCCTTATCCAAATTTGGAAAGTTCACTAACTTTCCTAAATCCAATTTGGCAAGTCCACTGACTTGACTTTTCATAATCATGTTGTTAGGAAAGAGTTATTCTTACTCATGCATGTCCTTGGTGTGTGCTTGCATATACCCATACTTAGTAAAAGTGTGTACTAATCCCATACAACTCTATATTTTTAGGTGCAGGCACAGGTGGACGCTAGAGCTTACAGGTTGACGTTGCAGCTATCCGGACGTGGAGATTTCATCCGAACTTGGTAGGCCCTCATGCTTTCAAGGATGTCTACCGTTATTATCTAGCTTAGATGTAGGATTTAGCTAGTGGAGCATGTCCCACTAGTGTTTCTTTCCACTTTCATTTCAGACTTTGTATTGGTGCCGTTTTGGCAAAAATACGTTTAATGTAATTATGAACTATTTCTTTCATTTGATTATATCTATATTAGATGGTTGATTTGTGAACGCCTATGATGTTAAGTTTAAAATGTTTTGCATGAAATAATAAAACAAAAAGTTCAAATTTTCCGCTAAAATTAATCTAGATGAAATAAGAATGACGTATGAAGTCTTGTCTGCGACCTCTGAGAGGTCAACGACGCCGGTCTCGTCTGGGGTCTAGATTCCGGTCGTGACACGTTGACTTCTAAACTTCCTAAATGACTCATATACATTAAAATTGACCTTAAAACAGTGTCTAAACCTATTGACACTCAAGTTAGGCTCTAGAAAACGTCTTAGATTTTCGAAGTGTTACATTATTCCCCCCTTAGGAACATTCGTCCCTTAATGACACTAAAATCTCTTGAAAGGAAGTAATAGACTCAAGACTAGCAAACCAACCAACAACAATACATAACAACATGAGTTACAACTTCAATCATATCATTTACATAAGGAAATTCAAAACTTCAATTACCACACATAAGGCTCAAAATCACATTATAAGGAATATCCTTCTCACAACAATAAGAGCTCAACATATCATATATGAGTCAATTGTGCCAAAACTTAACTTACTAACATGATCAATATCATTTCATAAAGACTCAGCATATCAAAATACACAACATAAGTCAAAACAAGAAGAATTGCAATTTTCAAGTCAATATGCACAATTTCACAGTAACTTCACTTTAACGATATCAAAAATGCACATTTTTGCAAAACTTCTCCAAAAGTCAAAGCAACTTCAAGTTTAGTCATTATTTCATTATTAATAGGAATAAGTAACCTTAATTAGTAAATAGATGAGGATAACTGGAATTCATGTCGGCATCGGCCTCCCATGTTGCTCCCTCAACTAGGTGGTTCCTCCATAACACTTTTACGGAGGCCACCTCTTTGTTCCTCAACCTCTTCACTTGAAGATCAAGGATCTCAACGGGAACCTCCTCATAGGAGAGGTTATATTTCACACCAATACCCTCAATAGGAATAATAGACTAGGGATCACCGATACACTTCTTAAGCATAGAAACATGGAAAACCGGATGAACCGAAGCCAATTCACTAGGCAACCTCAACTCATAAGCAACTTTACCAACTCTTTGCAAGATTTCATAGGGACCCACATAACGAGGACTCAACTTCCTTTTCTTGACAATCTAACCACCCCTTTCATAGGTGATATCTTCAAATACACTTTATCACCTTCTTCAAACTCTAATTCCCTTCTCCTATGATCGGCATAAGACTTTTGCCGACTATAGATTGTTTGCAACCGGTTCCTTGTGATATGAACCTTCTCTAAAGTCATATAAATCAAATCGGGACCCAATAGTGAAGACTCACCCATTTCAAACCATCCAATTGGAGATCTACATCTCCTACCATACAAGGCTTCATAAGGAGCCATAGATATGGATGAATGGTAGCTATTATTGTAAGCAAACTCCACCAAAGACAAATGCTTATCCCAATTTTCGTTGAAATCAATGATACAAGCTCTAATCATATCCTCAAGGGTTTGAATGGTACGGTTTGCTTGACCATCCATTTGGGATGTAAAGCGGTGCTTAAGTTCACCTTGGTACCCAACCCTTGTTGGAATGACCTCCAAAACCTAGATGTGAATTGTGTACCCCTATCTGATATGATGGATAACGGAATACCATGGCGATACACAATCTTATATATGAAGATCCTTGCATAATCCTCCGCCGAGAAGGTAGACGATGGGAATGAAATGAGCGGATTTGGTCAACCTATCCACAATCACCCCTATAGAGTCATATTGCTTTTGTGTCCGAGGCAAACCTACCACAAAATCCATATTGATGTCTTCCCACTTTCAAGTAGGATTTTGGATTTCTTGAAGTAAACCACCCAGCTTTTGGTGTTCGGCTTTCACTTGTTGGCAATTTGGACGCTTAGCAACAAATTCTGCTATGTCCTTTTCCAAACCTTCCCACCAAAACACTTACCTAAGGTCATGACACATCTTTGTCGAACCCAGATGAATGGAGTAACGGAACCCATGAGCTTCCTCGAGAATTCGGTTCCTCAAACCATCTATATTGGGAACACAAAACCTTCCTTGATACCTCAAGACACCATCCCTCCCTAAGGAGAATGACTCATTAATCTTGCCAAGAATCGATTCCTTCAACTCCATCATGGTTGATCAAGGTGTTGTTTGGACTTTACCTCAACCACTAAAGACGACTCGGAGTTATGACATACCACCACACCACCTATAGGAGAATCTTCAATCTGAACCCCTAAACGAGCCAACCTAGAACATCTTTCACAAGGTCTTTCTTGGATTCCTCTACATGAGACACTACCATGGTCATACGACTTAGAGCATCCGCAACCACATTGGACTTGCGGGGTGATAGAGAACACTCATGTCGTAATCTTTCAACAATTCCAACCACCTTCTTTGACGTAGATTCAACTCCTTTTGAGTAAACACATATTGGAGACTCTTGTGATCGGTATAAACATCAACATGAACACCATACAAGTAATGCCTCCATAGTTTCAAGGCAAATACCACGACCGCTAATTCAAGATCATGAGTTGGATGGTTTCTCTCATGCACCTTAAGTTGTCTAGAGGCATAGGCTACTATTTTCCCATGTTGCATAAGAACAAACCCTAAACCCACTCGCGATGCATCACAATATACCACGAAACCCTTGGTACCGTCCGGTAAAGTCAACTCGGAGCGGAAGTAAGCCTATCCTTCAAGATTTGGAAGCTTCTCTCACATGCCTCCGACCATTCAAATTTCTTACTCTTTTGGGTCAAATTAGTCAAGGGATATGCAATACACGCAAAACCATCCACAAACCTCCGATAATAACCCGCTAGACCCAAGAAACTCCTAATGTCGGTTGGAGTCAATGGTCTAGGCCAATTCCTGACCGCCTCGATTTTCCTTGGATCAACCTCAACTCCCTCACTAGAAATGATATGACCAAGAAATGCCACCGACCTCAACCAAAATTCACATTTGCTATACTTGGCAAATAATTGGTTCTCCTTAAGCACTTGTAACACCACCCTCAAATGGTCCATATGATCACCCTTGTTTTTTCAATATACCAAGATGTCGTCAATGAAGACAATGATAAATGAATCTATGTAACTTCGAAACACCCTATTTATGAGATCCATAAAAATTCCTCCGGGGCATTAGTGAGACCTAAGGACATTACTAAATATTCATAGTGACCATATCTAGTCCGAAATGTCATTTTTGGTATATCCTCACCTCTCACCCTAAGTTTGTGATACCTCGATCTCAAGTCAATCTTAGAAAAGTAGCTTGCCCCTTGGAGTTGATCAACAAGTCATCAATCCGAGGGAGAGGATACTTGTTATTGATAGTGACTTTATTGAGTTGGCGATAATCAATACACATTCTAAAGGAACTATCCTTCTTCTTCACAAACAAAACTGGAGCACCTCATGGAGAAATACTTGGTCTAATGAAGCCTTTGTCTAGTAAGTCTTTGAGTTGAGCCTTCAACTCTTTCAATTCGGCCGGAGCCATCCGATAAGGAGGAATTGAAATGGAATTTGTATCTGGTAACAAGTCGATACCAAAATCAATTTCCCTTTCAGGAGGAATTCCGGGAAGATCATTAGGAAAGACCTCCGGAAATTCCCTCACTACGGGGACCGACTCAATGGGAGGAATTTCGGAGTCTAAATCTTGGACTCTTACTATATGGTATGAACACCCTTTAGAGATCATCTTACAATCTTTCAAACAAGAAATGATACGACCTCTACGAATAGAATTTCCCCCCTTCCACTCTAAAACGGGCTCATTTGGAAAGTTAAACTTCACCACTCTTGTTCTACAATCTATAGAGGCAAAGCAAGCATGCAACCAATCCATACCCAATATGACATTGAAATCAAACATATCAAGTTCTACTAACTCAACATAAGTAACTCTATTGGGCAACATTATAGGACAATTTCTATATACCCTTTTTGCAACAACTGACTCACCTACTAGGGTAGACACCATAAAAGGTTCATTTAGAATGTCGGGCAAAATTTCAAACTTTTTATCTATCAAAGGAGTAACAAAAGATAGTGTAGCGCCCGGATCAAGTAAAGCATATACATCAAACGAAAAGACTTTCAACAGACCCGTCACCATATCGGGAGAAGTCTCTTGCTCACCCCTTGAGTGAAGTGCATAAAAGCAATTCTTCTTTGGAGGATCAACATTTGAACCACTTGCTTGAGCTTGACCACTACCCTTGTTTTGCCCCTTCACATTTGGGCAATCTCGAACCTTGTGCCAACTTTTACCACAAACCAAAACAATTATTCGTTCCCCTATAACAATCACCATAATTCTTCATGCCACACTTTTCACATGTTTGCTTCTTGGTTGGTGAACTAGTATCCCTTTCCTTTTTAGGATTAGGGTTAGACACCCTATCATCCCTAGCCTTAGGGAATTCGGAAGGAACTTGGTTAGAAACCCTTTTCTTGAACTTAGGCTTGTCTTGGATATCAAGACTACCCTTTGATGAATCACCATCAAAAGACTTTGCCCTCTTGGCATCTCTACTCTTTCTCTTAACCCTTGCCTCTTCCACTTGTTGAGCATGAACCATGAGACAATAAGTTTTCATATTGTCATGTAGCATAGTCAAACGACACTCCTCTTGCAAGTCATCCGACACTCCTGTCACAACGCGATTCATTTCATCCCTAGGATCGAAAACCAAAGAAGGAGCATACTTTGACAATTTAGTGAATTTCAAAGAGTACTCAAGCACACTCATACCTCCTTGACGAAGGTTTATGAACTCCACTACCTTGGATTCCCTCTTCTCCCTAGGAAAGAATCTATCAAGAAAATCCTTCTTGAAAACATCCCAAGTCACCGGTCCACCCCTTAAGGGCCTATTATCTCTCCATTGGACGTACCAAGCTTGTGCCACATCCTTGAGTTGGTAAGTGGCTAACTCGGACTTCTCACTAGTAGACAACCCCATAGCATAGAGGATCTTGTAGATTTCATCAATAAACTCTTGGGGGTCTTCTTCAACCTTTGACCCATAGAAAGTAGGGGGATTCATCCTAGTGAAATCCCTCAAATGGGAGGCCATGGTAGAAACTTGTTGGTTTGCTCGGGGTACAACCTCCCGGTTAGCTTGGGCCGTCATGGCTTGATCTTGAGTATTGGCGGCTTGTGCTTGGGTAGTAATGTCTTGGGCCATTTGTAAAAGAGCAGCCCTTATGTCACCATCCGTCAAAGAGGAGGATTGATCGGGGCTTGGTCATCATTGACATATTCTTCAAGAGGAGGGACTTGATCACCATGGGGAGGAACTCCCGCATTGGCAATCTCTTCCTCAAGTCTTCGTGCCGCATTCCTTCGAGTATTCATTGCCTATAATCACAATAAAAGGATTAGATGCTAAAAGTACATAGAGCTAAACTCTAGAGGCACGATATTGGACTTCCAAGAAAGTGAGAGTTTTTTTTCCTAAGCATCACATAGATTTCTATTCATAAGTGTGGCGCACTTCACAATTATGAATACGAACCTACATAGACGTGGTTGATAGAGACATTGACTCAAAGATATTCAACCTCATGCTCTGATGCCAAGTTTGTCACATCCGGGGAGCACCCCCTAGACATAACCGGCATTGTCGTCCTCTTTGAGGACTAAGAATAGACTCTTAGCTTACATTATTACATTCATAGGTTAAAATGCGGAAATTTTAAAAACTTTTCATTACTTCTACATTGAGGTTTACATAGACCTCTACATACACATAATACTTATATTGAGTATACATAGAACCTTCGTATAGGAAGATTACTTAGTCTTCTACTTTAATTTCACATAGATATATAGAATATAACATATTCTCAAAAGCATGTCTCATCTCATAACCATATAACAAGAGGGTATTAATTTGGGCCTAGCCCATACATCAATATAACAAGACCACATATTGGTCATACAATGTTTAGTACTCAAATGAAAAGGAAAGAACATAAGAGTCTTAAAACTAAAACAACTCCATAAGCTTGATAGTGGCATTGCCCTCGGAAAGTGAGCACCTACCCAACTTGGATGATTGAGAATTCTAAGTCTTTTTCAAAGTCGTCTCAAAAGCCCTTCAACGACCGAAACCTAAATTATTGGGGAAAAGGAAGAAATGGGTTCAGTACACCACTTGTACTAAGTATGATACCATATGCACACATATCATGAAATCATGCTCAAAAGGAACATTTCATTAAAGTATGCAATTTCCTTTGAAACCATTTATGCATATACAAGAAGACCATACCAATCAATAAGACAAATTCATTAAGTCATTGGCATGTACATCACAAAACCAACAACACCAAGTCTAGTCAAGTCAACATGCATATCATATAATTGAACACATAATCAAAGTAACTCTATCATCAATTTATAATAGCAACAACATGAATAAGAGTACATTATAACATAACCAAAGCAAGACCATTACTCATGACCCTCTTTAAGTCCACTTGTGCAATGACAAAGCAAAGCCCTATAACATTACTTAATCAAGTAAACCTAGCAAGAACCATAACCAATGTCCAACTTCACATAACATAATATTAAGAGTACATAATATCATACTTTAGCAATAGAGACCAAATACATGTTCATAGAGTAATAAACATCACATAGTGTCATTAACATGTAAGATTATCATATACATATAATTTACATTTATAAGCATATGCATACATAAGAACATCCTCCTAAGACTTCCCTCAAGGCTAACTAGTGCAATGTATAGGTAGAGTCTCATACCCGTACCTAGACTAAGCTAAACCCCTTAGGTCATCTTAGTTAGAGTTCAATCCTTTAGTTCATTTTACCTTTTGGGAACATCTTACCTTAACCGACATAGACCACATGAGTTAATGTGGAATCCGGTGTCATGAAACCCTACACCGAAAGAAGGAGGACTACTTGCCAAGGTAGTACCAAAACATGAACATAGCATATACGTGGATCCACTAGCTAGTATTCCTATGGGGGCAACATAGTTCAAGAACTAGGAGATATAGTAGGGACCCTCCTTAAGCTACATGCAATGGAGTCCCAATCTCAAGAGTACATTAGTGATCCTACCTTCCCTATGTGGGAAGGGACACTTCTCAATCTAGTTCACTCGGTGCTAAGCTAGAGTCCTTTTTGAAATATATTTAATACCTTTATTAATCATCATAGCTTAATGTAGGTCATAGGGTCTAACCCTTGTATAAACATCATCATCATCATAGCTCAATAAGAATTGCACGAGTATTATCCTTTCATTACAATTCATATAGGTGAGGTTAGGACATTAACATATTCTCATCATGACAAGGCACAATGGTAAATCATCACCATCCTTATAAATTTACATCTTAGCCAACACTTCACAATCCATAGTCAAGACATTTCAATTCAACATCATACCAACCCTATAAATCTTAATACAAGACATACTCCAATACAACATCATGACATAATAACAATTAACCATAATTGAAGTAAAGAATAGGGATCACAAGACTAACCAAGTCTCCTTCATAATCCATCATCAAGGTCTTACCATCAACCCTTAACTCAACCCAATAAGGGTGTAATATCATCATACAACAATAACAAACATGATAACAAGGCTAATTGAATGTAACGACCCACAAGTACACTCTACAAGTTAGAGCATCCTTGAGTCGCCACACGGAAAAGGAGACTTCAAGAAGTCTCACTAAAGCCACTCGTATCATTCATTGCATAATAAAACATTCTAAAATGAGTAAGAATTTAAAACTTTCTTCACACACGAAGAACTCTTTCCATAATCAATACGCAAGCGGAAGACTTTCATTTAAAACATTAAACCTTTACAACATCTCATTGAACCATCTAAACTTTGGAGTATACAATACTTGGGACTAAGCCCATACAAGACATAAAATAAAGACTAAGACATAAAGGAACATGTGGATATTGTCCTCGAATCGATGAGGATTCACCAATACTTCATCTTCAACCCTTAGAAACCTATCCATCCTCCATGGCATATCAAGTCTTCAATTCCCTACACTTTAGTCAAAAGGGGAAAAGAAGGGGTTAGCACATTAGATGCACTAAGTATGGAAGCCATGCAAAAACATGAAAAAGGGACATTTAGTAAATAACATGTTTTTCATGAATTTTGATTAAAACATCATACTATAAGCATAAGAACAACATTTAACACCTTAGAAACACATAGGAAATCATTTAAGCAATTTATCACATTTTAAGGACAACCTTACAGTGAACTCCTTCACTGTTACAGTGAACTCCTTCACTATTACAATGAAGCTTATCAACTTCACATAGAATAATTTCTAGCATGTAATCTTCTCACTAAAAGTTGTCCTAAGACTCACTTAAGTAAGACAAAGAGAGACCGCCCATACACCCTCTCTAGGCACACCTAAATGATCCTTAAGGCCACCTATAATGAGACACACACTTACAATACATCAATCACATCAACATGAGATCCTCCTACCAAAGGTGATTCTAAGGTTCACTTGAGTGAGTTGTGAAGCGACCGCCCATACAATCCCTTTCACACACACTTAAGAGATCCTATAGATTACCTAGGATAAGATCATTCTCACTTAATACGATAGCATACATATAATATGACATTCTCCCTTCCAAAGGTTATCAAAAGACTTACTTAAGTAAATCAAGAAGATAACGTCCATGATTGACCTCTTCAAGATTACCTAAATAATCCTTAAGACTACCTAAGTTTGGATCAAGTCTACATAGTCAACCATATTTCCTAACTAGTCATTCTTAAGACTTATCTAGGTAAGAGATGA
This sequence comes from Solanum sitiens, assembly GCA_016801875.1. NCBI lineage: Eukaryota > Viridiplantae > Streptophyta > Magnoliopsida > Solanales > Solanaceae > Solanum > Solanum sitiens. The sequence continues at coordinate 2,134,456 of JABWTJ010000104.1, read as the reverse complement.
AGTGACCATTCCCATGCCCCCTTCACACCTTAACTAGATAAACCTTAACTACTCTAGATAAGTACTTATTCATTTAATATGCTTTCTTAACTTAAGTCATTACATTCATTAGTTCATTTAACAGACATTCATCACATAAGGACATTCAAAGTAATGGTCTTGGAGAAGACCTAGGGACTCTCACTAACATCATCAAAGCCGATTGTGCAATGTCTAGATAGCGTCTCATACCACCACGTAAACTTCATAGAACTTCTCTAATGCTAGTAGGTATCCCATATGATGAGAATAGGCAATAACCGACATAGACCATGGTAGCAAATCATGGAATCCGGAGTTGTAACCTACTCAGATGAGGGTGTTCTACTTGCCAATGGTAGAACTTGGACACATCCCATGTAGGTATATACTTAAGGAATATAAACGGCTTACTTTGTACTCTAGTCTCTCGTTTTTCACTAGAGCTACTTCCCTTACCATACTCACTCGGTGCTAGCCTTTGTTCTCATAGAGTAATTTACATTAAAGGATCATACAAAGGGGTTCCATATCAAGTTCATAATTCAATCACATTCACTCTACCAAAGAGGTCCTTTAGGGCTACCTTACAATGGCGACAAGATAGCTCATCATGACTTTCCTAAGGATGATATGATGTCGTTCCAGCCAACCAACCTTAAGTCCATCATTCATTACATGAAGGATACCATTACGGCTTTCGACTTCAATGTTCATAACCTTACCACTAGGTTCAAGGTTTCACATAAAGACCCTCTTAACATCATTCAAGGTCACATGTCATTCATACATTCAAGACTAAGAGGCTTTAGCATCCTAAGTCAAGACAACTCATATTCACATATCTTTCATGAATTAAGAAGAGGGACTTAAGTCTACCTAATCAAGACACTACATTCTCATAACACATGTAAGAAGTCATCATAACTACCTTAGTCATACATAGACATTTAAGAGTACAACATGTTAACCTTAACACATCCATACACGGCTTCATCATATATCATTTCATAAGAGGAACCATAATCACTCACACAAGATCATACAAGCACTATAAGGCACTTTACTGTTAACCTTCACATATAGCACATATTATCTATCATGCTTCAAACCACATGTTCATACAATCCATAACATCTTAGACATGATTACATTACTTCACATCAACAACTTCACATTATACCTCCATATAATCCCTAAACAAGGTACTAATAAAATTCATAAAATAATGTCGACGAGGCCACATCTTTCATAAAGGTAACACATAAACACCGCCACCATAAGTGGACCATAGCAATCATCATTGTAATACAAAAGCTATACATAATATTAAGAGAGTTAGGGCAGCATACCACCCATCCAATCTCACAACTTCCATCCATAGCCAAATCAACCAATACAATACTCAAAGGCCCTTACTCATGGCCATGAACATCAATTCAATACAAAAACTATAATACTCAATGAATCTATGTCAATTCAATATAGATTTATCAATCTAATAGCACCTATACATCAATTGAATACAATTCTTACATCATTCAATAGCCCATAGAAAACTACACTAGAATTAATAAGCATTAAGTCAATATCAATTCAATAAGCTTAATATACAATGGATCTAAAAATATAAAATACTCATGATATCAATCTGAGACGGCCTATAAACCATACAATCATAATCTATACATAAATCAAGAGCCCATAACAATCTGCACATGAATTCATTACTAATTAGCCATAATCAGTCTACCCATATTTTAGTCAAATTGAGAGATTTGAGAAGGTCAAGCGTTCATGGAGAATTTCATTTGAAAATATCAATTATACATCAATAATATCATATCTTAATGTTTTAAAACGTTTCATGCAAGAACTCAACACTTAGAGTAGAAATTGGACTTTTTCATCTTTTTGAAATCTTTGAAAATCGTCTTTGAAATTGACTCTAAGGTGATAGAAAACCTTAGATGAAGAACTTTCATACCTTATTAGAATAACCTAATAATAATTGAAGAAGAAACTCCATTGAATATCCATCTTCAAGCTCCATCTTCACCTTGAGCTCTCATGGAGGTTTTTGGAGAAACTTTAGGAGGGAATGAGTTTGATCTAGGTGCTAGGGTTTAAATGAGAGTTTCATGACTTATATACTCTTAAAATACCCATAAAAACCCAAAATAACCGTCCTCCTATTTTATAAGACTTGGGGTGAATTTCCCAAAAAAAAAACAAGTCTTAACAGAAAACTGGAAGAATTGCAGCACCATCGAAGCCCTAGCATCAACGGTCCGTTGGTGAGACCACACCCCGTCGATGGGGTTCGTTGGTTGCATCTGCAACTACTCAACCTGCAGGATACATGGATCCATCAACTTCACCCATCGACGGGCCGTCGTCTGATCGACAGGCCGTCGTTTGGGGCAGTCGATTGCCATGGCAGTGTTGATCTCCCAGGTGGGGTCCTACTTCTAGTGCCCCTTGTGGGTCCTAGGTGGAGTCTTACCCGGACGTTAAACCTCTAAACACGCACATCTAGGTATTAGGAACATCTCCAAAAAATTTCAACATCAAACAAGCCACGCAACATGCTAAAACACATCCAAACTCACAAGGACGTCCAATGGCTATCTTTCGAACGTCACCGGACGTTCTTGGACGTTTGACCTCCAAACCTTACCAAACTCAACATGCTGACTCTAAACACTATTATCAACCATATAAGGACCTCATAAACTCATTACACACACATAAGCACATGAAAACACATAAGGGCACACAGGTGACTAGTCGTCGAACGTCTTGGTCGTCCCTTGACGTTTGACTTTAAACTTAACCCAAATCTTTAGACACTGCCTCAAACATCATTTTGAACCATATTAGGACTTAAAGACTTCATGACACACACATTAGAACCTAGTTTCAGCTAAGTCATTTTTGGAGGCGTTATATGAAGCACTACATCACAATTCATTACAAGTTCATAGCTTAAGATAAGAGACTTAGGTCAAAGTCATAATCTTGATCAATTACTCAAGAACTAGCATGATAGGACTGTAATTTACCCTAATATATTCAGAATTGATACAATATCATCATCTAGTAGCAGTTCAACCAATAACCAATTCAATTGAACCAACATTACACAATTCATATCAAGATCATAACCTAGGGTTAAGGGGAATAGGTCATCTTCTACAAAGTAGACCAATCAATCAAGAAATAACATAATTGAGTTAAAATACATGTTAAACAATTCATAATATCCAAAAACAATCATAATCATAACATCATTGTATTGGATGAAACCCCACTTGAAACCCCAACTTTTGAGATCAATTTAATGGAACCCTTTGAGGAAAGAGGTCTCAAAGATGAAAGGAATCTCATACCTTACTAATTGATGAAGATTGATGGAGAAATTCGACCCTTTGCAGCCCTTGAACCCACCCCTAGATTGGTCTTCAATGGAGTTCTTCAACTAGAGAGAGAAAGAAGAGAGAAGGAAGATAATTTGGGTTTGTGAGTTATGAGAGCTTAGGTTAGTCTAATTAGCTTAGGGGCTTTATGTAGGTGGTTAACTAAATTAAGTAGACCTCCCCTAACCCCTAATTAACCTCCTAACTAAGCCAACTAATTAAATTAATTAATTCAAAACGTGCAGCAAAACACAGACCTCACAGACGACACCATGATCGATGGATCGTGTGTCCATCGACAGCCACTGTTCCCTTCTGTGATGCACATCCGTCGATGAGTTCAGAGACTCTCCAAAATAGTACCTTCAATAATTTGTGTTTACATCGACTGAGGCAATCGATGCCCCGTCGATTGGACCACGATCCGTCTGTGGCATCCGTTGGTGACACTGTCCATTGACAGCTTTTGGTCACTTTTGCAAGGGTCCTCCTCAAGGGCCCTTGGTTGGTCCTTGGGGAGTTGTACCCGGACGTTTCGACTACGAATCAACTCTAATACATGTTAGACACCCTTAAACCATTTTTCATCATTTTCCGACTCCTAAAAGCTAGTCAAATAGGCTAAGGCACACTAGCACCTCATTGAACTAGTTTTTGGACGTCATGGACATTCTTGGACATTTTGACTTCTAAACTTCCTATGACTTATATACATTAAAATTGACCTTAAAACAGTGTCTAAACCTATTGACAATCAAGTTAGGCTCTAGAACACGTCTTAGATTTTCTAAGTGTTACATTTTCTTTCATGATGAATATTAAAAGTGATAAATTATTACGAATTTTCGTAACAACAGAATTGCATATGAAAAGGTGGGATGGTAATAAATGAATAACTACTCTGATATACCTTAATTGTATTCATTAAATTTTGCTATAATATCATAAATTACTGGGTTGGGTCATTATAGTTGTGGACGTGAACTGGGCTTTTCTGCAATTTAATATTATCTTAATTTAATAGGTGACATGTGGGCTGGAGCTAAACAACTAAGTTGTGGGTATTTGTTACGGAAAATTGTAGAGTTTTTGGCCAAATTCATCCTTAAACTATACCCTTAACTTAAACTACATCTTTATAGTATCATTCTTAGCAGAAAACATCCTTCAAGTATTTAAAAGTGAACAATTTTCATCCTTCTATTTGAATTTATCAGAAAACTAACAGATCCCACAAAAATCAAGTCATCCCTTCTCAATTATTAATTTTTGATACACCAAAAATATTATCATAAACTTTTTTGGTAATTGAATTTAGCATTATGTAACTTTTCATGTAATTTGATATTAAAAATATAATTAGTTGAATATTTAGGTATCGATATTACCTATTTTTTTCAAAAAAAATCAAACAAAAAAAAAACGCAATTGAATATGCTAGAAGCGGCGTTTGTTGAAGACTTCTGCCTCTAAAAAATTAAATTCAAATGCGAGACATAATCAATATTTTGATCACTTCAATTTCAGATTGGCCCATCTAAATGCAATTTTGCTTTGTAAAAGGAAATATTAATTAAGTTTCAGCTTCTTTCCGTAACTAAAGGAGAACAATAGCAAATCATGTCTCCTGACACCTTCCATATATTTTTTGTTTCAGTAAGCAATGATGTCTAAGATTTTTAATATTTTTTTTCAGGAACTTCTTATAACAAATTATGAAATTATATAGGAAATGTTTTGTTGATAATCACATGAACTGCTCATATTTTTGTAGAATCGATTAGTTTTTTATGATATCCAACAAAAAAATGAAAATTGTTCACTTTTAAATACTTGAAGGATGTTTTCTGCTAAGAATGATACTTTAAGGATGTAGTTTAAGTTTGGGATATAATTTAAGGATGTTTTTTACCAAAAACTTGAAAATTGTATGTAATAGAAAACTATTAATTCAAATTAAATGATATAAACATCGTTTGATTTAGTTGTACCCCATAGCAAACTCTTGTTATTTCACCTCTCTCCAGGTGAATCTCGCTCACCACTCTCGTTCTCTCCCTCGCCTCTTTTACTTTTATACAAACACAAATGTATAAAATGTGTTTGTGTTTGTATAAAGCGAGAGAAAATTGTATATATACATATATTTTCGTTCCTCTCTCTTCTCTCTCCCAGATTTCGCTCGCCACTCTCCTAGATCTCGCTCGCCAGTCTCTCTCTCGCCTCTCTCGCTTATACAAACAGCAATGTGTAAATTGTGTTTATGTTTGTATAAAGCAAGAGAAAATTGTATATACACATCCAAATACATATATCTTAGTCCTATACACTTATAATTATACAATGCAAATATTTACCTGCCAGTTCTCTTTTGTCTTTCTCTCTTTCTCGATTTATACAAACACAGATTATACAAATGATCTTTTGTATATGCATAACGAAACAAAAACAAATTATATACAACTGCTTACTTTTGTATGTGTATAGTGAAATATACATATGTATGTTTGTTATGGAGAGCAGTTATGCAAACTATAGGTATAGCATACAAATATGAATTTTGTATTTGCTAAATGTGAAAATTGTTCTTTTTGTTATGTCATTTATTAAGCTATTATATGGAGGGGAAATTAGGAGAAAAATCCAAAAAAAAAAAAAAAGGTAAAAGATAATTGCGAATGGTTGCCTTAGAGGCATGCCACATCTGCAGTCTTATCATTCAGCTTTATATAATTGTATAGATGAGTAGGTATAGGGAACCTCTATTGCACGTTTGTCTTCTACTATTTCGTCAGATTTGTACAAATATAAGTTTATGTTGGTAGTTATTTAAATGTATCACATAATTATTTTTTATATATAGATATGTCAAAACTTGGATCGATTAATATGTATATGTATCTGTATAAAGCTTACATTTGCATCCAAAAGAAAAATAGAGATTCGAAATGTAGTCTTCTAGACTAAGGTATAAAGCTTACATTTGCATCCAAAAGAAAAATAGAGATTCGAAATGTAGTCTTCTAGACTAAGACATATTCTACTAAATATATAGATTTTTTCTCTATACAAACACAACCATTTATGTTAATATTTTAATTATATTTTTACTTAATTTGAAAACTAAGAAATAATAAATAATGTATCTATTAAGATTATATAATACCTAACTAATAGGATAAAAATATACAACATTATGAGAATTATGTTCTATAAATATTATAATAACAAGAATAGATCATCATTTTTATTTTTATTTTTATTTTTATCTTAGAGTCTACTTTAATTTTCATTTTTCTCTCTTACTACGTACATATATGGATACTTTCCACTTTGTGCCTATACTCATTCAGATTCTTCAATTTCCAAGTTTATGAAAAATTACCCGTAAATCATTTTTTGAAACTAAAACTCTTCGAATTTTAACTTTTAATATAAATTTAAAAGACTCACACACAAAAATTCACTTAGTTTCAAATCAAAATTATAGAATTCACGATCGTTATTTTCTTTCTTCTTATTTCACCCCATGATATGCTTTAACTGAAATCACAAAATGATCTTGTAGTGTTAATGCTTTTGTATGTGACATCTTTACATTATATTTATTTCTATAAATTTAGACTAATGAAGAATTTGGACTTGAGATTGAAAATGTGATCATATGGTGAATGCATATGATATGTCTATTGGTACATAGTATTAAGTTATGATTAATTTTTATTTTATTTTTTGAAGATTTTGATATTGGCATGTGTAATTGAAGAACAAAAAAAGTCTAATGGATAAAAAAGGAGGTTAATAATTTAGTGATTTTATAGATCCTTTTTGTAATTCAACTATTTGTTTATCGTATGACACGTACAATACTATTTGAATAATAAAGAGAGAGAAAAGGAGGGGGGGGAGTGGAGGGGGGGAGGGAATACATACAATTATACAAATTTAGCATCATATATATTGGTTATTTCTAAGATTATAGTATGAACAATGTCAAATACTTAGTGCAGATAGAGTTATGCCTTTCAATGTTATGAATTGCCAAATATAAAGAAAATACTAATCCTAAAATACCATACACAAAAAAATATACTATGATTATATTGATGTAGAATAAAATTTAATTTCAACAGACTCACTTTCTTGAAGCTTGCTGTAAAATTATAGGAACTCAGTTATATATCATTGTTTAAATTTTTATTGTTGCAACAGTAAGTAGCGTTCAAAAAGTTTAGCAATCAAATATTGTTTAAATAACTATTTGAATATGCATAATTTAATTATTTTTTTGAAAGTAAATTTAATAACTAAAATTATTGATTAATTAAAATGAAACATGTATGTTGTCTAATAAGTAATAACGATGAAAACGGTTCATCATGGTGGTGGTCTCACAATGATTGTGGTGATTATTGTGAGTGAAAGTGGTCGATGTTCACAATGGTAGTCCAGTGGAGTTGATTGATGTTACTAATAGATGGGGTTGATGGTAATGACTGAAGAATGTTAAGTGGTTGACAATGGGTGTTGCTGGTAGTTGTGTGATGGTGGAGGAAGTTAATAATAGGAAATAACCACAATGATTGGTAGTGATAATGACAATGGATAAAATCATAACTAATTGACGAGTTTAATAAATATGATAACAATTGATAATACTGCTCGACTAGACAAGGGCAGTGGTGGTTAGTAATTATAGACACAATGGTAATGAAAATTATCATATAAAATACATTTTAACGATAATTATGACCTATTCAAACAAAACAAGCATTTAACTCTTAACACGATGACCTAAAGTCTTGAATGATTAAAAGTCAAACCTACATTGACTGCATGCAAACAAATGAATAAGACGCCTCTAAAACAACCAAAATAACCTTGTGTGCATTTCTTATTTACCTAATTCGTAAAATCTGTAATATGAAATCTAAAACCAAATACGTGTTGTAAAGGGTGGGTGAAGAACAGCAGACAGGCAAAAAGATAACAGTTGATAGATCCAATTGTATCTCCCCTTTGTGAATTTGTTCACTTAAAGAACATATTGACCACAAATATGGATAAACTGGATCAGATAATCTAATATGGGAGCTAGTGGAGAATATTAAAAGCAAACTGCCATCATCATGACATGTAACCTGTATAAAGTCTAAGCTGCTCACATAGTTGAATAGCAACGTAATCTAGAATGCAAATCAACACATCCAATGAAGTAACCAGTAAAGCATACTAACTAATTCTACGACGGAAAGATCCTCTAACTAATCACACAAGAAATCAATAAAAGAACTAGAGTACACAATTTATTGGTGGGCTTAAATGTAATTTGATGTTCCTACTTGTCATAAATGTTAGCTTGACATTGATTTAAAAGAATCTACAGAAAGAAATGATTAACAACAGGATTAACTTAACTTTACATTACCCTAATTTGCCTCCAACACTTCTAAGTTCCCCCATTGCAGTAGTGTACACCATTACTAACTGTGTCATTGTGTTCCATTTTTACTTGATTCAAACCCCATATGCGAATTGTATGATCATCACTAGCAGAAGCCAACATATGAGGATCTGCTGGATTCCAGCTAACACAGTTTACTGTTCCAGAATGTCCAGCCAACGTCTCAACAAGTTCTCCTGAGCTTATGTGCCATATATAAACCTGAAAATATGGTATGGGTATACATGCAAAGAGAAAATCTTATCTTAATATGATATATGCACTGCAGAACATTGAATTGAATAGATAAGAGTCAAAGCAAGGATACTTTTAGGGGGTCATAACTCCCCTCCAGCTGATGATGGAATGGAAAGAGACCATGAGAATCAGAGACTTGGATTTCAGAATTGATGTAGAATTAGGGTTTGAAAGCCATCAATGAAACCGAAGAAACCTAGAAAAATAATCCTAGAAGCTATTTCATACAAGATATTCCTAGAAGAGCATGCCTAACAAGATTGATTGTTGTTCCCACTCACTACCTTCAATTAGGTTTTCACAATGATAGATAGGTTTTCACAATGATAGATTCTTAAATAGGCATTTTTCTACTTGCTTTTATTCTTCAAGTAAAAAGGAAAGCATCAAAGCACAAATTGCATAATTTTTAAATCGGGACCTTTTTACTTATTATTATTTTATTTTTTTTAAATGTGAGGTAGAATCAATGTAACCCTATTCTGAATAGATTAACCCCGAAATAGAATGCCTGTCTCAGATATTCTTGGCAAGTTTTCATTCATGCAGCCTACAAAGGATGCAAATGAGTACTACTGTCAATTACTGCTATGATGTGCAAACTAGAAATTTGATATTTTGAACATGAGGAATGTCATGGCCAGTAAAGGAATATGTCACAAGTATATCACAAGTAGATTATACTGGAAATTATTGTGTTTCTTGATGAACAAGAGGAAAATTACCTGTGAGTCCTCACTTCCACTAGCAATAAATGCTTGATTCAGTCCGCCAAAGCAAGATCTTATGACGAAGCGTGAACGTTTATGCCCATTATATTTGGATATGAGTTTTGCAGTTCCCTCTATATGCCACAGATGAATTTCTTGATTCCAAAGGCTAACCAATAAATACTTATTGTCTGTGGACAGTACAAATGATGTTATTGTTTGATCCTCCTGAATTACTTTCTCTGCTTTTGATTCCCATCCAAATAATAGTATCATATTATCTTTACAAACAGAGACTACATGCTTCCCGTCACTAGTTATCCCCAAATCTGATATTCTATTAGTCCGATGGCCTTTCCAACACTCCAACTCTTTCCCTTCCAGATCCCACATGCTAATGCTTTTGTCTGTAACACCGCATAATATCCTGTTTCCATCAGGAGCCCATCCACACGAGATCAAACCAAGACCATTTTTCTCATAAATATGTATACATTCACCTGATTCAACATCCCATCGTCTGACAACTTCCTCTATCCCACAGGTGAGGAGTTGATGGTCATCAGGACTCCATGAAATATTGGAGACAGGTTTCTGGTGTCCAGAAAACCGGTGCTTCACACAGAACAAACCATCCAATTTCACCTACAAAGAACAGAAAGCTGAGAGCTGACAAAGATCACTAAACTTATGTTTATCACAATACTCTCATAATAAGTGCCGATTATAAATAATAGTATCACGTTTCCAGAGCTTTGTATTCTCTTATTCCCAGTGCTTCCTGCCTAAACCCAAAAGCAGTGCCCCGAAAAAGATAAAAAATAAAAATTAATACTACCTGGGTTTCTTCTTTTTTCTTTGAGACGGTCAAGTTGTACCAACATAACTTGAAATCATGTTTCAAGAAAAAATAGAACACAATGAAACAATCTGTTACTTTACCAGAAAAAGATTAAGCCTGGATACTTGTAGTTTCTCTATTCAAATGACCAAATAGTAAGCACCTTACAATATCTGCAAGAGTCTAGGATTGACGAATAATTGAGCATGAATAGTTTTACTAGATTATTTCCTCAAGCTTAGGAGTCCCTTAACTTTTACTTGGATCAGGAAATAAGTTATTCACACTAGTGAAGAAGATTCTGACTGTAACAATGTATGTTTTCACACTTAGGGTATTGGTGAACTACTCACTCCATTTTAATTTGTTTGTCCTACTTTCTGTTTTACTCCGTTCAAAAAGAATATCTCTTTCCTTTTTTGGCAACTCTTTAATCCTAACTTTCCACATGGCATGTTGAAGACCACAATACTAAAGGGAATTTGGTACATTCAATACATCTTTAATATATGACAACAAGATTCAAAAATCTTCTTTACTTTCTTAACTATGTGACAAGTCTAAACAGGACAATCAAATTGAAACGGATGGGTGTATATTTTATCCCTATATCTTAAGCATATAATCAGGTAAAACTATTTCCCAAAACCACTATTGTCTTCTATTCACTGTCCTCCAATACTAATTCTTCAATAGAAATGCAAAAGCCCATGGTAAATCAGGATGGTAATAGATACACAAAAAGGGAGGAAACGAAATTCTGCTGAAAGCAATGTGATTAATGATCTAGTAATGATACATCAATAGAGGATATGACAAAGAATCTTTAAGAGGGAACTTACCTCCCATATGATCACCAAACAATCAGCAGCTGACGAGGCCAAGTATTTTCCATCATGGGAGAACTGTAAGAACCATACTTCATCACTGTGATCTTGTAATATCTGGAAAATTAAATCAAGGATGAAACAAGTAGACATCAAGTGATAAGAAAATCATGTCGGGAGTTACTCTACATATCAGTGAAAATTCAGAAATAAGCATAAGCATGGGAAACGATGTTCTTTTTGGATAATGGAGGACAAAGAAAATTGGTTCTCAGAAAAGCAGAGGTTGATGCATATAGCTAGTAAATGAGAGCAAAAGAAAGCCAATGAAGTACAAAGTTAACGAGAAACATAAAATTTGCTTCACTTTGCATCCACCTCTCCCTCACTCCTATCAGTCCAATCACTGAATCACTGTGGTTGGTCATATCAACTGGTCTATTTGTTTCACTTTGCATCCACCTCCCCCTCTCTCCTTTCAGTCCAATCACTGTGTGGTTGGTCAACATTGGCTGTCTACAAAATTGGCAGTTCACTACTACACCATCCAGTTTCACCACAAAAAACCGTACCCATCATTATAAATTACCAACAACTATCCTCAACCACAACCACTGAGTTGTCAATCACCACAATCATGTCACAAACACTAGCCACCATTTTCAATCGTTGCCACCAATTGTCACTACCTCAATGACCACCGATCACTACCATCAGCGACCACTATATATCGTCACTACCGACAATCACAACCATCAACCAACCACTATCATCATTCATCACCATTTGCTATCAATAATATCCACCACACTTATTAGCTGGTACCATAACTGCCTCCATCATTAACCACTATTGTTAACCACCATTACCCCTAACAATTATGCACAACCAACACAATCCCTAATCGACACCCACAACCTCCACCGTTCACCATCACCACTACCAGCCCCCGTACAATTTTTTAAATATATTTTATTCATATTATATTAGGTTATATTCAAGTTTATATATATTAATTATTAAATAAAAATAAGTTATATATATTCAAATGTTGAAACAACAACCAATCTTATTTATTTAGTATTCCAATCTTAATGCCACATCTTAATGTTCAGATCTATACTCAGATTCAAATATCCATTTCTTAATGCACATCTATACTAATGGTGCATGTAGACATCCCACAAAATAGAAAATTTTCCATCACTACGCAAAGGATAAGGTAGGTTAAAAACACCCACAACTTCCTACTCTCTCCATATGTCTTTTCTCTCTACATGTAACCTTCTCTCCTCCGCCACATGCCGCCAGCGTCGCTGAGCCATCTCCCCTACATCACCACGTTGTCGACTCTGATCTGATCTGACCAGAGAAGAAACATTATTATCGGGCGACCTCTATCAAGGAGGTCAGAACGATATCAAACCGAAGCAGTACTCCTAGCACTGAGCAATTTTCAGCTACTTCACAAAGCCATAAGCAGGTTCTTTCCCTAACTGGACAAGAAGTTCCGATGCCGATTGACATCCCAACCCCTGATCTGATCTGACCAGAGAAGATAACATTATTTTCGGGCGACCTCTATCAACGAGGTCAGAACGATATCAAACCCGAACAGTACTTCTAGCAGTGTGCAATTTTCAGCTACTTCACAAAGCCATAAGCAGGTTCTTTCCCTAACTTCCCCTAACTGGACAAGAAGTTGTGGTGCTGATTGACATCTGAGTCACTGATTCCATCAAAATTCTCCACAAATCAGCCACTTCATTGTTTCTCTACAATTACGCTCATCACCCGCCGGATGATGATAATAATTTTTTTCTTGAAATCAATTGAACTGGTGCAATTGTGAAAGGTGATCGCCTCCTAGCCAATGGCGAGAGGCGAGGCAAGGCAACCCTTCATTGCCTTTTAGCTTTGTGGTGTGACGATCTTTAAAAGGCAACGCCATGGCGACAAAAGGCGAGAGGCGAGAGGCAAGAAAGGCGGAAAAGGTGTCGCCTTTTGTATTACTCGATTTTCCAATTTTCTTGATCAATTGTTTGACTCTGTTTCTACGTTATATTTTTTTAGTTGATTTTTCATTTCTAGTTTTCAAACTATTAATTATATAAGCTCTACACTTGATTCAGTAAATATTTTACTTAATTCTTGTTTAGTTTGCATCTACTTTGGTGGCACTGGTGGACGATGGTAGAATAGGGTCATGACTTTGGTCAAGGCCAATGGCGAGGGGCATGAGTGTTAAGTGAGTTCTTGAAATATAGGACAATGACAGGAAAGTCCATAGAGTTAGTGAAGATTCTCAAGAAGAGGAAGATTAATATAGCTTGTGTCCCAAGAAGACCAAATGGGTACGAACGGAGGAACATAATGTGGATGGATTTAAGTTGTGGTATTCGGGATGCTCAAGGGATAGGAATGGAGTAGGCATTTTAGTAGAGATAGGGACCTAAAGGAGCAAGTGATGGAGGTTAGAAGGATTAAAAAACATGGGTGATATCCAAAATGCCCGAAGAACAGAGATGCAGTACAATGATTCTGTTGTAAAAAACATGGGTGATATCCAAAATTGCAACAATTATAGGGGTATCAACCTGCCAAGCCACTATGAATGTTTGGGAAGGAGCAGTGGAGATAAGGGTGAGCAGGGTGTTTTTTTTCAAGAACCACTCGGATACATGTCATGATCAACTACAGAAGCTTTAATTTTGTGGAGACCAATGAAGAAGTATAGGGAGAGAAAGAGCGACGTACACAAGGTGTTCATTGACCTAGAAAAGGCCTACAACAAAGTCTGAAAGGAAGTTCTATGGAGATGCCTCGAGGCTAGAGGTATACCAGTGGCTTATATTTAGGCAATGAAGGACATGGATGATGGAGCAAGACTCTGGTAAGAACAATGAGAGTAAACTCAAAGCACTTCCAGGACCAATGCTTAGCCCATTTCTATTTGCCTTGGTGATGGGTGTGTTGAAGTGGCAATGTCATACAAACCTTGCAAGTCGATTCTCAACTCTTCCAATCGCCCAGGTTCCACACTGCACTACCCTTCAGAGGCAATATGGAAAATCTATTGAGATTCTAAGCTATAAAGCTACTTGAATATGTTTTGACCAACTCTAGATCATCAAGCCACTAAGCAAGTTTTAGATAATGTTCATCTTGCATGTATTTAGAGCAAACAGTTATTCCAATGTTCATCCTCTTTCTATAATCTTAACTCAGGTTAAGATTGAGATATGAGCAACAACTACTAGAACTTGGCAACACAAGAACTAGATAAGACTGAATCCAGTAACTTGCTAACATAGTAAAACTCTAGTTCAAAACCAACTCAAAAATCATAAAACTATTCCACTATTAAGATCTTCAACAATATAGTTACACAACCCAACAATTTACTAGCTACACCGTATACTAAATATCTATGCATATTGATAGCTATCTCCACTCTTATAAAACCCTAATTTCATATAGCAAATTAGCTTGTACACTCCTTAGTCACATCTGTAATTGAATATCTTTCGTATTAACACATAATGATAGCTCCCAAGTACTGCAGCAAAAGCTCTCATACCCTTCGTATACAATTCTAAGATACCTTTGACAAGACATAACTATAAAATATAGAGTATGCCATAGAATTGTCTTTAACTTAAAAGACACAACTCACAAGAGTCCACTCAACTAGTGGTTTGGCATTTTCAACTACTAGAGTGAATCAAACAGAGATAGATTAAACGATGTAACAATCCATTAAATGAACAAAATATGGTACATAAAGTAAGAGCTTGATCAATACTTTCATGAAATTTATCGTCGGTATATCAAACCAAAACACAAATGGATCAAAGTATTAGGGGACTATAAGGAGCACTAAACATTTCTAATAACAAATACTAGAATCATAAAGCTTGAACAGGTTGAAAGTATAAAGAATAACGCAATCTAACCTGCAAAGTTTGAGATGGAATTTGATCTCTTCCGCACTGATGATCAGTAAGCAAAGACATCTCACCTACCAAAGAGTTGTGAAACCTACAAGCATCTAGTTGCAAGTCAAGAGCCTGTTCGACGAGATGTACCAATCTTTGTTCACGAATTATGACCGTGGGTGGAAGCAATTTCTGCAATTCCTCTAGGAGTTTTGTTCGTGACTTTGGTCGCACAACATCTTGACCTGACATCCCAGCAAGAACCTGCTGTAAAGGTGATAAAATGCACAAAGAAAGCTCACGGACTCTATCATTGTTTACGCAAAGAGGTCCAAGCTCAGTCCTCAATGTCTTTAAAGCATCCATGACATTTTTTCCATCCAACAGTTCAAAAAACTTCTGTTCCAATACCTCAAATGATGCCAATTTAACAATTTTTTCATCTATTATACCAATTTTATGTAAAGTGGCTACACTTTCATCCCATTTACCATCAAGGATTTGCTGCATAAATAACTTTACTTCAGCAGATTGCAAAGGTATCCCAGACTCTTCTTCTAGACGTGCACCAGCTTTGTTATAACCAAGTGAATATAATGCCTCTGCTATGATTCGCACAAATTCAACTTTCTTAACAACCCCTTTTGCACCAACGACCTCATCGTCCCCTTGACAAACCAGGGGGCGAGCCATCAAGTCATTCAGTGAGCAACTTGCAGGATCAGTCAGAAGTGTACTCTTTGAAAGATCTCCCTTTCTGGAGGATACCTTCACACGTTTTGGTGGTGGTTCATCATCCTCCGCACGTCCCATAAATATATACTTCAGCCCATATATAACAACCGGGGGAAAACAGAACTTCAAGTATAATTGCAATATCAGTCCTTCAATGATGAAAACAGCAGCCTACATAATACCACAAAGGGAATACTTTAAAATTAAAATAATAAAAAAAACCATCTAAAATAAAAGGAGGACCAAGGCAGAAAATTTGATTCCTATAAACTTCCAAGATAAGAAAAATGACAATAGAGAGACAGGTGATTCATAAAACCTATGATTAACTAGAATATATTAGTGCATATGCCGTGGACAAATTATCTTCAATCTATTATATACAAGTTACTTGGATAGGTTATCAAAATATAACCACATGTGCTGCCAAATTAGAGGAAAAACAACCTTCAACATCCCTATACAATAAAAAGCAGAAATTTTTGAATTTTGCAGAATTGCTACATCATTCAAGTAGAAGAAACAATCAAATTTTCCTGGGAAGGGATATGAGAACTGGAGTTGCATCTACTAGAATAAGAATTTTCTTGCTAAAAGCAAACCGAGACCGTCACCTTTGTATATGCAAAACTAAAAAAAATGGATCCACAAATATGGTCAAAGGCATAAATTAAACGAGAGTGAGCGTGAGACATGGGGAAAAGGTGGGGAGGAGCCTGACTTAAAGCTGAATCAACAAGTAGCCCAAATCGAACAATCAGATTCAGTGCTAATTATATTTCCAAATATAATAATATAACTTCAGAAGAGGACCTTTGGCATAAGTGAAAAGATTGTAAACCATATGTTGTAAGCATAACTTCAGAAACAGCCTCTAGCAGAAATGCAAGGCAAGATTGCATACAATATACTCTTGTGGTCAGCCCTTCCAAAGACCCCACACATAGCGGTGCATAGTGCACTGAGTTGCACTTTTGTATTAATGTAACTTCAAATGACATTCCTATTTGTTTCCTTTATCAGTATTGTTGAATTACAAGCCATATGATCTCAGAGCAATACAACATAAAATAAATGCAAATAAAAAACCCTCCAATTCTACTTAAAAGAACCGATGTGTAGTGGCGTAAACCATATGTTAGACATGCAGACACATAATCATACATTACTCGAGCGCGGCTATTAATATTTCCTCCTCTTCTATATCTTCTTAGTATGGGTAATCAATGCTCAAAGGTTATGGTAAATATTAATGAACAATTCCCTCTGTATGTTAGGCTCCTGATGTTGAAAGTCTAACAAAAGCAAGCATGCAAGGTACATTAATCACTATAAACTTCATAGTTCCATCTATAATTCCTGTCCACTAAGAAGAGTTACCCAACAAGCAAATGACTTAACACTTCAAAATTCTAATAGTGAAGCTCCATGTAATAGCTTGGAGTAACAAACATCTTGAAGTGACAATGACCATGACAGTGATAAGCCGTATATGACCAATTCATACTTTCTAAATTCCCAATTGCATTATCACAGAAGGTATATTCAAAAAGATGGAAACTCAATAACACCAGATTCCCAAACTAGCTTGAGTCGATTATATGAATCCTTTACATTTATTTCTGGCCCATTTGTTCCAACATATATAATTTGTTAATTTAAACACAAATTAGGTGTTCACTAAGGCTAGAGATTCTCCAAACCTCGAACACTGACCTACAAGTCTCTAACACAAAAATCCAGTCAGACAACGAAGGTTAAGTTATTGCTTCATTAATCTTCATTGTCCTACGATTAAAAAAGGGCAACGCAGTAGACTGTGTGTTCATTGAGGGATTCACATTTTGACACAACAGACCCAAAGTTCAACACATGCATAGAAACAATATAATAAGCTCTTAAAAACATAATCCTCTTAGTTAACCGGCAGATTGCTCTAATCACTAAAAACAAAACCCATCAGATAGCATAAATCTTTAAATAGCATCAATTAATCCATAAAACAGACAGAGAATCAAAATTCAGGTGTGGCAACTTCCAATCCAACTCCTAAAATCCCCAATTTCTGCAAAAAGTAAAAGACAGGAAGTGCAATAAAATTACCAACAGTATCAATAGAGGTGCATAGAATCTCCAGTACCCTGAGGTTTCAGATCAAAATGAAGATCGAATAGTGGGTATGCAATAAGAGAATTGATGAACAAGCAGAGGAATAGACACAAACGATGATGATGAGGTCCGAGAGGCACAATATGTAGAGATTGGGTCTTTGTTAATGGCGGTTCGTGAAGGGGCACATGTGAAGAGGTGGGAGAAAGGGGATTCGGTTTGTATTTATGCCCTTTGGGTACCAAAAGGAAATCTATGGGGTCACGTAGCCTGGATGGACTTTTTTTTTTTTCTTTTTTTTTTTTTTGGCTAAATAAGAAGGATTTTATTTTGTTAATAATATGTTCAATCATACAAAACTGAAACTAGTCTATGAGTTATCTGTTTCAATCACATATCTTTCTAATGCATTTATTACTAGTGAAGGGGATGCTTCCAAAACCAAAGTTTGATTGTTGATCATCTATGGATCCTTCATTTCTCTTTCGTATTTAGCTAGTAGGTCAGTTACTGCATTAGCATCCCTCGGAATGTATTTCAGGGATGGTCCTTCCAATTAGAGGAGTAACAATTTGCAATCAGCGAAAATATGTGAGTATATGAGAGTATTGCAATATAGAGTGTTAAGTAATACATGCGAGTTCGTTTCCACCAGAAGATGTTTTAAATTCTTACTTTTCGCTAGATTCATATCATGTAGCAAGCTAGAACTTTTGCATGTTGGGCATTTGTTGCTATGATTTTGCATGTGAATCCCGGGATACATATTCCTAGATGATCTTTAATTACTCCATCAGTTCCACCATTAGAAGAGTTTGGTTCATATGAGTCATCAATGTTTAGTTTGTATTTTTCATCCGGCGATTTGCGCCAAGAAACTGGAACCATATGTCTAGGAACTTTTTAGGAGGAATTTGGTTTAAGTGAAAGTATTCCATGGCTTGGAAGGAAATGTTATTAATTGTATTAGTAGCCCTGCTAATATTTAATTTTTTATAAAGTTTGCTATTTATGTTCTTCCAAATATTCCAAAGAACAATTGGATCTGGAGTAGCGGTAGGCACCCGTTGGTGCTTGTTTATGGTTATGAAGCTTTTTGTGGTACACAGTTGATGAATTTTTGTATGGAGGTCATGGGAGGTGATACTTATACTATAGTTTTTCCAGATCTGTTTAGCATCGGGCAGTTTAAAAAAATAAGATTTGTTTCCTCCTCCATGTCCAGACAGGATGCACAATTTTTGGATGTAGTAATATTTCTGTAGTAAAGGGCTACAAAAGTAGGGAACTTATGAGTTAGGAGAAGACACACGAAAAAATTTATTTCATTGATAGCATTTGTCTTCCACAGCCATACATAATTACAATTTGTATTTATAGAAGTTTCATAGTTAGCTTTGAGAAATGTTAAGTTGGCACTTCTAGTGTTAAAATAACCATCGTTGCTCTTGTTCCAATAGAAGGTGTCCGGCTTGGTGTTTGATGTTTGTAAGTAAGTGTTTTCTATGGTTAATTTTGTTGTTATTAGGGATTTGAAAAGATAAAGAAGAAGAATCCTAGTTGTTATTCTTGATGCAGATTTTTATAGGACCATCTTGGTTTCTATTTTAGTGATCGGTCCTTGGATCACTTGCCGTAGAGAGTATGTTGTATTTATCCAGTTGTCTTCCCAAATGCAAATTTTTTCTCTGTTACCCACTTTCCAAGAGATGTTTTCTTGGAATAGTGGGTAGGCTCTTATGAGACTTTTCCATATATATATGAGTATATGGGATAACATTTCAAGTCGGTCATTTGACTTCTGTTCGAGTATTTTTTTTCTTGTGAACCTCAACCCAAAGGTGATTATTATTTTTTAAGAATCTCCAGGTAAGACTTGCTAACAAAGCAAAGTTTTTTCCATTAGTTTTCTGGATTCCTAAACCACCATTTTTCAATAGGAGATGTTACTAATTCCAATTTGCAAGATGCATTTTACTTTTTGCTTGTGTTGATCCCAAAAAAAGTTTCTTTGAATGCGGTCGATGTGGCTATGGGTCACATGGAGGATAAAGTTACATTGCATTGTATAGGTAGGAATAGAGTCTAGGTATAACACTCCGAAAGTCCAATACCTTAGCTAGAGCCTAACATATTGATCTAAGGTTAGTAACACTGTCATAAGGCCTAAAATAATGTTAATAAACCATTTAGGAAGTTTTGGAGTCAAGACATCAAGAAACGTCCACGTCCGGTAAATTTGTAACTTGGACTAGTGTGGTGCCTTGATGGTTTTAAAGAAGTAACTAAGGATTAATCATGGCGAGGAGATAATGGTAAATCTAGGTTCCTAAGAGGGGCTGAAGGAAGCAAGGCCAAGTGAGGAGTGCTAACCTTCAAGGGCAAGCCAAAGCCAAGAGGCCAAGGCTGCCCAAGAAGGGAGGCTACTGCCTCACCCTTCACGAGCATGACCACGGCTCGTGGTCATGACCACAACCAAGGTGGGGAGCTCGTGAAGGATACTTGAACATGGGGGGAATGGTGGTCTTATGACCTAGCCACTGTCCAAGGTACCACGAGTCACTTCACGACTCGTGGTGCACTTGACGGAAGGAAGGGTTGGGTCGTGAAAGTGCCTCTGCCAAATGAGGAGAATATGGCAAGGCATTGTGAAACTACTGCCTAAGAGCACCACGAGCTACTTGACGGGCCGTGGTGCATCTTCACGAAAGGGAGCAAGGTGCTCCGTGGTCCTGCCTTGGTGGGAAAAATAGAGAGGGTCTCTTTGGAGGAGCTACTGCCTCACAACTTCACGACAACGACCATGGTCCATTGTGCCCTTCACAGACCGTGAAGTGGGGCGTGGTGATGGACGGGGGATTCACAGTGAAGCTAAGTTGGACTTCACTTTTGGAAGTCCAACTTAATGAGGGGTAATTTGGGTATTTTGGGGGTGGACTATATATTGACTTTAGGTCAGTTTTCATTCATTTCCCACTCCAAAACACAAACTCAAATTTAAACCCAAATTGCTCTCACTTCTCTCTACTTTCTCTCTCTCCATTCATCCTCCAGTGAAGAACAAGAAGCTTGAGGAAGAAGACAAAGTCTCCAAGGTTTTCACTCAATTTTCCTGGGCAAAGCTTCATTAAGGTATGGGTTCTTCACTCTTGCGATTCCTTTCTCCAAGAGGTCCTCTCAAAGTTGATTTCTAAAATACCCAATTTCAAGGGTTTTTCTATTCTAATGGGTTTTCTTCTAAACTTCAAATCGATGGTTGATTATGATTAATTGTGATTTCCTATGACTAATTAAGTGTATATTGTTCTGTAATTGATGTTAATTGATGGAATTTCATGTAGATCATGTCCATTTCCCAAATTTCCCAAATCTTGGATCTTGCTTATGAATTAATGGAAGTTGGTCAATGTATTGATTGTTAGACTTGTTTGATCTATTCTAATTCATCCATGGACTGCCTGGGGTAATGTATTGTTGGGATTGGATCTATTTCTTGAAGAATTCATGATAACCATTTTCCCCTGAACCCTAGGTTATGAATTGAAGTTAATTGGGATAGTGATGATGCAACTGACTTCATTGTTATGTTAATTACTAATGTGTGATGATATTACACCCATTATTAGGTTGAAATTGGATAGTTGATGGTAAACTTTAATGATGGCTTGTGAAGGATATTGGGGTAAGTCTTGTAATCTCAATCCTTTACTTTAATTATGATTACTTATGTTTAGTGATGAAGTTGTATTGAAGTATACCTTATGATAAGATTGATTAAGGTTGGTATGATGTTGAATTAGAATGTCTTGAATTATGACTTGTGAGTTGTTGGCTAAGATTAATGATATAAGGTTGGTTATGACTTACCTATGTGCCTTATCATAATGTAATTATGTAAATGTCCTAACCTCACATGTGTGAATTGTAATGAAAGGACAATACTCATGCAATTCCTATTGAGCTATGATGATGACTATATAAGGGGTAGACCCTATGACCCTATATAAGCTATGATGATTAATAAAGGCTTAAAGGCATTTCAAAAGGGATCTAGCTTAGCACCGAGTGAACTTGAAGATGAGGGGGGGCGCCTTCCCACAGACGGTAGGTAGGGTTCACCATAGTCCTCACGGGGTGGATAGCCTCATGGTCCAAAAAGGGCATAGAGTGATATTTCCATGACAGCCCCCAAGCTCCATAAACTATGTTTCCATCATAGGAATACTAGCTAATGGATCCACCTAGATGCTATGTTCATGTTTGGTACTACTTTGGCCGGTAAACCACCTTCCATCGGTGTAAGGTTTTACAACACCGGATTCCACACTTAGCTCTTGTGGTTGATGTCGGTTAAGGCAAGCGTTCACGAAAGTAAAATAAAGTAATGAAGTAAGCGCTAACTAGGGTGACTTAAGAGGTTTGACTTAGCCTAGGTAGAGGTATGTGACTCTACCTATGCTTTGCATTAGTTTGCCTTGAGGGAAGCCCTAGGAGCTTGTTCTTATGATCTTATAAAGTGACTATTATGTATATGTTGACTTTACATGTTATTGATTTTATATGATGGTAGCTTCATTTATGAACATGTTGTTGGTCTATATTGCTAAAGTATGAGGAAGATTACTTGTGATGCTATGTTATGTGAAGTTAGGCATTACTTATGGTCCTTTATTTGGTTTACTTGATTTAGTAGGGTTATGGGGCTTTACTTGGTCATTGCACTTGTAGGCTAAATGATGGGTTATGGATAAGGGTCTTGATTATGTTATGATGTTATGAACTCTTATATATGTTGATTTGACTATACTTGATGATGTTGGTCTTGTGTTTTATATGGCCTTGACTTAAGAGTTACGTGTTCATTGGTTTATATGGGTTCTTGGATGTGCATGAGGCTTTCTAAAGTAAATTAGCATGTTTTGAAAAAATGTCCTCTTTAGCATGATTTCAATTGTTGTATGTGCATATACTCATACTTAGTACAAGTGTGTACTAACCCATGTTTTATGTTTACTATAAAATGTAGGGTCCGGCCGTTGTGCTTATAGAAGGCCTTTGAAGACTACTTGGATATTCCCAAGTGTTCGGTAGGTCCTCACCTTCGGAGGACGATGCCACTATCAGTCTATTGATGTTATTCTAGTTATAAGACTTCTAGTCCTTTCCTCTTCATTTGGAGACGATTGTTATATAAGCCTATATGAGGCTCTTTGTTGTAATGTAGTACGGTTTAAGCCCAATAGTTGTATTAGTTTTAGATGGTTCTAATATGAGACATATTATAGACGTCCTATGAGTATATGTTCCTATACTATGTATGTAAAATAAAAGTAGAAGCCTATGTAGTGCTTCCTATTGCGAGGAGTCTAAGTAAACTCCCTAAATATATGTTATGTGTAAGCGAGAGGTCTAAGTAAACCTCAATGTAGAAGTAAATAATAAGTTTTAGATTTTCCGCAATTTAATCTATGAAATGTAATGACGAATGCTAAGAGGTTAGTCTTAGTTTTCTTCGAGGACGACGACACCGGTTAATTCTAGGAGGTGCTCCCCAGATGTGACAAACTTGGTATCAGAGCATGAGGTTGAATATTCTTAGGATTGATGTCTCATTAAACCACGTCTATGTAGATTCTTATTTATAATTGTGAAGCGCGCCACACTTATGAGTGAGAATCTATATGATGCTTAGGAAATTCCACACTTATGAGTGAGAAGCTATATGATGCTTAGAAAATTCTCATC
Organism: Solanum sitiens; assembly: GCA_016801875.1. Classification (NCBI taxonomy): domain Eukaryota; kingdom Viridiplantae; phylum Streptophyta; class Magnoliopsida; order Solanales; family Solanaceae; genus Solanum; species Solanum sitiens. Next base: position 2,110,413 of record JABWTJ010000104.1, on the reverse strand, counting down.
TTCTTGTATTCATATGTCATGCCTCTAGAGTCTACTTTATGCATTCTTTCACCTAAACCTTTATTGTGGTTATAGGTATGAATACTCGAAGGGCAGCTTCACGAAGACTTGATGAAAATATTGCTAATGCGGGAGTTACTCCCCGTGGCAATCAAGATCCTCCTCTTGAAGAAGTTGCTAATGATGATCAAGCTCCGGCCAATCCTCCGGCCATGACGGACGGGGACATAAGGGCAGCCTTTCTCCAAATGGCCCAAGCCATTACCACTCAAGCACAAGCAGTCACTACTCAAGCTCAAGCCATGACGACCCAAGCTAATCGGAAGGTGGTACCCCGAGAAAACCAACATGTTAGCACCATGGCCTCCCGTTAGAGGGATTTCACAAGGATGAATCCCCCTACTTTCTATGGGTCCAAAGTGGAGGAAGACCCCCAAGAGTTCATTGATGAAACCTACAAAATCCTCTATGCCATGGGGTTGACTACTAGTGAGAAGGCCGAGTTACCCACCTACCAACTCAAAGATGTGGCCCAAACTTGGTACGTCCAATGGAGAGACAATTAACCTTTAAGGGGTGGTCCGATGACATGGGGGACTTTCAAGAAGGCTTTTCTTGATAGGTTCTTTCCAAGGGAGAAGAGGGAAGCTAAGGTGGAAGAATTCATCAACCTTCTTCAACGAGGTATGAGTGTGCTTGACTACTCTTTGAAATTTACTAAGTTGTCAAAGTATGCTCCTTCTTTGGTTTCCGACCCGAGGGATGAGATGAGCCGCTTTGTGACGGGAGTGTCCTATGACTTGAAAGAAGAATGTCGTTTGACTATGCTACATGATAATATGAACATTTCTTGTCTCATGGTTCATGCTCAACAAATGGAGGAGACAAGGGTTAAGAGGAAGAATAGAGATGCCAATAGGGCAAAGTCATTTGATGGTGGTTCTTCAAAGGGTAGGCTTGATATCCAAGAGAAGCCTAGGTACAAAAAGAGGTTTTCTAATCAAGTGCCTTCCAAGTTCCCCAAGGTTTGAGATTATAGGGTGTCTAACTCTAAGCCTCAAAAGGGAAAGGTACTAGTTCACCAAATAAGAAACCAACTTGTGGAAAGTGTGGCAAGAAGCATTATGGTGATTTCCTCATTGGGACGAACAATTGCTTTAGTTGTGGTAAGAGTGGCCACAAAGTGAGGGATTTCCCAAACTTGAAGGGTCAAGACAAGGTTTGTGGGCAAGCTCAAGCAAGTGGTTCGAATGTGGATGGGCCAAAGAATAATCGCTTTTATGTTCTCCACTCTAGGGGTGAGCAAGAGACTTCGCCCGATGTGGTGACCGGTATGTTGAAAGTATTTTCTATTGATGTACATGCTTTACTTGATCCCGGTGCTACCTTGTCATTTGTTACTTCTTTAGCAGCTAAAAAGTTTGACATTTTTCCCGATATCTTGAATGAACCTTTTATGGTGTCTACACCGGTGGGTGCGTCGGTTGTTGCTAAGACAGTATATAGAAATTGTCCTATAATGTTGACCAATAGAGTTACTCATGTGGAATTAGTAGAACTTGATATGGTTGATTTTGACATCATTTTGGGAATGGATTGGTTGATGCTTGTTTCGCTTCCATAGATTGTAGAATAAGGGTGGTGAAGTTTAACTTTCCTAATGAAGATGATCTCTAAAGGGTGTTAATACCATATTGTAAGAGTCAAAGATTTAGACTCCGAAATTCCTCCCATTGAGTCGGTCCCCGTAATAAGGGAATTTCTGTAGGTCTTTCCTAATGATCTTTCTGGTATTCCTCCCAAACGGGAAATTAATTTTGGTATCGACTTATTACCGGACACAAGTCCCATTTCAATTCCTCCTTATCGGATGGCTCCGGGCGAATTGAAAGAGTTGAAGGCTCAACTCAAAGATTTACTAGACAAGGGTTTAATTCATCCTAGTATTTCTCCATGGGGTGCTCTGGTATTGTTTGTGAAGAAGAAGGATGGGTCCCTTAGGATGTGTATCGATTACCGTCAACTCAACAAAGTCACAATCAGGAACAAGTATCCTCTCTCTCGGATTGATGATTTATTTGATCAACTCCAAGGTGCGAGTTACTTTTCAAAGATCGACTTGAGATCGGGATATCACCATCTTAGGGTGAGAGGTGAAGATATTCCCAAGATGGATTTTTGAACTAGATATGGTCATTATGAGTTCCTAGTCATGTCTTTTGGATTGAATAATGCCCCGACGGCGTTTATGGACCTCATGAATAGGGTGTTCCGAAACTATCTTGATGCATTCGTGATTGTCTTTATTGATGATATATTGGTGTATTCGAAGAGTGAGGGTGATCATATGGGGCATTTGAGGGTTGTTTTGCAAGTTCTTAAGGAGCATAAACTCTTTGCCAAATATAACAAATGTGAATTTTGGTTGAGGTCGGTAGCGTTTCTTGGTCATATTATCTCTAGTGAGGGTGTAGAGGTTGATTCAAGGAAGACCGAATTGGTAAAAAATTGGCCTAGAATTTTGGATCTTACGGATATTAGGAGTTTCTTAGGCCTAGCCTGTTATTATAGAAGATTTGTCAATGAGTTTGCATCCATTGCTTCCCTTTTGACAACCTTGACTTAAAAAAATACAAAATTTGAGTGGCGGGAAGCATGTGAGAGAAGCTTCCAAGTGTTGAAGGATAGACTTACCTCCGCTCCGGTATTGACTTTACCAGAGGGTACTAAGGGCTTCGTGGTTTATTATGATGCATACTTGAGTTGGGTTGGGGTGTGTTCTTATGCAACGTGGCAAAGTTATATCCTATGCTTTTAGGCAACTCAAGATTCATGAGAAGAATTATCCGACTCATGACCTTGAGTTAGCGGCCGTGGTATTTGCCTTGGAAATATGGAGGCATTATCTCTATAGGTTTCATGTTGATGTGCATACGGACCATAAAAGTCTTCAATACGTATTCACTCAAAAGGAGTTGAATCTCCGGCAATGAAGATAGTTAGAGTTGTTTAATAATTACGACATAAGTGTTCTCTATCACCCCGGCAAGGCTAATATGGTAGCGGACGCTCTAAGTCATTTGTCCATGGGAAGTGTGTCCCATGTGAAAGAAGCCAAGAGAAACCTAGTGACAGATGTTCATAGGTTGGCTCATTTAGGGGTTCGAATTGAAGATTCTCCTAATGGTGCTGTTGTGGTACATCATAACTCCGAGTCGCCTTTGGTGGTTGAGGTGAAGTCTAAGCAACACCTTGATCCATTATTGATGGAGTTGAAAGAATCGGTTCTTGGAAAGATGAATGAGTCATTCTCCCAAGGGGGGATGGTGTTCTTAGGTACCAAAGGAGATTGTGTGTGCCCAATGCCGATGATTTGAGAAATCGGATTCTTGAGGAAGCTCATGGAGCCCGTTATTCTATTCATAATGGTTCTACTAAGATGTATCATTATCTTAGAGAAGTGTTTTGGTGGGATTGCTTAAAAAAGGGACATTGCGGAATTTGTTGCAAAGTGTCTAAATTGCCAACAAGTGAAAGCCGAACACCAAAAGCCGGGTGGTCTACTACAAGAAATCTAAGTTCCTACTTGGAAGTGGGAAGATGTTAACATTGATTTCGTAGTTGGGTTGCCTCGGACTAGGAGGCAATATGATTCTATATGGGTGGTCGTGGATAGATTGACAAAGTTCACTCATTTTATTCCCGTTAAGTTCACTTATTCGGTGGAAGATATGCAAGAATCTATATTGACAAGATAGTGAGTATTCATGGGGTGTCTTTGTCCATCATATCGGATAGAGGTGATCAATTCACATCTAGGTTTTGAAGGTCATTTCAAAGAGGTTTGGGTACTCAAGTGAAGTTAAGCACCGCTTTTCATCCCCAAACGGATGGTCAAGCGAAACGTACCATTCAAACTCTTGAAGATATGCTTAGAGCTTGTATCATTGACTTCAAGGGAAATTGGGATGAGCACTTGACTTTGGTGGATTTCTCATATAATAATAGTTTTCATTCATCCATATCTATGGCTCCTGTTGAAGCTTTGTATGGTAGGAGGTGTAGATCTCCTATTGGATGGTTTGAGGTTGGCGATCTTCGCTTCTTGGTCCCTACTTGATCTGTAAGACCTTAGAGAAAGTTCATATCATAAGGAACCGTTTGCAAACAACCTATAGTCGGCAAAAGTCTTATACCGATCATAGGAGAAGAGACCTTGAATTTGAAGAAGGTGATAAGGTGTATTTGACAATTTTGCCCATGAAAGGGGTGGTTAGATTTGGCAAGAAGAGGAAGTTGAGTCCTCGTTATGTGGGTTCTTATGAAATTTCGCAAAGGGTTGGCAAGGTTGCGTATGAGTTGAAACTCCCTAATAAAATATCTTTAGTTCATCCGGTTTTCCATGTATCCATGCTTAAGAAGTGCATTCATAACCCCAAGTCTATTCTTCCTATCAAAGGTCTTGGTGTGAAAGAGAACCTCTCCTGTGAGAAGGTTCCGGCGGAAATCCTTGATCATCAGGTGAAGAGGTTGAGGAACAAAGAGGTGGTCTCCGTAAAAGTGTTATGGAGAAACCACCTAGTTGAGGGAGCAACATGGGAGGCCGAGGCCTACATGAAGTCCCGTTATCCTCACATATTTCCTAATTAAGGTTAGTTGTTCTTACTAATAATGAAAATAATGAGTAAATTTGAAGTTGCCTTGATTTTTGGTGATGTTTTGTAAAATGAGCAAGTTACAAAGATTACAGTGAATAATATGCCTAAAATGAAAATTGTTTTTTTTCAAAAAAGGTGCTCTTTTGCTTGATTTGAGCTTATATGGTGTATTTTGGTATGTTATGCCTCCATGCGTTGTATTGAGCATGTTGAGATGTAATGAAGGAAGTTTTGGCATAAATGACTTTATCTGTTATGTTGAGGTCATGATGATTTTTAGAAGGCAGTTCCTCATGTAATGAATGTTGAGCTCCTATATGTTGAAAATGATGTTTTGAGTTGAATTGTGTAAATGTCATGTTGTTATGTTGATTTGAGTTGTAACTCATGTGTTGATATGTTGTTGCTGGTTGGGCTGCTAGTATTGAGTCTATCCCTTCCTTCCAAAAGATTTTAGTGTCATTCGGGGGAAAATGTTCCTAAGGGGTGATAATGTAACACTCCAAAAGTTCAAGACCTTAGATAGAGCCTAACATGTTGATCTAAGGTTAGTAACACTTTCATAAGGCCTAAAATAATGTTAATAAACCATTTAGGAAGTTTTGGAGTCAAGACATCAAGAAACGTCCACGACGTCCGGTAAATTTGTAACTTGGACTAGTGTGGTGCCTTGATGGTTTTAAGGAAGTAACTAAGTATTAATCATGGCGAGGATATGATGGTAAATCTAGGTTCCTAAGAGGGGCTTAAGGAAGCAAGGCCAAGTGAGGAGTTCCACCCTTCAAGGGCAAGCCAAAGCAAAGAGGCCAAGGCTGCCCAAGAAGGGAGGCTACTGCCTCACCCTTCACGAGCATGACCATGGCTCGTGGTCATGACCACAACCAAGGTGGGGAGCTCGTGAAGGATACTTGGACATGGGGGAATGGTGGTCTTATGACCAGCCACTGTCCAAGGTATCACGAGTCACTTCACGACTCGTGGTGCACTTGACGGAAGGAAAGGTTGGGTCGTGAAAGTGCCTTAGCCAAATGAGGAGAATTTGGCAAGGCATTGTGGAGCTACTGCCTAAGAGCACCACGAGCCAGTTGACCGGCCGTGGTGCATCTTCACGGAAAGGAGCAAGGTGCTCCGTGGTCCTGCCTTGGTGGGAAAAATGGAGAGGTGTCTTTGGAGGAGCTACTTCCTCACCACTCCACGACCACAACCATGGTTCGTTGTGCACTTCACGGACCGTAAAGTGGGGCGTGGTGATGGACGGGGGCTTCACAGCGAAGTTAAGTTGGACTTCACTTTTGGAAGTCCAACTTAATGAGGGGTATTTTAGGCATTTTATGGGTGGACTATATATTGACTTTAGGTCAATTTTCATTAATTTCCCACTCCAAAACACAAACTCAAATTCAAACCCAAATTTCTCTCACTTCTCTCTACTTTCTCTCTCTCCATTCATCCTCCATTGAAGTATAAGAAGCTTGAGGAAGAAGACAAAGTCTTCAAGGTTTTCACTCAATTTTCGTGGGCAAAGCTTCATTAAGGTATGGGTTCTTCACTCTTGGGATTCCTTTCCCCAAGAGGTCCTTTCAAAGTTGATTTATAAAACACCCAATTCTAAGGGTTTTTCTATTCTCATGGGTTTTCTTCTAAACTTCAAATCGATGGTTGATTATGATTAATTGTGATTGCCTATGACTAATTAAGTGTAGATTGTTGGGTAATTGATGTTAATTGATGGGATTTCATGTAGATCATGTCCTTTTCACAAATTCCCAAATCTTGGATCTTGCTTATGAATTGATGGAAGTTGGTCAATGTATTGATTGTTAAACTTGTTTGATCTATTCTAATTCATTCATGGACTGCCTAGGGTAATGTATTATTGGGATTGGATCTATTTCTTGAAGAATTCATGATGAACCATTTCCCCCTAACCCTAGAATAAGAATTGAAGTTAATTGGGATAGTGATGATGCAACTGACTTCATTATTGTGTTAATTACTATTGTGTGATGATATTAGACCAATTATTGGGTTGAATTGGATGGTTGATGGTAAAACCTTAATGATGGCTTGTGAAGGAGATTGGGGTAAGTCTTGTGATCTCAATCCTTTACTTCAATTATGATTACTTGTGTTTAGTGATGAAGTTGTATTGAAGTATACCTTATGATAAGATTGATTAGGGTTGGTATGATGTTGAATTGGAATGTCTTCAATTATGACTTGTGAGTTTTTGGCTAAGATGTAATGATATAAGGATGGTGATGACTTACCTATGAGCCTTATCATAATGTGATTATGTAAATATGCTAACCTCGCAAGTGTGAATTGTAATAAAAGGACAATACTCATGCAATTACTATTGAGCTATGATAATGACTATATAAGGGATATACCCTATGACCTAATATAGCTATGATGATTAATAAAGGCTTAAAGACATTTCAAAAAGGACTCTAGCTTAGACCCGAGTGAACTTGAAGATGAGGGGTGGCGCCTTCCCAAGGAGGGAAGGTTGGGTTCACCATAGTCCTCACGGGGTGGATAGACTCATAGTTTAAAAAGGGAATAGAGTGATATTTCCATGACAGCCCCCAAGCTCCATAAACTATGTTTCAACCATAGGAATACTAGATAGTGGATCCACCTAGATGCTATGTTCATGTTTGGTACTACTTTGGCCGGTAGACCACCTTCCATCGGTGTAAGGTTTTACAACACCGGATTCCACAGTTAGCTCTTGTGATCTATGTCGGTTGAGGCAACCGTTCTCGACAGTAAAATTAAGTAATGAAGTAAACACTAACTAGGGTGACTTAAAGGGTTTGACTTAGCCTAGGTAGGGGTATGGGACTCTACCTATGCCTTGCACTAGTTTGCCTTGAGGGAAGCCTTAGGAGGTTGTTCATATGTTCTTATGATCTTATAAAGTGACTATTATGTATATGTTGACTTTACATGTTATTGATTTTATATGATGGTAGCTTCATTTATGAACATGTTGTTGGTCTATATTGCTAAAGTATGAGGAGGATTACTCGTGATGCTATGTTATGTGAACTTAGGCATTGCTTATGGTCCTTTGTTTGGTTTACTTGATTGAGTAGGGTTATAGGGTTTTATTTGGTCATTACCCTTGTAGGCTAAATGATGGGTTATGGATAAGGGTCTTGATTATGTTATGATGTTATGAACTATTATATATGTTGACTTAACTATACTTGATGATGTTGGTCTTGTGTTTTATATGGTCTTGATTAAGAGTTACGTGTTCATTGGTTTATATGGGTTCTTGGATGTGCACGAGGCTTTTTAAAGTAAATTAGCATGTTTTGAACAAATGTCCTCTTTAGAATGATTTCAATTGTTGTATGTGCATATACTCATATTTAACACAAGTGTGTACTAACCCATGTTTTATGTTTACTACAAAATGTAGGGTCCTGCCGTTGAGCTTATAGAAGGCCTTTGAAGACTACTTGGATATTCCCAAGTGTTCGGTAAGTCCTCACCTTTCGAGGACGATGCCACTATCAAGCTATTGATGTTATTCTAGTTATAAGACTTCTAGTCCTTTACTCTTCATTTGGAGATGATTGTTACATAAGCCTATATGAGGCTCTTTTTTGTAATGAAGTACGGGTTAAGCCCAATAGTTGTATTCATTTTAGATGGTTCTAATATGAGACATATTATAGACGTCCTATGAGATTATGTTCCTATACTATGTATGTGAAATAAAAGTAGAAGACTATGTAGTGCTTCCTATTGCGAGGAGTCTAAGTAAACTCCCTAAATATATATTATGTGTAAGCGAGAGGTGTATGTAAACCTCAATGTAGAAGTAAATAAAAAGTTTTAAATTTTCCGTAATTTAACCTATGAAATGTAATGACGAATGCTAAGAGGTTAGTCTTAGTCTTCTTCGAGGACGACGACACCGGTTACTTCTAGGGTGTGCTCCCAGGATGTGACACTAGGTTTGATTTTACTAGTGTTGTTCTTCCTATTAAGGTTGGAAAGCGAGTTTTCCAGCCTCTCAACTTGTTGTTCATGTGGTCAATGATGTATTGAAAGTTAATTCTCCTGGGATGATAGTTAGTTATGGAGATTCCAAGGTATTTACCTATATTTTCCTTTTGACGAATGTTCATAGCCATAGAGAGAGGGTTTTCTCTTCTAGATTGACGTTGGCTGAGAAGATAATAGACGATTTTTAAGTTAATTTTTTGTCCTGATTATTTTTCCAGCGTATTGAAAATCTGTATATTGGTGGTGGCGTTTGTAGTGTCCGCTTTTGCTAAAAGAATAATGTCATCAGCGAAGAACAGGTGAATATAGGCATACCTATTCTATCATTTTTAATTGGTTACCAGATATGTTCTTGAATGCCATAGTTTATGAGTCTGTTAAGGATTCCATACATATTATAAATATGTAAGGTGGTAGGGGGTCACCTTGCCTAATTTCTCTGGTAGAGCTAAAATAGTTAGTAGGCCTTCCTTTAACAAGAACTGATACAAATGAAGTGGATACACAAGACATAATGAGGTCAATTATGCTTTTTGGGAACTTAAGGATCACATGATTGTTTGATAAAAGATCATTCTTCCAGGAATGAAACTACATTATTGAGGGCTTGTTACAGTATCTAGTTATGGTCTGATTCTATTAACTATAATTTTGATGATGATTTTGTAACTCGTATTACAAAGGCTTATGGGCCTATAGTGGTTAATCTGTTCAGGGTTCTTAATTTTTGGTACTAGGCAGATTCAAGTTTTATTTAAATTTGGAGGAATGGAGCTGGAATTAAAAGCCTTAATGCAAGTATTGGTTATGGCTTCTTTAGTTTCGTTCCAATATTTTTGGAAGAAAAGGAGTGTAAACCATGAGGGCCAAGAAATTTAAGAGGCTTAAAGGCAAAAATAGCATTTTTTATTTATTCTTTATCAAGGGGTCTACCAATAAAATCTCTAGATTCTGTTGGAAGAGCATTTAGACAAATATTTGGGTTTTGGTAGTCTCTCTTAGTAAGCTCAGTTATGTAAATGACTTAAAAGTGTTAGGTAATAATGTTATTTATGAAGGTAGGATCGAATGTACAGTTTCCCACTGAGTCATTTAACCTAATAATTCGATTTCTACGTCTTCTATTTGTAGTGGTGGTACGGAAGGATTTAGTATTTCCATCTCCTCGCTAAGCACTGGACTCTAGATTTTAGCTTCAAAAAGTCCTCTCGTCTTTTAAGATTTTCGTTAAACTCTACACTAAGAGCATTCTCTAGATTATGGGGGAAATTCTTTTTATTTATTGCATTCATTTGCCATAATCCATTTTAATCTGTCGAGAATATATATATATATATATATATATATATATATATATATATATATATATATATATATATATATATTTTAAAAAATTATTATTAAAGGTTTGTTTGTTCCAAATTTTTATATTTTGGAGGAAATTTTCTAGGGAATTATTATAGTTGTTATTGTCCTTTCGCGCTTCACTTACTATGTTAGGCAAATTCGGGTGCCTAATCCACATAGTTTCAAATCTAAATAATTTTTTGAGTTTGGAAAGATATTTAGGCAGTTTAGGAGTATAGGGCATTGATCGGAATGTATACGAGGGAGACAATAGACTTGTGTTCGGGAAGAGAGTTAACCAAGAGTGATTGTTGAGGAAGTGATCAAGGCGTTCCATAATGAGAGTTTTATTACTCTTGTGCTTATTTTTCCAAGTATATGTTTGCCCCGTAAAGACTAAGTCAATCATGTCCATATCATCAAGAAAACTGATGAAATTTGAGCTCTTAGTGTTGTTTATAGGTTTCACCCAAGCTTATCACAAGCACTAGTGATTTCGTCAGAATCTCCACAAACTAGCCAATGTCCATTGATTTTGGTAGCTATACTCCTCAAATTTCCCATAATATCTTCCTATGTCTAACATAATTCTTAGCATAAATTATAAAGAAATACCATTTAGGGAAACTTGTACTAACCTCAATAGTGGTGTGGATTTCTTGTTCAATTGGAACAAAAAACTCAATGGTGATTCCTCAATTCCTCCAAAGCAAAGAAATCCCTCCAGAGTATCCTAAGCTGGGACCTAAATGACATCAGTGTAATCTAGTGCCTGTAAAATTTTATTATGGTCCTCCATTCTTGTTTCACTAAGATCAAGAATTGCTGGGTTGTGATATTCCATGAGTGTGCGCATGCTCTTCATAAAATTAGCATTGTTTGCACCCATACAGTGCCAAAGTAAAATCTTCATTGATAGAGTTTTTTGAACAATGCGATTCCCTCTTGGCATTAGAGTAATTTCCAGGTTCATAGTTGTTGATGAGCTGCTTGATTCCCTGTTTCCAGAGATTTTTTATCCATTATCATTGGGATGAGTAGTGCAATGTATTTCAGTGGCTCCCAAGAGTTGTAGCAACGTATGTCCAAGTCCACTTTGTTCACTTCACGAGGGACTTTGATTAAAAACCTCTTTTTGATACTTAGTAACATGTCTAAGTGTTAGTGTATTCTTCAAGTACACAGTTTGGGTCAATGATCTAGCATGTTTGATGCCTCTTCTCTTGATGGTTGTGTTTGTTGGGTCTGCATAGGGAATGATGGTACCCTCGTTTGTAACTCTGGACTACTTGGTCTTCCATAGTTTCGTCTACCTCATTGCTTATGTTGTCCTTGTTTTGTTGACTTGTGTTTTGGATATCTATTATCTATTGTAGCGACGAGTTCACAAAGATATTCAATTGGTGAATAAGTGAGAGATGGTGGGAGTTCAGATTGAACAGTGGTGAAGGGAAGTGAAGTATGTGATAGAACTACATGGAAGTTAGTTCTTGGGTTACCTCTAGTTGAGTCGATGCTAATCTTATCAGACTATTGGTTAGTCGCTCTTCTATTAGGGAGGGTAGAGGGGTGGGGCTTTTTACGTTTTGGTTAAGGTCTAGCATTTCTTCCCAACTCGAGTAAGGTGATACTTGGACTGCACGTGGGAAGATTGCTAGTAAGTGTGTGTTCATGGTCGAGTAGTTCTTGTTGAAAGTTATGAGTGGATTTTTTTGGTTCTGAAATACAGGATTTCGTGTGTTGTAGTTTGTCATCTCTGGTGGTTGATATGGCTCAAAAGTGTCAAGACCGGAATCTAGACCCCAGATGAGACCGGCGTCGTTGACCTCTTAGAGGTCGCAGACAAGCCTACATACGTCATTCTTACTTCATCTAGGTTAATTTTAGCGGAAAATTTTAAACTTTTTGTTTCTTAACTTACTTATTAAACATTCTCATTAATACATAATTGTTCACCATCAACCATCTAATATTAAGATCATCAAATGAATGAAATACTGTAATATAGTAATAAAGATGTACTTGCCAAAATGACACCAATAGAATATCTGAATAAAACAGGAAAGAAACGCTAGTGGAACATGCTCCACTAGCTCAACTCTAAAACTAAGCTAGAATATAAATGGCAGCATCCTCGAAATGCATGAGGACCTACCAAGTCCGGATGAATGCTCGATGTCCGGATAGCTTCAGCGTCAACCTGTAGCTCTAGCGTCCACCTGTGCCTGCACCTAAAATTGTAGAGTTGTATAGGGTTAATACACACTTGTACTAATTATGGGTATATGCAAGCACACACCAAGGACATGCATGAGAAAAAATAGCTCTTTCCTAACAACATGATTATGGGAAGTCAAGTCAGTGGACTTGCCAAATTTAGATTAGGAAAGTTAGTGAACCTTCCAAATTTGGATTAGGAAAGTCAGTGAGCTTTCCAAATTTGGATTAGGAAAGTCATGCCATGATAGTAACATGCATCATCATAATTATCATATTGCACACAACACATAACATCATACACATAGTACATATCATAGCACATAGCTTCTTTCATATCATTCATTCAAATGCCATGAGACCTTGGAATCATGGACTTGACATTAAGACTTTCCAAAATGAGGGCTCAACATATGGGACCTCAACTAGGGAGTCTTCATTAGCAAACACAGAGTCTGCTTCATTCTTTCATACGTACTTTATTTCATTTCGTTCATAGGCCAGTGTGAACACCAGCTATACCTAGGGTGTAGTTTAAGACTTTCATAGGGTTTGCTGTGCAATGATCAAGAATAACCTAATGTCATTACCTGAGTCTAGCTCACCTCTTGATCATCCTATCCTAACACCTTTGGTATCATTCATTTCATTATGTGCTTCATTTGAGGCTGGCCTCATTCATTCATTGGGAACTTTAACTTTAACCGACATAGATCATGTGAGCATCATGGAATCCAGTGTCTCCCCCACACCGAAAAGAGGTGGAATCACCGGCAAAGTGACCTAAAAACATGCTAGCGTACATGGGAATTTAACCCCCCCAGATCCCTATATTGGCAGTATAGGTTCGAAGACCAGGAGATATAAGGAGACCCATACCCGGCAAGCCGGACAGTCTCATCTCATGAGAGTTACGTGAACCTCCGCCCTTCCCTAAAGAAGGCATCACCGCTCATAGCTAGTCTATCGGTGCTCAGTATAAAGTTCCATTACATTCAATTCATACGTCATGGAAGCTGGCTTCTAGTATGAGGACATCATAGCTCATTAGATGATTTCTCATCTCATCATTAGTATTAAGTGTGTTAATCTCAATACTTTCATTAGAGTGTTCATAGAGACTGGTCTCTTCATTAACTTTACACTCTCATAGAAGAGTACGTTTTGGTAACATATACTTAGGCTCATTTGAGATTGTTCTCATCTTTTACATTATCCTCATATCATGTTGTCACCACATTCATTAACATTAGCATATTTGCTCTTCATAATTACTCACCTCATTTTACGTGAATATTCATTTCATCATATACCAATATACTTGGCCATTTGTGTGTTTCACACTCTTACTTTACCCTTCTAGGGTTTCGTCATTTCATTACATAATAATTATTTTCATCGTATGCCAATGCACTAGGCCATTTAGTGTGTTTTACACTCATACTTAACCCTTCTAGGGTTACATCATTTCATTACATACATCTTAGGTTCACTTCTTTAAAACGTATGCTAGACTTATGAGTCTATACACACAAGCCATGAGGCTTCATTCATAATTCGTTAAGTGATTCATACATTCCTAAGATTATGTAGTACAAGACTTATGTATCTTGTATGTATGCCAAGATCTTGATTTCGATCTAAGTAGGTGGCATTATTCTTGGATATTTTGTTCACGTATGACTTATGTATCAATACGGAAGTTTGGGCAAGGAAACCCAAGTTCGAATCACTTGGATAACATTTACATTTTTCATTGATTTTATTTTTAATCTCAATGATATTGGGACTCTAAATTGAACCCCAACATTAACATTGTAGCATTAGTTTTCTACTTGGTTTTCTTCTTAAGTTGGCCGAAGGGTTGTGGGTTCGAACCCCCACAACCCCTTTTTATTTTTCATTAAAATACTATAGTCTCATTTTACCTAAATCAAGAGGTTGTGGGATCAAACCCCCACAGCCTCTTTTATTTTGTTATTTATTTCGCTGGGGAAATGGGGAGGTTGTGGGTTCGAACCCCCACAGCCTCCTTATTATTTCTTTTAATTTCGCTAGAGGGTGTGAGGTGGTGGGTTCGAACACCCACAACCTCCTTTTTTATTTAAATTTTGCTAGGTTAAGCGTTTTGGCAGTGAGGTTGTGGGTTCGAGCCCCCACAACCTCACTTATTTTCTTAATTATTTCGCTCCTCTCCATTTCCAGCCTTGAGGTCGTGGGTTCGATTCCCACGCCTCACATCTTCTTTTTCTTTAATTTTCTCTTCTATCATTCGCAGCCTGGAGGTCGTGGGTTTGATTTCCACGCCTCCCATTTAATTTTTAAATATATTGTTCTCTCTTTTGTCCTCCAGTAACCGAGTTCGATTCCCCCCATCCCCATTTTTCATTTCCTTTTCGCGAATTTACAGTAACCAAGCGGGTTCGATTCCCCTTAACCCCCTTCACGTTTTTAGCCTCCTTAACATGTGAGGTCTTGGGTTCAATTCCAATTGACCTCACTTATTTTATTTTTATTTTAAAACCCAGATTCTTAGCCTTATTTTTGACCGAAACTAAAGTACACCAATCTGGAAATTTAATCCCAACTTTAACTTCCTTTCATCAACCTTTTCATGTTAGTTTCTTAGGGCATTTCACCAAGCATTTAGTGTATAGTTAGGTGTAGTTTAGTAGTTACATTAGTCAAGAGTTTTTCTCTCAAAACCAATATTTTCACACCCCATATGAACATCACATTGTGTACAACTTTTGCACATAAAATTCAAGGATTAAACATGCTATTTTCACACCTTCAACAGTGAGTATGTTCACTGCCAAACGTGCACACACACACATCATTTTTTAATCACACATTGTTTATCATTTTCATGATTTCACGTACATAAACATATTCACATTCAACACAAAAACAACACATATATACATACCTAAATCTACCAGCAAACAAACCCAACCTACGAATCATTGGGAGCTAGTGACACAGACATGCAAAAGGGGGAACAACCCTAGTTTTCGGAGTGAATATCTTGAATCATAAGGGGTATCTTGGCAAAGGGACCAAGAGATAAGAAACCCATACCTTAATTTGCTTGTTCAAACGTGAAGTTGCTGCCCAAAACCCTCTCCAAAATCAGTCCAAGCTTCCTCAACGTCCACACCACTCGACGGACAACTTCTCTTTGCCTTAACATTTTGGTTACTTTGTTTTCTTAAAATTTCGTGTGAGTTCTTCAAGTGTGAAGAACTCTTAATATTATTTCAGTTCTCATAGTTGTTTAGGCAGAGAGCAACGTGAAAGAGGTGATGAAACGTGGGAGAGAAATCGTGAGAGAGAGTAGTCTAATATTAGGAGTTTTAGTTTGGGAATTAGTCAAACTAGGACTCCTGAATAAATTAAATAAAAACCTGATTTAATTAGCTTAGTGAAAGGACCATTATGACCTTAAAAAAATCAGATTATAAAACATAATTAAATTACCAATATGTTGCTTCCATTGGGGCTCGAACTCGGGTGGAGTGACTCTTGCGAAATGGGTCACTTCGGGTCGACCCAACCCGAATTGATTCTTAAATTAATTAATTAATTAATTAATTAATTCATTAGGGTAAATACGATATTTCCCTTGGCCTGGAAAAGACCATTTTACCCCTGGACCCTCAAAACTTAAAATTTCCTTTTTTAAGTCCTGTAAAGACTCTTTCGATTAAATCTTCGTTTTCGAGAGCCCTAAGTGGTTGATTCCAACCTTTCCAAGCTCAATTAACTCCCCAAGTTAGTTGGCTTGGCCGTAGTAAGTGTTCTGAGGTATGGTTCTACGCGTATCAATCCATGTGAACCTTGGTCTAATCGCAGGCATTCTTGACGCCTTAAGCATTTGTCTTATTTATTTTTAGGGTTGTTATATTATCCCCCCCTTAGGAACATTCATCCCCGAATGACACTACCACTACATATCCTAATGCCAGTCAGATCATAACATAATCACTATGCACAATCAAGCAATAGCAACAAAATACGGAGAGATAAGGAAACATAGACTTAAGAGTAGGAAATCTAACCTCAAGAGCTGAAAATATGAGGGTAGCGGGATCTCATGTCGGCCTCAGCCTCCCACGTAGCACCCTCAACAAGATGATTTCTCCACAATACCTTCACTGTGGAAATCTCCTTGTTCCTCAGCCGCTTGACCTGTCTGTCTAAGATCTCAACAGGTACCTCCTCATAAGACAAGTCTTCATCAACCCCCAAACCTTCAACAGGTAGAATCGATGCTGGATCACCTAGGCACTTCTTCAACATAGAAACATGAAAGATTGGATGAACAAAAGCTAGATCCGTAGGCAATGCTAACTCATAGGCCACCTCAGCCACACGCTGTAAGATCTCATATGGCCCAACATACCTCAGACTCAGCTTCCCTTTTCTACCAAATCTCATCAGCCCTTTCATAGGTGATATCTTCAAGTAAACCTGGTCACCAACATCAAATTCTAAGGGCCACTTTCTGTTGTCTGCATATGACTTCTGTCGGCTGTAAGCAGTAGCCAACCTGTCCCTAATCACTCTGACCTTATCTAAGGCCTCATGAATGATCTCTGGACCCAAAATGGATGACTCTCCAACCTCGAACCACCCAATTGAAGATCTACACCTCCTACCATACAGTGCCTCAAACGGTGCCATCCCAATGCTGGAGTGATAGCTATTATTATACGAGAACTCTACAAAGGCAGATGGTCATCCCAGCTACCTCTGAAGTCAATCACACACGCTATCAACATGTCCTCCAATGTCTGAATGGTGCGCGCTCTGCCTGCCCATCAGTCTTAGGATGAAAGGCAGTACTAAGCTTTACCTGCGTGCCCAAGCTCTTCTGGAAAGATCTCTAGAAATGTGAAGTAAACTGAGCTCCTCTATCTGAAATGATCGACAAAGAAATCTGATGCCATCTCACAATCTCATCAATATAGAGTCTCGCATAATCCTCGGCTCGGTAAGTAGCCTTCACAGGGATAAAGTGGGCAGACTTAGTCATTCTGTCCACAATAACCCATATGGAGTCATGTTGCCTCCTAGTCCTCGGAAGACCAACCACGAAGTCCATATTAATGGCCTCCCACTTCTAAGCCGGAACCTCAATAATCTGAGTCAGACCGCCAGACTTAAGATGCTCTGCCTTAACCTGCTGACAATTAGGACACTTGGCCACGTATTCTGCAATGTCATTCTTCATGCCATCCCACCAATAAACCTGCTTAAGATCATGATACATCTTGGTGGAACCTGGATGTATGGAATATCTGGAACCATGGGCCTCTGCAACAATCCTGGTCCACAAATCATCCACATCTGGTACACACAACCTGTCCTGGTACCTAAGTATGCCATCACCTCCCAAAGCGAAAGACTCATTCGTCTTCATCAACAATGAGTCCTTCAGCTCCATCAACACAGGATTTAGATGCTGACCCTGCTTGACTTCAACAACCAAGGATGATTCAGAGCTAGGATGAGCTGAAACACCCCCACTAGCAGAGTCAACCAATCGCACACCCAATCTGGCCAGTCTATGTTCATCTTTCACCAACTCCTTCTTCTCATCCTCAACGTGGGCTGTACTTCCCATGCTCATCCTGCTCAAAGCATCAGCTACAACATTAGCCTTACCTGGATGGTAGTGAACATTCATGTCATAATCCTTCAACAGCTCCAACCATCTCCGCTGACGTAGATTCAACTCCCTCTGTGTGAACACGTACTGGAGACTCTTGTGGTCTGTGAATACATCCACATACACTCCATACAAGTAGTGGCTCCACAGCTTCAGTGCAAACACCACAGCTGCCAACTCCAGGTCATGAGTGGGATAATTCTTCTCATGAAACTTGAGCTGTCTGGACGCATAAGCTATCATCTTACCAACCTGCATAAGAACACAACCCAAACCAACCCTAGATGCATCACAGTAAGCAGTGTAATTCTCACCACACTTAGGCAAAGTAAGCTATCGGGGCTGAAGTGAGTCTGTCCTTGAGCTCCTGGAAACTTCTCTCACAAGTCTCCGTCCACTCAAACTTGGCTTTCTTCTTAGTCAAAGCTGTCAATGGGGCAGCAATGGAAGAAAAGCCCTCCACAAACCTGCGATAGTAACAGCCAATCCCAAAAAGCTACGGATGTCAGTGGGAGTAAGAGGCTTTGGCCAGTTCTTCACAGCCTCAGTCTTCCTGGGATCCACCTCCACGCCCTGATCGGACAGAACATGCCCTACGAAGGTCACTGATCTAAGCCAAAATTCACACTTGCTGAATTTGGCATACAACTGATGTTGTCTAAGTACCTGCAAGGTTAGTCTCAAATGCTGTTCATGCTCTTCCTTGGTCCTAGAGTAGATGAGAACGTCATCAATGAATACTATGATCAAAAAGTCAAGGTATTCACGGAAGACTCGGTTTATGAGGTCCATAAATACAGCAGGTGCATTCGTAAGACCAAATGACATGACTAAGAACTCATAGTGACCATAACGGGTACGAAAGGCTGTCTTTAGGATATCTCCATCCCTAACCCTAAGCTGATGATACCCTGAACGAAGGTCAATCTTAGAGAAGAAACTAGACCATTGGAGCTGGTCGAACAAATCATCTATTCTGGGAAGTGGATACTTATTCTTTATAATGACTTTGTTGAGCTGCCGATAATCGATACACATTCTAAGGGTTCCATCTTTCTTTTTCACAAACAACACTGGAGCGCCCCAAGGGGATATGCTCGGCTGAATGAAACCCTTGTCAGTGAGATCTTTTAACTCCAACTTCAACTCTTTGAGTTCAGCTGGAGCCATTCTGTAAGGAGGAATTGAAATTAGTTTAGTATCGGGTTCTAAGTCGATACCAAAATCAATCTCTCGAGGGGGAGGGACTCCAGGCAAATCATCAGGAAATACATCTAGGAACTCATTCGCTACAGGCACTGAGTCTATGGAAGGAATGTCATGATCTAAATCATTAACACTCACAAGATGACTCAATAACCCCTTGGACATCATTTTATTGGCCTTAAGGTTCAAAATCAAGAGGTTAGGACGACTCAAGTTGTACCCCTCCCAGACTAGCTCCTCTTAATTAGGGAAACGAAATCTCACCACTCTACTACGACATTCCAAGCAAGCATAACAACTGTGAAGCCAGTCCATGCCAAGAATAACATCAAAATCATGCATGGGTAACTCAATCAAGTCTGCACACATAGTCTTACCACTTATAACTATTGGGCAATCCTTGTATACTCTATCAGTTATTACATTCTCTCCTAAAGGTGTACTAACCACTATAGGATCATGCAGAACTTCAGGCAATATCTCAAAAATAAGAGCAAGCAAAAGAGTTACAAAGGAAACCGTAGACCCTGGATCAAGTAAAGCATAAACAGAAGTTGAGAATACTTGCAGCATACCTGTGACCACATTAGCGGACTTCTCCTGCTCCTCCCTGCCCTTCAGGGCATAGAACCCGTTCCTCTTAGGAGGCTCGACTGCTGCTGCACCCTGTGGATTAGGCCTAGGCTGAGCATTACCTCCAGCCTGACCTCTGCTCTGTGGGCAGTCTCTAACCATGTGCCCACTCTTACAGCAACCGAAGCAGGCATGAGTGCCCTGTCTGCACTCTCCACTGTGAGCTCGGCCACACTTAGCACAATTCTTTTTAGGACGCTGCATCTCACCTCCATTGCCCCTTTTGGGCTCATGTCTGCCTCCTCTAGGTGCTGTACTCCTCTGAAAGTTAGAGTTCCCAGAACTCTGTTGCCCCTTCTTGAACCTGGGCTGCTCACGGACACCAAAATTGTTTCTGTGGCCTCCATGACTGGGACCTGCCTGATCTTGAGGCTTAGACCTCCTAGCATTACGAATACCCCTTTTTTTGCGGCTGTCCTCTACCTGCTGGACATGCACCATCAACCTGGAGAGGTCCATATTATCATGGAGCATCGCAGACCGACACTCCTCCTCCAGATCTCTATTGATTCCTGTGAGGAACCTGCTCATCTCATCCCTGCCGTTAGACATAGGGAAGTAGCATACCTGGATAGCTTAACAAACTTCAGGGAATACTCCCTAACTGTCATAGATCCCTGCTTAAGGTTGATGAACTCCTCAACCTTGGCCTCCCTCATTTCTCTGGGAAAGAATCTCTCCAGAAAGGCTGTCTTAAATAGCTCCCAAGTGACTGGAACTCCGCCCAAAGCTCGACTATCCTGCCACATATTTCACCAAGTCTGTGCCACATCCTTGAGCTGATAAGAAGCCAGCTCAGCCTTCTCAGTATCTATGGCCCCCATAGCCACCATAATATTATGCACCTCATCCACAAACTCCTGGGGATCCTCCGAAGTCTTGGACCCTGTGAAAATAGGAGGATTCATCCTCGTGAAGTCTCTCAGCCTGTCAGCCATGCTACGAACCGGTTTGTTCTGCCTCTGAACATCCTGCCGGTTGACCTGGGCAGTCATAGCCTGGGCTTGCATAGCAATGGCCTTTGCCATCTGGGCCAGAGATGCCCTCACCTCAGCATCAGTCAACCCAGCTGGGTTAACTGGTATATCCACTCCTTCAGGTGGAGCCTGGGGTGGAACCTGATTATTCCCAGCAGCTGCTGCTCCTCTCCTCTGACCAACATTCCTTCTAGTATGCATTCTCTGAAAACAATAATAATTGATGTTAGACACGCTCATAACACCAAGAAATCAGACATTAGGAAAAGCACGATAAGATCAGAAGAAGGGAAATTTTCCTACGCATCATGCAGTCTCTAATCCAGGATAGTGGTGCACTTCACTACCATGACATAGAAACTACTCAATGTGGTTGATGTGAACTTATTATTCTCGGAATTTAACCTAGTGCTCTGATACCAACTTTGTAAAGACCGGAATCTAGACCCCAGACGAGACCGGCGTCGTTAACCTCTCAGAGGTCGCAGACAAGCCTACATACGTCATTCTTACTTTATCTAGGTTAATTTTAGCGGAAAATTTGAAACTTTTTGTTTCTTAACTTACTTATTAAACATTCTAATTAATACATAATTGTTCACCATCAACCATCTAATATTAAGATCATCAAATGAAAGAAATACTGTAATATAGTAATAAAGATGTACTTGCCAAAATGGCACCAATACAATGTCTGAATAAAACAGGAAAGAAACGCTAGTGGAACATGCTCCACTAGCTCAACTCTAAAACTAAGCTAGAATATAAATGGCAGCATCCTCGAAATGCATGAGGACCTACCAAGTCCGGATGAATGCTCGATGTCTGGATAGCTTCAGCGTCAACCTGTAGCTCTAGCGTCCACCTGTGCCTGCACCTAAAATTGTAGAGTTGTATAGGGTTAGTACACACTTGTACTAATTATGGGTATATGCAAGCACACACCAAAGACATGCATGAGAAAAGATAGCTCTTTCCTAACAACATGATTATGGGAAGTCAAGTCAGTGGACTTGCCAAATTGAGATTAGGAAAGTTAGTGAACCTTCCAAATTTGGATTAGGAAAGTCAGTGAGCTTTCCAAATTTGGATTAGGAAAGTCATGCCATGATAGTAACATGCATCATCATAATTATCATATTGCACACAACACATAACATCATACACATAGTACATATCATAGCACATAACATATAGCACATAGCTTCTTTCATATCATTCATTCAAATGCCATGAGACCTTGGAATCATGGACTTGACATTAAGACTTTCCAAAATGAGGGCTCAACATATGGGACCTCAACTAGGGAGTCTTCATTAGCAAACACAGAGTCTGCTTCATTCTTTCATACGTACTTTATTTTATTTCGTTCATAGGCCAGTGTGAACACCAGCTATACCTAGGGTGTAGTTTAAGACTTTCATCGGGTTTGCTGTGCAATGATCAAGAATAACCTAATGTCATTATCTGAGTCTAGCTCACCTCTTGATCATCCTATCCTAACACCTTTGGTATCATTCATTTCATTATGTGCTTTATTTGAGGCTGACCTCATTCATTCATTGGGAACTTTAACTTTAACCGACATAGATCATGTGAGCATCATGGAATCCAGTGTCTCCCCCACACCAAAAAGAGGTGGAATCACCGCCCAAAGTGACCCAAAAACATGCTAGTGTACATGGGAATTTAACCCCGCCAGATCCCTATATTGGCAGTATAGGTTCGAAGACCAGGAGATATAAGGAGACCCATACCCGGCAAGCCGGACAGTCTCATCTCATGAGAGTTACGTGAACCTTCGCCCTTCCCTAAAGAAGGCATCACCGCTCATAGCTAGTCTATCGGTGCTCAGTATAAAGTTCCATTACATTCAACTCATACGTCATGGAAGCTGGCTTCTAGTATGAGGACATCATAGCTCATTAGATGATTTCTCATCTCATCATTAGTATTAAGTGTGTTAATCAATACTTTCATTAGAGTGTTCATAGAGACTGGTCTCTTCATTAACTTTACACTCTCATAGGTGAGTACGTTTTGGTAACATATACTTAGTCTCATTTGAGATTGTTCTCATCTTTTACATTATCCTCATATCATGTTGTCACCACATTCATTAACATTAGCACATTTGCTCTTCATAATTACTCACCCCATTTTACGTGAATATTCATTTCATCATATACCAATATACTTGGCCATTTGTGTGTTTCACACTCTTACTTAACCCTTCTAGGGTTTCGTCATTTCATTACATAATAATCATTTTCATCGTATGCCAATGCACTAGGCCATTTAGTGTGTTTTACACTCATACTTAACCCTTCTAGGGTTACATCATTTCATTACATACATCTTAGGTTCACTTCTTTAAAACATATGCTAGACTTATGAGTCTATACACACAAGCCATGAGGCTTCATTCATAATTCGTTAAGTGATTCATACATTCCTAAGATTACGTAGTACAAGACTTATGTATCTTGTATGTATGCCAAGATCTTGATTTCGATCTAAGTAGGTGGCATTATTCTTGGATATTTTGTTCACGTATGGCTTATGTATCAATACGGAAGTTTGGGCAAGGAAACCCAAGTTCGAATCACTTGGATAACATTTACATTTTTCATTGATTTTATTTTTAATCTCCATGATATTGGGACTCTAAATTGAACCCCAACATTAACATTGTAGCATTAGTTTTCTACTTGGTTTTCTTCTTAAGTTGGCCGAAGGGTTGTGGGTTCGAACCCCCACGACCCCTTTTTATTTTTCATTAAAATACTATAGTCTCATCTCGCCTAAATCAAGAGGTTGTGGGATCAAACCCCCATAACCTCTTGTATTTTGTTATTTATTTCGCTGGGGAAATGGGGAGGTTGTGGGTTCGAACCCCCACAGCCTCCTTATTATTTCTTTTAATTTCGCTAGAGGCTGTGAGGTGGTGGGTTCGAACCCTCACAGCCTCCTATATTTTTTTATTTAAATTTCGCCAGGCTAAGCATTTTGGCAGTGAGGTTGTGGGATCGAGCCCCCACAACCTCACTTATTTTCTTAATTATTTCGCTCCTCTCCACTTCCAGCCTTGAGGTCGTGGGGTCGATTCCCACTCCTCACATCTTTTTCTTTAATTTTCTCTTCTATCATTCGCAGCCTGGAGGTCGTGGGTTCAATTCCCATGCCTCCCATTTAATTTTTAAATATACAGTTCTCTCCTTTCTCCTCCAGTAACCGAGTTCGATTCCCCCCATCCCCATTTTTCATTTCCTTTTCGCGAATTTACAGTAGCCAAGCGGGTTCGATTCCCCTTAACCCCCTTCACGTTTTTAGCCTCCTTAACATGTGAGGTCTTGGGTTCAATTCCTATTGACCTCACTTATTTTATTTTCATTTTAAAAACCCAGATTCTTAGCCTTATTTTTGACCGAAACTAGAGTACACCAATCTGGAAATTTAATCCCAACTTTAGCTTCCTTTCATCAACCTTTTCATGTTAGTTTCTTAGGGCATTTCACCAAGCATTTAGTGTATAGTTAGGTGTAGTTTAGTAGTTACATTAGTCAAGAGTTTTCTCTCAAAACCAATAACTTCACACCCCATATGAACATCACATTGTGTACAACTTTTGCACATAAAATTCAAGGATTAAACATGCTATTTTCACACCTCAACAGTGAGTATGTTCACTGCCAAACGTGCACACACACACATCATTTTTTAATCACACATTGGTTGTCATTTTCATGATTTCACGTACATAAACATATTCACATTCAACACAAAAACAACACACATATACATACCTAAATCTACCAGCAAACAAACCCAACCTACAAATCATTGGGAGCTAGTGACAGGGACATGCAAAAGGGGCAACAACCCTAGTTTTCGGAGTGAATATCTTGAATCATAAGGGGTCTCTTGGGAAAGGGACCAAGAGAGAAGAAACCCATACCTTAATTTGCTTGTTCAAACGTGAAGTTTCTGCCCAAAACCCTCTCCAAAATCAGTCCAAGCTTCCTCAACGTCCACACCACTCGACGGACAACTTCTCTTTGCCTTAACGTTTTGGTTACTTTGTTTTTGTTAAAATTTTGTGTGAGTTCTTCAAGTGTGAAGAACTCTTAATATTATTTCAGTTCTTGTAGTTGTTTAGGCAGAGAGCAACGTGAAAGAGGTGATGAAACGTGAGAGAGAAATCATGAGAGAGAGTAGTCTAATATTAGGAGTTTTAGTTTGGGAATAAGTCAAACTAAGACTCCTTAATAAATTAAATAAAAACCTGATTTAATTAGCTTAGTGAAAGGACCATTATGCCCTTAAAAAAATCAGATTATAAAACATAATTAAATTACCAATATGTTGCTTCCATTGGGGCTCGAACTCGGGTGGAGTGACCCTTGCGAAATGGGTCACTTCGGGTCTATCCAACCCGAATTGATTCTTTAATTAAATTAATTAATTAATTAATTAATTTCTTAGGTTAATTACGATATTAACCTTGGCTTGGAAAAGACCATTTTACCCCTGGACCCTCAAAACTTAAAATTTCCTCTTTTAAGTCCGGTAAAGGCTCTTTCGGTTAAATCTTCATTTTAGAGAGCCCTACATGGTTGGTTCCAACCTTTCCAAGCTCAATTAACTCCCCAAGTTAGTTGGATTGGCCGTAGTAAGGGTTCTGAGGTCTGGTTCAACGCGTATAAATCCATGTGAACCTTGGTCTAATCGCAAGCATTCTTGACGCCTTAAGCATTTGTCTTATTCATTTTTAGGGTTGTTACAGAAAGGAAAAAGGGTCTGGTACTGTGGTTGGTGGTTCAGAAGTGAGGTTGGTTGAAAAGTGAGATTGTTTCCCATCAGTTGATGGTCGGTGGGGTGGATGGCTTGTTTGCAGCCTTTGGTTGAGACGTTGTAGGATACTTTGTCGCAATTGGGTGTATGGATGGTTGTTGAATTGAGACATATTTAGTAGTAGTTTGAGAATGTTTTGTGGGAGATAGTGATGTTGATGGTAGTCTTTTAAAGAGATCATTTTGGTTATATGTAGGATTTTTACTTGGTTGTACTCTTAGTTTTCCTTGTACTACTTCATTGGTAGAGTGTTGTGTGAAGTTTCCTATCATTTGAAGCTTGTTAGTATCGAAATTAGGAATTGGGGAACGTTTGGTTAACGAATTATAATTTGTGGAATGGTTAGCAATAGGATGATCATTTGGTTCTTTCCCAAGGGTATTCTCAATTTTTTAGTTTTGATTTGGTGGCTGGCATTGATTTAGTTTGAGGTATACTATTCGTTCGATGAATTGAGGGATTTTGCTGGCATATTTTCATGATATTTGTGGAAATTTTTTCTTGAGTCATAGGGTTAGTAGTTTGCAGGGTATGGATGTGGAGTTTTCTTTTGGACATGTATTTGCTTTGTTTTCGGTTGTTATGGGGTTATTTTTGTCCACCTTTGCATTGTTTCTAGCATTAACAGAGACCATGGAAACCATATTTTGTCCGTGGCTTGTACTCTCAATATTCAGTGACGTGGTTGCTTCCCCTCCTTTGGAGTTTAGTGTTGAATTTTTGGGGTCGTTTTGCCTTTTTGGTGTTTGATTTTATCCAGGGTATTGAGAATTGGTGGACCTACAACATCGTTGTGGAACTTTGTTTTGGCTTTGGTCATTTATTTGAGTATTAAATGTATTTTGATTGTGTGACTAATTGCTTTTCACGTGTGTAGGTTGTTGGTAGTTTGACTTTTTTCTTTTTCGGTATACTATTGTTGTCCAACCTTTGTCCTCATCTCATTTTTCTGGACTCTATGTTGGCATTGAATAATATGGTAGTTTAGTGCTTCTAGAAGTTGATGGGATGTTGCTTGGTCTATTGGCGGTATGAGTGTACTAATTGTCCAAGTTTGCCACATAAGGTGCATAAGGGAGTAGACGATTCATATTGCATTTTTTGGAGGTGTGTACCTATTATATGTCACTTGAGAGTGTTATGGATAGTGGAGCTAGGATACAAAGTCTGGCATATCTTCCTCTAGTTGTGTTTATTGTAACAATATCTATTTTGATGATTGTTCCTATTTGATTTCCTATTTGTTGGAGAATTTTGAGGTCGTAGAATTTTGTTGGAAGTTCTGGAAGTCTTACCCATACTGTTGAAAAGTCTATTTGAGCGATTATCGGGTTGAATTTTGGTTCCCACTTCCTGCTAGATATGAACTACGATCCTAGAAACCAGGGTCCTTGGTGTTGTCACGACCCGGAGGTATACCCTAGAAGAAATGGTATCTTCCAGTCGCCACACGACGAAAGACTTCAAGAAGTCTCACACAAGCCTCTTGTATCAATCATTACATTATAGACACTCTAAAATAAGTAAGAATTTAAAACTTTCTTTACACACGAAGAAATACTTTCATTAATACGCAAGCGGAAGACTTTATTTAAAAACATCTATCTTTACAAAGTCTCTTTAAACCATCTAATACTTGGAATGTACACATAGGGACTAAGCCCATACAAGACTTAAATTAAATATTAAAGACATAAAAGAAACATTTGGGTCTTGTCCTCGAATCAATGAGGACTCACCAATACTTCATCTTCAACCCTTAGAAACCTATCCATTCTCCATGGCATATCAAGACTTTCAATTCCCTACACTTTAGTCAAAAAGGAAAAAGAAGGGGTTACCATACTGAATGCACTAAGTATGGAAGCCATGCAAAAACCATGAAAAAGGACATTTAGAATAGAAACATGCTTTCATGACATTTTGGTAAAAAAACATTCATAAAATAGTTTAAGAGACGTAACACAAGTCAATAATCACATATAGAACTCATTCAAGTAACATCAACCACATAAGCATATTCACATAGACCCCCTACCAAAGGTTATCCCAAGGCTCACCTAAGTAAGTTATGAAGCGGCCGCCCAAACAACCCCTTCACACACACCTAGATGATCCTCAAGACTACCTAAAGTAAGTTATTCCAGTTCATCACATATCACATAAGCCCATGTTCAATACACAAGTCTTTACATCATACAAACTCCCTACCTAAGGCTACTCTAAGACTCACCTAAGTAAAACATGAAGAGATCGCCCATACACCCTCTTCAAGCCTGCCTAAGCAATCCTCAAAGCTTCCCTAGATAAGTATATTTTAAAACATACTTCATTTAGAAACCATATTTTCATTAAACCATTTTTAGAGAAAATCATACATTAGAGGACTTCATATAATGGTCTTGGAAAAGACCTAGGGAACCTACATCCTAACATCTTCAAAGCCTACTCGTGCAATATCTAGATAGCGTCCCATTCCACTACCTAAACGTTGTAGAACTTCTCCAACACTAGAATGTATCCCACATGATGAGAATAGGCAATAACCGACATAGACCATACAATCTAGGCATGAAATCCGGAGTCAAACCTACTCCGATGGAGGTTGTTCCACGTGCCTAGGGTAGCACGAGGACACATCCCATGTAGGCACATGGTTAAGGAATATCAAGGGTCTTTGTACTCTAGTCTCAACTTAAGTAAAGTGAGTCCCCAAGCACACTCACTCGTTCTAGCCTTTGTTCTCATAGAGTAATTCAATTAAGGGGCATATGAAGAGGTACCATGTAAAAGTCATAACCAAATCATAATACACCTTACCGAAGGGGGTCCACTAGGGCTGCCACACAATGGTTACTAGGATAGATTCATGAATTTCCTAAGGATGGTTTCATGTTGTTCCAGCCAACACCCCTAAGTCCATCATTCACACGAGAAGGATACCATTACGGCTTTCAACTTCAAGGATATCATAACCTTCTTAACTTATTTCAAGGTCATACATTAATCACTCATACACATACAAGACAAGGGTGTTTTTAGCCTACCAAGTCAAGGAATCACATATTCACTTATCATTCATGTATCAAGAAGAGGAACTTAAGTCTACCAAATCAAGACACACCATTCATCATATCACTCATACCATGTCATTCAAGTACCAAGTAGGAACACTAAGTCTACCACACAAGATACCACATCAACACATAAAGAGACTCATCATAGTCTACCATAGTCACACATAATCATTTAAGAACAATATAATTTAACCTCACACATTCATCCACAACATTATCACATAAGACACCTCTTATACCTCTTATCATCCTATACCATCACTTAAAGAGGAATCATAACATAAGCATTCATATAAGTTCACATATGCATTATAAGAGTACCACATTTCATATCTTCACATTATACTAGATTACACATATATTTCCTCATACTTCACTTTACATAATCATATAAGCCATAGCATCTTCAACATAATCACATTACTTCACATAATCAACTTTACATTATACATTCATATAAACCCTAACATGATACTAATACAATTTATATAAATAATGCCGACAAGGCCATGTTTATCACACAATCAACACATAAACACCGCCACCATAAGTGGACCATACCAATCAATAGCAATTCTATACAATTCTACACAATATAGAGAGATCAAACCAACTTACCACCTTTCCATCATCATCATCAACATTCCTTAGCCATTTCAATCAAATCAACTCACAAAGGCTCTTACCCATAGCCATCAATACAATTACAAACCAACAATCCAACAATATACAAAATGAATATAATCAATTTAAGGCAGACTATATAAATTCTAACATGATCTTTACATAAATCAATAGTCCAAAGTAATCTACACATGAATTCACTATTATCAAGTCATAATCCATTCACCCATAGTATAGCCAAATATAGAGATTTGAGAAGGTCAAGGGTTCATGGATTTTTCATTTAAAAACATCAATTATACATCAATAATATCATATCTTAATGTTGGAAAACATTTCATGCAAGAACCCATGACTTAGAGTAGAAATTGAACTTTTTCATCTTTTTGAAATCTTTGAGATCGTCTTTGAAATTGACTCTAAGGTGATGGAAAGCCTTAGATGAAGAACTCCCATACCTTATTAGAATAATCCAAAGAGAATTGAAGAAGAAACATCATTGAAAATCCATCATCAAGCTCCATCTTCACCTTGATCTCTCATAGAGGTTTTTGGAGAAAGTTTGGGAGGGAAAGGGTTTTGATTTAGGCGTTAGGGTCTAAATGAGGTTCAAACCTTTTAAATACTCATAAAATACCCAATACACCTAAATAAACCGTTCATACAATTTATAAGACTTGGGGTGAATTTCCCAAAACACCCCAAGTTCACCCGTGCAGTAGGCAGATTTGCAGGTGCCATTGACGCCCACCCATCGACAGACCGTCATCTGGCCTACGCCCCATCGATTAGGGTCCGTCGTTTGGGTCTTAAACTCCCTAATGTTTAGGCCTGCAGGATCCATCGATGCCACCCATCGACGAACGGTCGTTTGAACGACTGGCCGTCGTTTGAACGACTGGCCGTCATTTGGGGTCGTCACTTGGACACTGCCGGGCAGTCTGCCCCCTTGAGTTGGCGTCCTCTTCTAGGGCCCCTTGTGGGTCCTAGGTGGAGTCATTCCCAGACGTTAAACCCCTAAATATGCACGTCTAGGCTATCAATTTCAACATAAAACAAGTTACAAAACATGCTAAGGAACACACAAACACACAAGCACGTCCAAAGGATAACTTTCGAACGTCTCGGACGTTTGACCTCCAAACTCTTCCAAACCTTATACATGTCACATCCGGGAAGTACCCCCCAGACGTAACCGGCGTCGTCATCCTAAAAGAAGACTAAGACTAGCATTTTAACATTCATCACTAGATTCATAGGTTAAAAATGCAGAAAATTTAAAACTTCTCATCTACACTACTTCATGAAGTTTACTCAGACCTCTCGCATACACATAATATATTCATATCGAGTATACATAGACCCTTCGTTTAAGAAGATTACATAGTCTTCTACTTTTATGGCACAAAAATATATATAAGATACGATATAGTCTTAAAACGAATTTCTCATAGCATAACCATCTAAACAAGAGTCTAACAATTGGTCATAGCCCATACTTCAATACAATAAAAGCCTTATATAGTCTATACAATAATAATACTCAAATCAAAGAGAATGAACAAAGTGTCTTTAAGACTAATCAACATCCAGTACTAGAAAGTGGCATTGTCCTTGAAGTGGTGAGGACCTACCCAACTTGAAGAATGAGGATCCAAGTCTTCTTTAAAAGTCGTCAGAAACCCTTCAATGACTAGAATTGTGCTAGCACATCACTTGTACTAAGTATGGAATCATATGCACATACAACATAGAAATCATGCTAAAAAGGGACATTTCATTAAAGCATGCTAATTTACCTTGAAAACACCTTATGCACATTCAAGAACCAATACAAGTCAATACACACATATTCCTTAAGTCAAGGCCATGTACATCACGAGACCAATAATATCAAGTCTAGTAAAGTCAACATGCATATCAACATAAATGAGTACATAACCAAGACAACTCTATCATCAAGTTATAATATCAACAAGCATGTATAAGAGTTCATAGCATCATAACCAAAGCAAGACACTTACTCATGACCCCTCATTAAGTCCACTAGTGCAATGACTAAGCAAGACATCATAACCTCACTCAATCAAGTAAACCCAATAAGAACTATAAGCAATGCCCAACTTCACTTACTATATCATTAAGAGTAAACATCATCATACTTTAACAATAGAGACCAACTACATGTTCATAAGTGAAACAAACATCACATAGTGTCATCATCATGTAAGATCAACATATACATACCATTTATATTTATAAGCATATAAGAGCATCTTCCTAGGACTTCTCTCAAGGTTAACTAGTGCAATGTATAAGTAGAGTCCCATACCCTTACCTAGACTAAGTCAAACCCCTTAGGTCACCCTAGTTAGAGTTCACTTCATTACTTCATTTTACCTTATGGGAACATCTTGCCTTAACCGACATAAACCACATGAGCTAATGTGGAATACAGTGTCAACCTTACACCGAAAGAAGGCGGACTACTTGCCAAGGTAGTACCAAAACATGAACATAACATCTATGTCGATCCACTAGCTACTATTCCTATAGGGGAAACATAGTTCAAGAACTAGGAGATATAGTTGGGACCCTCTGTATGCTACATGCATTATAGTCTCCAATCTCATGAGTACATTAGTGATCCTACCTTCCCTATGTTGGAAGGGACACTCTAGTTCACTCGGTGCTAAGCTAGAGTCCCTTTTTGAAATGTCTTTAAGCCTTTATTAATCATCATAGATTAGTTTAGGTCATATGGTCTACCCCTTATATAGTCATCGTCATAGATCAATAGGAAATGCTTGAGTATTTTCCCTTCATTACAATTCACACATGTGAGGTTAGGACATTTACATAATCACATTATGATAAGGCACATAGGTAAGTCATCACCATCCTTATATCAATACATCTTAGCGAACAACTCACAAGTCATATATCAAGATATTCCAATTCAACATCATACCAACCCTAATAAATCTTATCATAAGGTATACTTCAATACAACTTCATCACTAAACACAAGTAATCATAATTGAAGTAAAGGATTGAGATCACAAGACTTACCCCAATCTCCTTCACAAGCCATCATCCAAGGTTTTACCATCAATCATCCAATTCAACCCAATAATGGGTGTAATATAATCACATAATAGTAATCAACACAGTAAAGAAGTCAATTGAATCACTATACAACAATTCATCACTAGTTTATAGCCTAGGGTTAAGGACTTAGGTCAAATTCATGATCTACTTCACAACGTAGGTCAATTCATCAAGAACTAGCATAATTGAATTAAAATACATCATAATCTACTCACAATTATATAAAGAAATCATATACAAAGCATTTTATAAAGTCAAATTCGTAATAGAAGAAAACGTACTTGAAACTCATCTTTTTTTGAAATCAATTTAGAGGAACCCTTTGGGGAAATACCGCGGCCACTTACTCAAGATCATGAGTTGGATAAATCTTCTCATGCACCTTATGTTGTCTAGAAGCATAAAATACTAGTTTCCCAGGTTGCATAAGGACATACCCTAAGCCCGCTCGGGATGCATCATTATATACAATGAAGCCCTTGGTACCCTCCGGTGAAGTCAACACCGGAGCGGAGGTAAGCCTTTCTTTGAAGATTTGGAA
The DNA here is from genome assembly GCA_016801875.1 of Solanum sitiens. NCBI lineage: Eukaryota > Viridiplantae > Streptophyta > Magnoliopsida > Solanales > Solanaceae > Solanum > Solanum sitiens. The sequence continues at coordinate 2,077,465 of JABWTJ010000104.1, read as the reverse complement.
GCTTCTTTCACATGCTTCTGACCACTCAAATTTCACACTCTTTTGTCTCAAAGTAGTCAAAGGAGATGCAGTGGACGCAAAACCATCCACAAACCTCCTATAATATCCCGCTAGGCCCATAAAGCTTCTAATGTCGGTTGGAGTCAATGGGCTAGGCCAATTTTTCACCGCCTCAATTTTCCTTTGGATCAACCTCATCTCCCTCACTACAGATGATATGACCAAGAAATGCCACCGACCTCAACCAAAACTCACATATGCTATACTTGGCAAATAGCCGGTGTTCTTTAAGTACTCTCAACACCAGCCTTAAATGATCCATGTGTTCACCCTCATTTTTCGAATATACCAAGATGTCATCAATGAAGACAATGACAAATGAATCTAGGTAACTTCGAAACACCCTATTCATGAGATCCATAAACGCCGTCGGGGTATTAGTGAAACCAAAGGACATTACTAAGAACTCATAGTGGCCATATCTAGTCCAAAACGCCATTTTTGGTATATCCTAACCTCTCACCCTAAGTTGATGATACCCCGATCTCAAATTAATCTTAGAAAAGTAGCTTGCCCCTTGGAGTTGATCAAACAAGTTGTCAATCCGAGGGAGAGGATACTTGTTCGTATTAGTGTCTTTATTGAGTTGGCGATAATCAATGCACATTCTAAGGGACCCATCCTTCTTCTTCACAAACAATACCGGAGAACCCCATGGAGAAATACTAGGTCTAATGAAGCCTTTGTCTAGTAAGTCCTTGAGTTGATCCTTCAAGTCTTTCAATTCGACTAGAGAGGAGGAATTGAAACGGGGTTGGTATCCGGTAGCAAGTCAATACAAAAATCAATTTCCCATTAGGGAGGGACTCCGGGAAGATCATTAGGAAAGACCTCCAGAAATTCTCTCACAACGGGGACTAACTCAATGGAGGATTTTCGGAGTCTAAATCCTTGACCCTTACAATATGGTATAAACACCCTTTTGAGATCATTTTACAAGCCTTTAGACAAGAGATAATACGACCTCTAGGAATAGAATTTCCCCCCTTCCACTATAAGACGAGTTCATTTGGAAAACTGAACTTGATAATTGTTGTCCTACAATCTGTGGAAGCAAAACAATCATGCAACCAATCCATCCCCAAAATTACATAAATTTGACCATATCAAGTTCTACTAATTCAACATGAGTAACTCTATTGGGCAACATTATAGGAAAATTTCTATATACCCTCTTTGCAACCACCGACTCACCTACCGGGATAGTTACCATGAAAGGTTCTTTTAGAATATCGGGCAAGATATCAAAGTTCTTAGATATCAAGGAAGTAACAAAAGATAATGTAGAACCCGGATCAAGTAAAGCATAAACATCAATAGAGAAGACTTGTAACATACCGGTCACCACATCGGGAGAACTCTTTTGTTCACCCCTAAAGCGAAGTGCATAAAAACGATTCTTCTTTGGAGCATCCTCATTAGAACCACTAGCTTGAACTTGCCTGGTTCTGTTGTCTTGCCCCTTTATATTAGGGTAATCCCTAACCTTGTGGCAACTCTTGCCACACCCAAAGCAATTGTCTGTCCCAACAAGGCAATCACCATAATGCTTTTTGCCACACTTTCCACAAGTTTGCTTCTTGCTTGGTGATCTAGTACCTTTTCCCTTTTGAGAATTAGGGTTAGACACCCTATCTTCCCGAGCGTTGGGAAATTTTGAAGGAACTTGACTAGAAAACCACTTCTTGAACCTAGGCTTGTCTTCAATGTCAAGCCTACCCGTAGAGGAACCACCTTCACAAGACTTGGCCTTCTTGGCCTCCGTACTCTTTCTCCTTAACTTAGTTTGTTCAACTTATTGAGCATGAACCATGAGACGAGAGATAATCATATTATCATGAAGCATAGCCGAACGATATTCTTCTACGAATTCATCGGACACCCCCATAAGAAAATGACTCATCTCATCCCTTGGGTTTGAAACCAAGGATAGAGCATACTTGGTCAATTTAGTGAATTTCAAGGAATAGTCCAGTACACTCATACCTCCTTGACGAAAGTTGATGAATTTTTCCACCTTAGCTTCCCTCATCTCTCTAGGAAAGAACCTATCAAGGAAAGCCCTCTTGAAGATTTCCCAAGTCACTGGACCACCTCTTAGTGCCCTATTATCCCTCCATTGCACATACCAAGTTTGGGCCACATCTTTTAGTTGATAAGCCACTAACTCGGACTTCTCAATTGAGGTTATACCCATAACATAGAGAATCTTATAGACATCCTCGAGGAAATCTTGATTGTCCTCATTCGACCTCGACCCATAGAACATAGGTTGATTCATTCTAGCAAAGTCTCTCAAACGCGAGGCCATATTGTTAGTACGTTGAGGCACTCGAGGTACAACCTCCCTATTCATTTGGGCCGTCATAGCTTGAACTTGAGAAGTGATGAAATTAGCATGAGAGGTCATGGCTTGAGTTAAAGTGAGAAAGGATGCCCTTATATCTCCATCTGTCATCGATGGAGGAGCATTCGGAACTTGATCACCCATAGCAACTTCTTCAAGTGGAGGCACTTGGTTGTCTTGTGGAGGCAGTTGATTGTCTTGATTTCCAAAATTAGCCATTTCTTCCTCGGCCCTTCTAGCAGCTGCCCTTCGAGTGTTCATACCTATAACCATGATACAAGGTTTTGTGAAGGCACATAATAATACTCTAGAGGCACAACGTAGGATTACAAAAAGATGAGAGTTTATAAGCATCACATAGTCTCTCATTCATAAGCGTGGCGCGCTTCACAATTATTAATAAGAATCTACATAGACGTGGTTTAATGAGACATCGTTTCTAGGGATATTCAACCTCATGCTCTGATACCAAGATTGTCGCATCCGAGAAGTACCCCGCAGATATAATCGGCATCATCGTCCTCAAAGATGACTAAAACTAGCCTCTTAGCATTCATCATTACATTCATAGGTTAAAAATGCGGAATATTTAAAACTTTTCATCGACACTACTTCATGAGGTTTACTTAGACCTCTTGCATACACATAATATATTCATATCGAGTATACATAGACCCTTCGTATAAGAAGATTACAAAGTCTTCTACTTTTATGGCACGCACATAAATATGATATACGATATAGTCTTAAAACAGATGTCTCATATCATAACAATCTAAACAAGAGTCTAACAATTGGGCATAGCCCATACTTCAATACATTAAAAGCCACATATAGGCCATACAATCATAGTACTCAAATGAAAGAGAATGACCAAAGTGTCTTTAAGACAAATCAACATCCAATATTAGAAAGTGGCATTGTCCTCGAAGTGGTGAGGACCTACCCAACTAGGGGAATGAAGATCCAAGTCTTCTTCAAAAGTCGTCAGAAACCCTTCAATGCCCGGAACCTAAAATGTTGAGGAAAAAAAGGAGAAATGGGGTTAGCACATCACTTGTACTAAGTATGGAATCATATGCACATACAACATAGAAATCAAGGTAAAAATGGAAACTTCATTAAAACATGCTAATTTACCTTGAAAACACCTTATGCACATTCAAGAACCAATCCAAGTCAATAAACACATATTCCTTAAGTCAAGACCATGTACATCACGAGACCAACAATATCAAGTCTAGTCAAGTCAACATGAATATCAACATAAATGAGTAAATAATCAAGACAACTCTATCATCAAGTTATAATATCAACAAGCATGTATAAGAGTCCATAGCATCATAACCAAAGCAAGACCCTTACTCATGAACCCTCATTAAGTCCACTAGTGCATTGACTAAGCAAGGACCATAACCTCACTCAATCGATTAAACACAATAAGAACTATAAGCAATGCCCAACTTCACATACTATATCATTAAGAGTAAACATCATCATACTTTAAAAATAGAGACCAACCACATGTTCATAAGTGAAACAAACATCACATAGTGTCATCATCATGTAAGATCAACATATACATATCATTTACATTTATAAGCATATAAGAGCATCTTCCAAAGACTTCCCTCAAGTATAACTAGTGCAATGTATAGGTAGAGTCCCATACCCCTACCTAGACTAAGTCAAACCCCTTAGTCACCCTAGTTAGAGTTCACTTCATTACTTCATTTTACCTTTTGGGAACATTTTGACTTAACCGACATAGACCACATGAGCTATTATGGAATCCGCTATCAATTGAACCTTACACCAAAAGAAGGCGGACTACATGCCAAGGTAGTACCAAAACATGAACATAGCATCTATGTGTATTCACTAGCTAGTATTCCTATGGGGGCAACATAGTTCAAGAACTAGGAGATATAGTTGGGACCCTCTGTATGCTACATGAAATATAGTCTCCAATCTCATGAGTACATTAGTGATCCTACCTTCCCTATGTGGGAAGGAACACTCCTCACTCTAGTTTACTCGGTGCTAAGCTAGAGTCCCTTTTTGAAATGTCTTTAAGCCTTTAGTAATCATCATGGCTTAGTTTAGGTCATATGGTCTACCCCTTATATAGTCATCGTCACAGCTCAATAGGAATTGCTTGAGTATTGTCCTTTTATTACAATTCACACATGTGAGGTTAGCACATTTACATAATCACATTATGATAAGGCACATAGGTAAGTCATCACCATCCTTATATCAATACATCTTAGCCAACAACTCACAAGTCAATATCAAGACATTCCAATTCAACATCATACCAACCCTAATCAATCTTATCATAAGGTATACTTAAATATAATTTCATCACTAAACACAAGTAATCATAATTGCAGAAAAGGATTGAGATCATAAGACTTACCCCAATCTCCTTCACAAGCCATTATCAAAGGTTTTACCATCAACCATACAATTCAATCCAATAATGGGTGTAATATCATCACACAATTGTAATCAACATAATAAATAAGTCAACTGAATCACTACACAACAATTCATCACTAGTTCATAGCCTAGGGCTAAGGACTTATGTCAAATTCATGATATACTTCACAACCTAGGTCAATTCATCAAGAACTAGCATAATTGAATTAGATTACATCATAATATACTCACAATTATTTCAAGAAATCATAAACAAAGCAATTTATAAAGTCAAATTCGTAATTGATGAAAACCCACTTGAAACTCATCTTTTTTTGAAACCAATTTGGAGGAACCCTTTGGGGAAAGAATCCCAAAGGTGAAAGGAATGCCATACCTTGTTAATTGATAAAGATTGATGGAGAATATCAATCTTCTTGCTGCCCTATAACCCTCCTTTGCTTGGTCTTCTATGGATTTTCTTTGGGAGAGAGAAAGAAGAGAGAAGGAAGAGCAATAGGGTTTTGGGAATTATGAGAGTTAGGTTTAGTTTAATTAGGCTTGGGGTCTTTATAAAAGTCATTAACTAACTTAATTATACCTACCTTAACACCTAACTAATTACTAAACAATTAATTAATTTAATTAACTAACCTAAAACGAAACAGCAAAACACAACCTACGAGACCCCGACCTACGGCCGTAGGTCAGTCGACGGCCAAGCCCACCTCCGTGCTGCACATCCGTCATTTTGGTCAGAGACTTGACAAATGAACTCTCTAAGAATTTGGATAAGTGACCATCTGTGGTGGAAATCGATGCCCCGTCGATTGGACCACACCTCGTCGCAAGCAAGTCGTCGATGGTTACTATCCTAGACAACTTATAGCCAAAATGCAAGGGTCCTCCTCAAGGACCCTTTGGTTGGTCCTTGGTGAGTCGTACCCGGACGTTTCGACTATAAACCAACTCTAATACGTGTTAGACACATTTTCACCAAATTTCATCATTTTCCGACTCTTAAAACCTTGTCAAATAGACTAAGGCACTCTTCCACCTTTTTGAACTAGTTTCCGGACGTCATAGACGTTCCTTGACGTTTTGATTCTAAAACTTGATAAATGACTTATATACATTATATTTGACTTTAATAGAGTGTTACAACTCTTAGACTCTCATGTTAGGCTCTAGATTAGGCTTTTGACTTTCGGAGTATTACATTCTCTCCCCCTTATAAACATTTGTCCCCGAATGACACAAAAAATTCTTAAAAAGGAAGGAATAGACTCAAGACTAGCAGCCCAACCATCAACAACATATCAAAACATGAGTTACAATTTAAATCAACATAACCACATGAACTTTTTACACCATGCAACTCAAAACATCATTATCAACTCATAAGAGTTCAACATTCATTACATGCTTATTCCCTTATACCAAAGATTTCTTCAACACATATCATCATGCTCAATACAACTTATGAAGACACAACATACCAAAATGCACCACATAAGTTCAAATCAAGTAAAAGATCATTTTTTTGAAAACTTTCATTTCAATAGGCACAAATCACTGTAAATCACTGTAACACAACATATAATTCAATATTTTACCAAAAATCAAGGCAACTTCAAATAAACTCATTATTTTCACTCTAAATAGGAACAACTAACCTTAGTTATCAAATAGATGAGGGTAACTGGAATTTATGTCGGCCTCGGCCTCCCATGTTGCACCCTCAACTAGGTGGTTTTTCTATAATACCTTTAAGGAAGCCACCTCCTTGTTCCTTACCTTCTTTACTTGTCTATGAAGGATTTCAACCGGAACCTCCTCATAGGAGAGGTTCTCTTGAAAACCTAGAACCTCAATAGGAAGAATGGACTCGGGATCACCGATACACTTCTTAAGCATGGAGACATGGTACACCGGATGAACCAAAGCCAATTCACTAGGTAACTTCAACTCATATGCAACCTTGCCAACTTTTTGCAAAATTTCATAGGGACCCACATAACGAGGACTCAACTTCCCTTTCTTGCCAAATCTCACCACACCTTTCATAGGCGAAATTTATAAATACACCTTATCACCTTATTCAAACTCTAAGTCTCTCCTCCTATGGCCGGCATAAGACTTTTGCCGGCTATAGGTTGTTTTCAAGCGATTCCTTATCATATGAACTTTCTCCAAAGTCTCATGAATCAATTCGGGACCCAAAAGTGAAGACTCACCCACTTCTAACCATCCATTTGGAGATCTACATCTCCTACCATACAAGGCCTCAAAAGGAGCCACAAATATAGATGAATGGTAACTATTGTTGTAGGAAAACTCAACTAAAGTCAAGTGTTTATACCAATTCCCCTTGAAGTCAATTGTACAAGCTCTAAGTATATCTTCAAGGGTTTGAATAGTAAGCTCCACTTGACCATCCGTTTGGGGATAAAAAGCGGTGCTTAGCTTCACCTTGGTACCCAACCCTTTTTGGAATGACCTCCAAAACCTAGATGTGAATTGTGCACCCCTATCGATATGATGGATAAAGGATTACCGTGGCGACACTCAGTCTCATCTATGAAGATCCTTGCATAATCCTCAGCCGAGTAAGTAGACTTGGCGAGAATAAAATGAGCGGATTTAGTCAACCTATCCACAACAACCATATGGAGTCATGTTGCTTTTGTGTCCGAGGCAACCCTACCACAAAATCCATATAAATGTCTTCCCACATCCAAGTAGGAACTTGGATTTCTTGAAGTAAACTACCCGGCTTTTGGTGTTCGGCTTTCACTTATTGGTAATTTGGACATTTTGCAACAAATTCCGCTATGTCCCCTTTCAAGACTTCCCATAAAAATACTTCTTTAAGGTCATGATACATCTTTGTAGAACCCGAATGAATGGAATAACATGACCCATGAGCTTCCTCAAGAATCCGGTTCCTCAAGTCATCTACATTGGGCACACATAACCTTTTTTGATACCTCAAGACACCATCCCCCCGTAAGGAGAATGACTCATTAAGCTTACCAAGAACCGATTCCTTTAACTCCATCAATGTTTGATCAAACTGTTGCTTAGACTTCACCTCAACCACCAAAGATGATTCGGAGTTATGATGGACCATAAAACCACCCTTAGGAGAATCTTCCAATCTAACACCCAATCTAGACAACCTATGAACATCTTTCACTAGTTCTTTCTTGGATTCATCTACATGAGACACACTACCCATGGTCATACGACTTAGAGCATCCGCAACCACGTTGGCCTTGCCGGGATGGTAGCGAACACTCATGTCGTAATCCTTTAACAATTCCAACCACCTTTTTTTGTCGGAGATTCAACTCTTTTTAAGTAAACACATATTGGAGGATCTTGTGGTCGGTATACACATCAACATGGACACAATACAAATAATGCCTCCATATTTTCAAGGAAAATACCATGGCCGCTATCTCAAGATCATGAGTTGGATAATTCTTCTCATGCACCTTAAGTTGTCTAAAAGCATAAGCTACTACTTTCCCATGTTGCATAAGGACACACCCTAAGCCCACTCGGGATGCATTACAATATACAACGAAGCCCTTGGTATCCTCCGGTAAAGTCAACATCGGAGCGGAGGTAAGCATCTCTTTCAAGATTTGGAAGCTTCTTTCACATGCTTCCGACCACTCAAATTTCGCACTCTTTTGGGTCAATGTAGTCAATTGGACATGCAATGGATGCAAAACCATCCACAAACCTCCTATAATATCCCGCTAGGCCAAAAAGCTTCTAATGTCGGTTGGTGTCAATGGCCTAGGCCAATTTTTCACCGCCTCGGTTTTCCTTGGATCAACCTCAACTCCCTCACTAGAGATGATATGACCAAGAAATCCCACCGACCTCAACCAAAACTCACATTTGCTATACTTGGCAAATAGTTGGTGTTCCTTAAGTACTCACAACACCACCCTCAAATGATCCATGTGTTCACCCCCATTTTTTGAATATACCAAGATGTCGTCAATGAAGGAAATGACAAATGAATCTAGGTAACTTCAAAACACCCTATTCATGAGATCCATAAACACCGCCGGGGCATTAGTAAGACCAAAGGACATTACTAAGAACTCATATTGACCATATATAGCTCGAAATGCCATTTTTGGTATATCCTCACCTGTCACCATAAGTTGGTGATACCCCGATCTCAAATAAATCTTAGAAAAGAAGTTTGCCCCTTGGAGTTGATCAAACAAGTGATTAATCTGAGGGAGAGGATACTTGTTCTGAATAGTGACTTTATTGAGTTGGTAATTATCAATGCACATTCTAAGGGACCCATCCTTCTTCTTCACAAACAATACCGGTAGACTTAGGTTACACGCATACAATAATGGCTGAAAAGAGAGTAGCGAATGGACCAAGCACGATAGCGACGCGAACCATGGTCGAAAGTAGGCTCTTCTGAAAGAGAAAGATGAGGGAAACTGCTTGTCAGACAACGAGGTAGTGAGCATAGATAGGACAAGACGAGCTTACAAGAGTAAGAAAAGAGCACCCCATGGAGAAATACTAGGTCTAATGAAGCCTTTGTCTAGTAAGTCCTTGAGTTGAGCCTTCAACTCTTTCAATTAGGCCAGAGCCATCTGATAAGGAGGAACTGAAATGGGGTTTGTATCTGGTAGCAAGTCAATACCAAAATCAATTTCCCGTTCGGGAGGGACTCCGGGAAGATCATTAGGAAAGACCTCCAGAAATTCCCTCACTACGACTAACTCAATGGGAGGATTTTCGGAGTCTAAATACTTGACCCTTACAATATGGTATAAACACCCTTTTTAGATCATTTAACAAGCCTTGAGACAAGAGATAATACGCCCTCTAGGAATAGAATTTCCCCCTTCCACTCTAAGACGGGTTCATTTGGAAAATTTAACTTGACAATTCTTGTTCTACAATCTACGGAAGAAAAACAATCAAGCAACCAATCCATCCCCAAAATTACATCAAAATTGACCATATCAAGTTCTACTAATTCAACATGAGTAACTCTATTGGGCAACATTATAGGACAATTTCTATATACCCTCTTTGCAACCAGCGACTCACCTACCGGGGTAGTTACCATGAAAGGTTCTTAAAGAATATCGGGAAAAATATCAAACTTCTTAGCTATCAAGGGAGTAACAAAGGATAATGTAGCACCCAGATCATGTAAAGCATAATAATAAATCGAGAAGACTTGTAACATACCGGTCGCCACATCGGGAGACCTCTATTGTTCACCCGTAAAGCAAAGTGCATAAAAGCGATTCTTCTTTGGAGCATCCACATTAGAACCACTAGCTTGAACTTGCTCGGTTCCGTTGTCTTGCCCCTTTATATTAGGTCAATCCCTAACCTTGTGGCCACTCTTGCCACACCCAAAGCAATTGTCCGTCCCCACAAGGCAATCACCATAATGCTTCTTGCCACGCTTTCGACAAGTTGGCTTCTTTCTTGGTGAGCTAGTACCTTTTTCCTTTTGAAACTAAGGGTTAGACACCCTATAATCACAAGCCTTGGAAAATTTGGAAGGAACTTTACTAGAAAATCTCTTTTTGAACCTAGGCTTGTCTTGAATGTCAAGCCTACCCTTAGAGGAACCACCTTCATAAGACTTGGCCTTCTTGGCCTCCCTACTCTTTCTCCTTAACCTAGTTTCTTCCACTTGTTGAGCATGAACCATGAGATGAGACATATTCATATTATCATGAAGCATAGCCGAACGAAATTCTTTCACTTAGTTATCGGATACCCACGTAAGAAAACGATTCATCTCATCCCTTGTGTTTGAAACCAAGGATGGAACATACTTGGACAATTTAGTGAATTTCAAGGAATAGTCAAGTACACTCATACCTCCTTGACGAAGGTTGATGAATTCTTCCACCTTAGCTTCCCTCATCTCTCTAGGAAAGAAACTATCAAGGACAGCCTTCTTGAAGATCTCCCAAGTCACCGGACCACCTCTTAGTACCCTATTATCCCTCCATTGCACATACCAAGTTTGGGCCACATCTTTGAGTTGATAAGCCGCTAACTCGGCCTTCTCAATTGAGGTCACACCCATAGCATAGAGAATCTTATAGACCTCATCGAGGAAATCTTGAGGGTCCTCATCTGACCTCGACCCACAGGATATAGGTGGATTCATTCTAGAAGAGTCTCTCAAACGCGAGGCCATAATGTTAGCATATTGAGGCACTCGAGGTACAACCTCCCTATTCATTTGGGCCATCATAGCTTGAACCTGAGAAGTGACGGCATAATCTTGAGAGGTCATGGCTTGAGTTAAAGTGAGAAAGGCTGCCCTTATATCACCATCAGTCATCGGTGGAGGAACATTCGGAAATTGATCACCCATAACAACTTCTTCAAGTGGAGGCACTTGATTGGCTTGATTTCAAACATTAGCCATTTCTTCCTCGACCCTTCTAGCAACTGCCCTTCGAGTATTCATACCTATAACCACGATACAAGGTTTATGTGAAGGCACATAATAATCTTGAGGCACGACGTAGGAATAAAAGAAGATGAGAGTTTCTAAGCATCACATAGTCTGTCATTCATAAGTGTGGTATGATTCACAATTATGAATAAGAATCTACATAGACGTGGTTTAATGAGATATCGTTTCTAGGGATATTCACCTCATGCTCTTATACCAAGTTTGTCACATCCGGGAAGTACCCCCAAGCGTAACCGGCGTCGTCGTCCTCAAAGAGGACTAAGACTAGCCTCTTAGTATTCATAATTACATTCATAGGTCAAAAATGTCACGACTGGAATCTAGACCCCAGATGAGACCGGCATCGTTAACCTCTCAGAGGTCGCAGACAAGCCTACTTACGTCATTCTTTCTTCATCTAGGTTAATTCTAGCAGAAAATTTGAAACTTTTTGTTCCTTATCATGCATAAAGGTCATTCTACTTACATTCATAATGTTCACAATCAACCATCTAACATTAATATTATCAACTGAAAGAAATAGTTCAATACTGCATTAAATGTATAATTGCCAAAATGGCACCAATACAATGTCTGAAATAAAAACGAAAAGAAACACTAGTGGAACATACTCCACTAGCTAAACCCTACATCTAAGCTAGATAGTAACGGTAGACATCTTCAAAAGCATGAGGGCCTACCAAGTCTGGATGAAAGCTCCACGTCCTGATAGCTGCAACGTCAACCTGTAAGCTCTAGCATCCATCTGTGCATGCACCTAAAAATATAGAGTTGTATGGGATTAGTACACACTTGTACTAAGTATGGGTATATGCAAGCACACACTAAGGACATGCATGAGTAAGAATAGCTCTTTCCTTACAACATGATTATGGAAAGTCAAGTTAGTGGACTTACCAAATTGGGATTAGGAAAGTTAGTGAGATTTCCAAATTTGGATTAGGAAAGTCATGCCATGAGAGTAACATGCATCATCATACTTATCATATTGCACACAACACATAACATCTTACACATAGCACATATCATATTGCCTATAGCACATAACATCTTTCATATCATTCATTCATATGCCATGTGACCTTGGAATCATGGACTTGACATTAAGACTTCCCAAAAAGGAGGGCTCAACATATGTGACCTCAACTAGGGAGTCTTCATTATCAAACACAGAGTCTGCTTCATTCATTCATACGTACTTCATTTCATTTCGTTCATAGGGTAGTGTGAACACCAGCTATACATAGGATGTAGTTTAAGACTTTCATCGGGTTCGCTGTGCAATGACCAAGAATGACCTAATGTCATTGCTTGAGTCTAACTCACCTCTTGATCATCCTATCCTAACACCTTTGGTATCATTCATTTTATTATGTGCATCATTTGAGGCTGGACTCATTCATTCATTAGGAACTTTAACTTTAACCGACATAGATCATGTGAGCATCATGAAATCCAGTGTCTCCCCCACACCGAAAAGAGGTGAATCACCGGCTAAAGTGACCCAAAACATGCTAGCGTACATGGGAATTGAACCCCGCCAGATCCCTATATTGACAGTATAGTTTCGAAGACTAGGAGATATAAGGAGACCCATACCCGGCATGTTAGACAGTCTCATCTCATGAGAGTTACGTGAACCTCTGCCCTTCCTGAAAGAAGGCATCACCGCTCATAGCTAGTCTATCGGTGCTCAGTATAAAGTTCCATTTCATTCAACTCATACGTCATGGAAGCTGACTTCTAGTATGAGGACATCATAGATCATTAAATGATTTCTCATCTCATCATTAGTATTAAGTATACATTATTCTCAATACTTTCATTAGAGTGTTTATAGAGATTGGTCTCTTCATTAACTTTACACTCTCATAGGTGAGTACATTTTTGTAACATTTACTTAGGCTCATTTGAGATTGCTCTCATCTTTCACATTAGCCTCTTATCATGTTGTCACCACATTCATTAACATTAGCACATTTGCTCTTCATAATTACTCACCCCTTTTTACGTGAATGTTCATTTCATCATATGCCAATGCACTTGACCATTTGTGTGTTTCACACTCTTACTTAACCCTTCTAGGGTTTCATCATTTCATTACATAATATTCATTTCATCGTATGCCAATACACTTGGCCATTTAGTGTGTTTTACACTCGTACTTAACCCTTCTAGGGTTACATCATTTCATTACATACATCTTAGGTTCACTTATTTTTAAACGTATGCTAGACTTATGGGTCTATACATACAAACCATGAGACTTCATTCATAGTTCGTTTAAGTGCTTCATATCTTCCTAAGATTATGTGGTACAAGACTTATTCATCTTGTAAGTATGCCAAGATTTCGATTTTGATCTATGTAGGAAACATTATTTTTGAACATTTATTCACGTATGACTTATGTATCAATACAGGATTTGGGCAAGGGAACCCGATTTTGAATCCCTTGGACAACACTTACATTTTTCATTTATTTTATATTGGTCCACACGGCTTGGGGACCCAAGATCGAGCCCCAACACCTTCGTTTCTTTTTAATTTCTTTTCTTTTTAATTTCTCTTCCTTGGCCGAGGGGTTGTAGGATCGACCCCCCACAGCCCCTTTTTATTTAAATTCCTTTTCCCATGACTTTTTCGAGTTGACCATGAGGGTGTGGGATCGAACCCCCACAGCCTCACTTTATTTTTTTTTAAATTCTCCTTTTCCGCCTAGAGGTCGTGGGTACGATTCCCACGCCTCACATTTCTTTTCTTTTCATTTTTCCTTAAGCTTGACCCAGAGGTTGTGGGTTCGAATCCCACTCCTCTCATTTTTTATTTTCATACATTATTTTCCAGCCAGGAGCACCCAAGTTCGAATCCCCTTAACCCCATTTCTTCATTTACGTTTTATAGTGTTTTTTACGGGTGAGGTCTCGGGTTCGATCCCTAATGACCTCACCTAATTTACACTCATTTATAATTTCAAATTTGTTCATCCATGTTCAGCCGAAACCAATCTTACAAGTTGCTGGAATTTTTATCACGTTTTCAGCTCACATTCTTCAACATTTATACGTAAATTCATAGGGTAATTCGTAGATCATTTAATACGTTCTTAGGTGCAGTTTTCATGGATTCGTTAGCTAAGAGATTATCATTCAAATAAGCCACATTTCAACTCATATGAACATCACGATTTACATAAACATTTGTACATGAAATACAACCACAACATCACATTTTAGAGCCCTAAACCCGAGGCACATAGTCACTGTTCACATTGCACACACGCACACGTAGTTTCGGATCACATAGGTGAGCCTTCATACGATTTCAAACACACATTCATGAAAATATTTATCACGAAAACACATTACACGCCTAATATCTACCAGCAAACATACCCAACCTACGAATCATTTGGAGCTAGTGATAGGGACATGCAACGGGGAACAACCCTAGTTTTCGGATTGAATATACCGAACCTTAAGGGGTCTCTTGGGAAAGGGACCAAGACAGAAGAAAACCCATACCTTTTTGACGTTCAAACGTCGACTTTCTGCCCAAAGAACTCTTCCAAACACACGTCCAACACCGAAAGTTCAACACCAAACTCGACGGACAACCTTCTCTTTGCCTACGTGATTGATTTCGTTATTTGTTTTTTATCTTTCGTGGTGAGTTCTTCAAGTGTAAAGAACTTGGTTTATCTTTCTGTTCTTGAAGTTATTTTGGTAGAGAGAATGTGAAAGAGAAGAGAGAATGATCGTGAATGTTGAGGAGATAGACGTGAGAGAGTGAGAGTTTTATATGACTTAGCAGTCTAGTTTAGGACTTAGTCAAATAAGGTTTTATTAAATGATAAAAATCTGATTTCTCTTTTATTTTAAATCAGCTAATAAATAATAAATATTAATTAATTACATTAATTTACCAACTTAAACTAAAAACAAATTTAATTCATTGCTTCCACCTAGGTTCGAACCCGGGTGGAGCAAGACTTCACTCTAAGAGCCAATTTTCGGCCCTCTCTCCTCAAAATTCTCCTCCACCTTATTAATTAAATAATTAATTATATATTTAGGGTAATTACGGTACTACTCTTAGCCTAGAAAAAGACCATTTTACCCCTAGACCCTCCAAACCTATGATTTTCCCTTTTTAAGTCCGGTAAAGACTCATTCGAGTAAATCTTCGTATTCGAGAGCCCTACATGGATGGACCCAACCTTTCCTAGCTCAAATAACTCCCCAAGTTAGTTGGCTTGGCTGTAGCAAGGCTTCAGAGGTCTGGTTCTACGCGCATCAATCCATGTGAACCTGGTCTAATCGTAGGCATTCTAGACAATTTAAGCATTACTTATCATATCCATTTTTAGGGTTGTTACATTATCCCCCCCTTAGGAACATTCGTCCCCGAATGACACTACTACTATCTAGCGTAATACCAGTCAGATCATAACATAGTCACTATACACAATCAAGCAATAGCAACAAAAAATGGAGAGATAAGGAAACTTAGACTTAAGAGTAGGAAGTCTAACCTCAAGAGCTGAAAAGATGAGGGTAGCGGGATCTCATATCGGCCTCGGCCTCCCACGTAGAACCCTCAACAAGATGATTCCTCCACAATACCTTCACTGTGGCAATCTCCTTGTTCCTCAGCCGCTTGACCTGTCTGTCTAAGATCTCAACAGGCACCTCCTCATAGGACAAGTCTTCATCAACCCCCAAACCGTCCACAGGTAGAATCGATGCTGGATCACCTAGGCACTTTTTTAACATGGATACATGAAAGACTGGATGGAAAGAAGCTAGCTCCACAGGCAATGCCAACTCATAGGCCACCTCACCCACACGCTGTAGGATCTCATATGGCCCAACATACCTCGGACTCAACTTCTCCTTCCTGCCAAACCTCATCACCCCCTTCATAGGTGATATCTTCAAATAGACATGGTCACCAACATCAAAATCTAAGGGCCGTTTTCTGTTGTCTGCATAAGAATTCTGCCGACTGTAAGCAGTAGCCAACCTGTCCCTAATCACTCTGACCTTCTCTAAGGCCTCATGAATGATATCTGGACCCAAAATGGATGATTCTCCAACCTCGAACCACCCAACTGGAGATCTACATCTCCTACTATACAGTGCCTTAAATGGTGCCATCCCAATGCTGGAGTGATAGCTGTTATTATACGAGAACTCTATCAAAGGCAGATGGTCATCTCAACTACCTCTGAAGTCAATCACACACGCTCTCAACATGTACTCCAATGTCTGAATGGTGCGCTCTGCCTGCAAATCAGTCTAAGGATGAAAGGCAGTACTAAGCTTTACCTGCGTGCCTAAGCTCTTCTGGAAGGATCTCCAGAAATGTGAAGTGAACTGAGCTCCTCTATCTGAAATGATCGACAAAGGAATCTCATGCCATCTCACAATCTCATCAATGTAGAGTCTCGCATAATCCTCGGCTCTGTAAGTAGACTTCACAGGGATAAAGTGGGTAGACTTAGTCATCCTGTCCACTATAACCCATATGGAGTCATGCTGTCTCCTAGTCCTCGGAAGACCAACTACAAAGTCCATATTAATGGCCTTCCATTTCCAAGTCGGAACCTCAATAATCTGAGTAAGACCACCAGGCTTAAGATGTTCTGACTTAACCTGCTGACAATTAGGACATTTGACAACATATTCTGCAATGTCCTTCTTCATGCCATCCCACCAGTAAATCTGCTTAAGATCATGATACATCTTGGTGGAACTTGGATGTATGGAATATCTAGAACCATGGGCCTTTGCAATGATCCTGGTCTGCAAATCATCCACATCTGGTACACACAGCCTGTCCTGGTACCTAAGTACACCGTCACCTCCCAAAGCAAAAGACTCATTCATCTTTACCAACACTGAGTCCTTCAGCTCCATCAACACAGGATCGAGATGCTGACCCTGCTTGACTTTAACTACCAAGGATGATTCAGAACTAGGATGAACTGAAACACCGCCACTAGTAGAGTCAACTAACCGCACACCCAGTCTGGCTAGTCTGTGTACATCTTTCACCAACTCCTTCTTCTCATCCTCAACGTTGGCTGTACTTCCCATGCTCATCCTGCTCAAAGCATTAGCTACAACATTAGCCTTACCTGGATGGTAGTGAACATTCATGTCATAGTCCTTCAACAGCTCCAACCATCTCCGCTGACGTAGATTCAACTCTCTCTGCGTGAAAACGTACTGGAGACTCTTGTGGTCTGTGAACACATCCATATGCACTCCATACAAGTGGTGCCTCCACAACTTCAGTGCAAACACCACATCTGCCAACTCCAGGTCGTGAGTGGGATAATTCTTCTCATGAATCTTGAGCTGTCTGGACGCATAAGCTATCACCTTACCAACCTGCATAAGAACACAACCCAAACCAACCCTAGATGCATCACAATAAACAGTGTAATTCTCACCACACTTAGGCAAAGTAAGCACCGGGGCTGAAGTGAGTCTGTCCTTGAGCTCCTGGAAACTCTTCTCACAAGTCTCCGTCCATTCAAACTTGGCCTTCTTCTTAGTCAAAGTTGTCAATGGGGCAGCAATGGAAGAAAAGCCCTCCACGAACATGCGGTAGTAACCATCCAATCCCAGAAAGCTACGGATGTCAGTGGGAGTAAGAGGTTTTGGCCAGTTCTTAACAACCTCAGTCTTCCTGGGGTCCACCTCCACACCCTGATTGGACACAACATGACCCAGGAAGGTCACTGATCTAAGCCAGAATTCACACTTGCTGAATTTGCCATACAGCTGATGTTGTCTAAGTACCTGCAAGGTTAGTCTCAAATGATGTTCATGCTCTTCCTTGGTCCTAGAGTAGATGAGAATGTCATCAATGAATACTATGAAGAAAGAGTCAAGGTATTCACGGAAGACCCTGTTCATGAGATCCATAAATGCAGCAGGTGCATTCGTGAGATCAAATGACATAACTAAGAACTCATAATGACCATAACGGGTACGAAAGGCTGTCTTTGGGATATCTCCATCCCTAACCCTAAGCTGATGATACCCTGAACGAAGAACAATCTTAGAGAAAAAACTAGACCCTTGGAGATGATCGAATAAATCATCTATTTTGGGAAGTGGATACTTATTCTTTATAGTGACTTTGTTGAGCTGCCGATAATCGATACACATTCTAAGGGTTCCATCCTTCTTTTTCACAAACAACACTGGAGCTCCCCAAGGGGATATGCTCGACTTAATGAAACCCTTATCAGTGAGATCTTTTAACTGCAGCTTCAACTCTTTGAGTTCAGCTGGAGCCATTCGGTAGGGAGGAATTAAAATTGGTTTAGTATCGGGTTCTAAGTTGATACCAAAGTCAATCTCTCGAGGGGGAGGGACTCCAGGCAAATCATCAGGAAATACATCTAGGAACTCATTCACTACATGCACTGAGTCTATGGATGGAATGTCATGATCTAAATCATTAACACTCACAAGATGACACAATAACCCCTTGGACATCATTTTATTGGCCTTAAGGTTCGAAATCAAGGGATTAGGATGACTCGAGTTGTACCCCTCCCAGACCAGCTCTTCCTCATTAGGGAAATAAAATCTCACAACCCTACTACGATAATCCATACAAGCATAACAACTATGAAGCCATTCCATGCCAAGAATGATGTCAAAATCATTCATAGGTAACTCAACCAAGTCTGCACACATAGTCCTACCACATACAACTATTGGGCAATCCTTGTACACTCTATCAGCTCTAAAATTTTCTCCTAAGGGTGTACTAACCACTATAGGATCATGCAAAACTTTAGGCAATATCTCAAAAGTGAGAGCAAGCAAAGGAGTTACAAAGGAAAGCGTAGACCCTGGTTCAAGTAAAGCATAAACAAAAGTTGAGAATACTTGCAGCATACCTGTGACCACATCAGCGGACTTGTCCTGCTCCTCCCTGCCCTTCAAGGCATAGAATCTGTTCCTCTTAGGAGGATCGGCTGCTGCTGCACCCTATGGATTAGGCTACCTCAAGCCTGACCTATGTTCTGTGGGCAGTCTCTAACCATGTGCCCACTCTTACTGCAACCGAAGCAGGCATTAGTGCCCTGTCTACACTTTCCACTGTGAGCACGGCCACACTTAGCACAGTCCTTTCTGGGACGCTGCATCTCACCTCCATTGCCCTTCGTGGGCTCAGGTCAGCCTCCTCTAGGTGCTGTACTCCTCTGAGAATTAGAATTCCCAGAACTCTATTGCCCCTTTTTGAACCTGGGCTGCTCACGGATGCCAAAATTGTTTTCGTGGCCTCCATGGATGGGACCTGCCTGATCTTGAGGCTTAGGACTCCTAGCATCACGAACGCCCCTCTTCTTGCGGCTGTCCTCTACCTGCTGGACATGCACCATCAACCTGGAGAGGTCCATGTTTTCATGGAGCATCGCAGACCGACACTCCTCCTCCAGATCTCCGTTGATTCCTGTGAGGAACCTACTCATCTCATCCCTGCTGTTAGATACAAGGGAAGTAGTATACGCTGGATAGTTTAACAAACTTCAGTACTCATCTCATCCTTGTTGTTAGATACAAGGGAAAGTAGCATACCTTGATAGTTTAACAAACTTCAGGGAATACTCCCTGACTGTCATTGATCCCTGCTTAAGGTTGATAAACTCCTCAACCTTTGCCTCCCTCATCTCCCTGGGAAAGAATCTCTTCAAAAAGGCTGTCTTAAACAGCTCCCAAATGACTGGAACTCCGCCCAAAGATCGGCTATCCTGCCACATCTTGAACCAAGTCTGTGCTACATCCTTGAGCTGGTAGGAAGCCAGTTCAGCCTTCTTAGTATCTGTGGCCCCCATAGCCACAAAAATCTTATGCACCTCATCCACAAACTCTTGGGGATTCTCTGAAATCTTAGACCCCGTGAAAATAGGAGGATTCATCCTCGTGAAGTCTCTCAGCTTGTCAGCCATGCTACAAACCGGTGGGTTCTCCCTCTGAACATTCTGTCGGTTGACCTGGGCAGTCATGGCCTGGGCCTGCATAGTGATGGCCTGTACCATCTGGGCCAGAGATGCCCGCACCTCCGCATCAGTCAATCCAGCTGGGTTGACCGTCATAGCCACTCCTTCAGCTGGAGCCTAGGGTGGAACCTGATTGCCTCCAGCAGCTGCTCCTCCTCTCCTCTGACCAACGTTTCTCCTAGCATTCATTCTCTGAAAACAATAAGAATTGATGTTAGACACGCTCATAACACCAAAAAATCAGACATTAGGAAAAGCACGATAAGATCAGAAGAAGGGAAATTTTCCTACGCATCATGCAGTCTCTAATTCAAGATAGTGGTGCACTTCACTACCATGACTTAGAAACTACTAAATGTGGTTGATGTGAACTTATTATTCTCGAAATTTAACCTAGTGCTCTGATACCAACTTTGTCACGATTGGAATCTAGACCCCAGACGAGACCAGAGTCGTTGACCTCTCAGAGGTCGCAGACAAGCCTACTTACGTCATTCTTACTTCATCTAGGTTAATTCTAACAGAAAATTTGAAACTTTTTGTTGCTTATCATGTATAAAGGTCATTCTACTTACATTCATAATGTTCACAATCAACCATCTAACATTAAGATTATCAACTGAAAGAAATAGTTCAATACTGCATTAAATGTATAATTGCCAAAATGGCACCAATACAATGTCTGAACTAAAAACGGAAAGAAACACTAGTGGAACATACTCCACTAGCTAAAGCCTACATCTAAGCTAGATAGTAACGGTAGACATCCTCGAAAGCATGAGGGCCTACCAAGTCCGGATGAAAGCTCCACGTCCTGATAGCTGCAACGTCAACCTGTAAGCTCTAGCATCCACCTGTGCCTGCACCTACAAATATAGAGTTGTATGGGATTAGTGCACACTTGTACTAAGTATGGGTATATGCAAGCACACACCAAGGACATGCATGAGTAAGAATAGCTCTTTCCTAACAACATGATTATGGAAAGTCAAGTCAGTGGACTTGCCAAATTGGGATTAGGAAAGTTAGTGAGCTTTCCAAATTTGGATTAGGAAAGTCATGCCATGAGAGTAACATGCATCATCATACTTATCATATTATACACAACACATAACATCTTACACATAGCACATATCATATTGCCTATAGCACATAACATCTTTCATATCATTCATTCATATGCTATGAGACCTTGGAATCATGGACTTGACATCAAGACTTCCCAAAAAGGAGGGCTCAACATATGGGACCTCAACTTTAACTTTAACCGACATAGATCATGTGAGCATCATGAAATCAAGTGTCTCCCCCACACCGAAAAGAGGTGGAATCACCGGCCAAAGTGACCCAAAACATGCTAGCGTACATGGGAATTGAACCCCGCCAGATCCCTATATTGGCAGTATAGGTTCGAAGACTAGGATATACATCTCATGAGAGTTACGTGACCTCCGCCCTTCCCGAAAGAAGGCATCACCGCTCATAGCTAGTCTATCGGTGCTCAGTATAAAGTTCCATTTCATTCAACTCATACGTCATGGAAGCTGGCTTCTAGTATGAGGACATCATAGATCATTAGATGATTTCTCATCTCATCATTAGTATTAAGTATACATTATTCTCAATACTTTCATTAGAGTGTTTATAGAGATTGGTCTCTTCATTAACTTTACACTCTCATAGGTGAGTACGTTTTGGTAACATTTACTTAGGCTCATTTGAGATTGCTCTTATCTTTCACATTAGCCTCTTATCATGTTGTCACCACATTCATTAACATTAGCACATTTTCTCTTCATAATTACTCACCCCTTTTTACGTGAATGTTCATTTCATCATATGCCAATGCACTTGGCCATTTGTGTGTTTCACACTCTTACTTAACCCTTCTAGGGTTCATCATTTCATTACATAATATTCATTTCATTGTATGCCAATACACTTGGCCATTTAGTGTGTTTTACACTCGTACTTAACCCTTCTAAGGTTACATCATTTCATTACATACATCTTAGGTTCACTTATTTTTAAACGTATGCTAGACTTATGGGTCTATATATACAAGCCATGAGGCTTTATTCATAGTTCGTTTAAGTGCTTCATATATTCCTAAGATTATGTGGTACAAGACTTATGCATCTTGTAAGTATGCCAAGATTTCGATTTCGATCTATGTAGGCAACATTATTTTTGAACATTTATTCACGTATGACTTATGTATCAATACGGGATTTGGACAAGGGAACCCGATTTCGAATCCCTTGGACAACACTTACATTTTTCATTTATTATATATTGGTCCACACGGCTTGGGGACCCAAGATCGAGCCCCAACACCTTCGTTTCTTTTTAATTTCTTTTGTTTAAAATTTCTCTTCCTTGGTCGAGGGGTTGTGGGATCGAACCCCCACAACCCCTTTTATTTAAATTCCTTTTCCCTTGACTTTTTAGAGTTGACCATGAGGGTGTGGGATCGAACCCCCATAGCCTCACTTTATTTTTTTTTAATTCTCCTTTTCTGCCTAGAGGTCGTGGGTCCGATTCCCACGCCTCACATTTCTTTTCTTTTCATTTTTCCTTAAGCTTGACCCAAAGGTTGTGGGTTCGAATCCCACTCCTCTCATTTTTTATTTTCATACATTATTTTCCATCCAGGAGCACCCAAGTTCGAATCCCCTTAAACCCATTTCTTCATTTACATTTTATAGGGTTTTTCACGGGTGAGGTCTCGGGTTCGATCCTTAATGACCTCACCTAATTTACACTCATTTATAATTTCAGATTTGTTCATCCATGTTCAGCCGAAACCAATCTTACAAGTTGCTGGACTTTTTATCACGTTTTCAGGTCACATTCTTCAACATTTATAGGTAAATTCGTAGGGTAATTCGTAGATCATTTAATACGTTCTTAGGTGCATTTTTCATGTATTCGTTTAGCCAAGAGATTAGCATTCAAATCAGCCACATTTCAACTCATATGAAAATCATGATTTACATAAACATTTGTACATGAAATACAACCACAACATCACATTTTAGAGCCTTAAACCCGAGGCACATAGTCACTGTTCACATTGCACACACGTACACATAGTTTTGGATCACATAGGTGATCCTTCATACGATTTCAAACACACATTCATGAACATATTTATCACGAAAATACAATACACGCCTAATATCTACCAGCAAACATACCCAACCTACGAATCATTGGGAGCTAGTGACAGGGACATGCAACAGGGAACAACCCTAAGTTTCGGATTGAATATACTGAACCTTAAGGGGTATCTTGGGAAAGGGACCAAGAGAGAAGAGAACCCATACCTTTTTAACGTTCAAACCTCAACTTGCTGCCCAAAGAACACCTCCAAACACACGTCCAACACCGAATGTTCAACACCAAACTCAACGGACAACCTTCTCTTTGCCTACGTGATTGATTTCGTTGTTTGTTTTTTATCTTTCGTGGTGAGTTCTTCAAGTGTGAAGAACTTGGTTTATCTTTCTGTTCTTGAAGTTATTTTGGCAGAGAGAATGTGAAAGAGAAGAGAGAATGATCGTGAATGTTGAGGAGATAGACGTGAGAGAGTGGGAGTTTTATTAGTCTTAGGGGTCTAGTTTAGGACTTAGTCAAATAAGGTTTTATTAAATGATAAAAATCTGATTTCCCTTTTATTTTAAATCAGCTAATAAATAATAAATATAAATTAATTACATTAATTTACCAACTTAAATTAAAAACAAATTTAATTCATTGCTTCCACCTAGGTTCGAACCCGGGTGGAGCAAGACTTCACTCTAAGAGCCAATTTTCGGCCCTCTCTCCCCAAAATTCCCCTCCAAAGGGTAATTACGATACTACCCTTAGCCTGGAAAAAGACCATTTTACCCCTAGACCCTCCAAACCTAAGATTTTCCCTTTTTAAGTTCGGTAAAGACTCATTCGAGTAAAGTTTTGTATTCGAGAGCCCTACATGGCTGGAACCAACCTTTACTAGCTCAAATAACTCCCCAAGTTAGTTGTCTTGGCTGTAGCAAGGGTTCAGAGGTCTGGTTCTACGCGCATCAATCCGTGTGAACCCGGTCTAATCGTAGGCATTCTAGACACATTAAGCATTACTTATCATATCCATTTTTAGGGTTGTTACAAAAAACGCGGAAAACTTAAAACTTTTCATCTACACTACTTCATGAGCTTTACACAGACCTCTCACATACACATAATATATTCATATCGAGTATACATAGACCCTTCGTATAAGAAAATTACATAGTCTTCTACTTTTATGGCACACACATATATATAAGATACGATATAGTCTTAAAACGGATGTCTCATATCATAACCATCTAAACAAGAGTCGAACAATTGGGCATAACCCATACTTCAATAAAATAAAAGCCACATATACGCTATACAATCATAATACTCAAATGAAAGAGAATGAACAAAGTGTTTTTAAGACTAATCGACATCCAATAGTAGAAAGTGACATTGTCCTCGAAGTGGCGAGGACCTACCTAACTTGGAGAATGAGGATCCAAGTCTTCTTCAAAAGTCGTCACAAACCCTTCAATGACCGGAACCTAAAATGTTGGGAAAAAAAAAGGGAGAAACGGGATAAACACTCACTTGTATTAAGTATGGAATCATATGCACATACAACATTGAAATCATGCTAAAAAGTGACATTTCAGTAAAGCATGTTAATTTAGATTGAAAACACCTTATGCACATTCAAGAACCAATACAAGTCAATAAACACATATTGCTTCAGTCAATACCATGTACATCATAAGACCAACAATATCAAGTCTAGTCAAGTCAAAATATATATCAACATAAATGAGTACATAATCAAGACAACTCTATCATCAAGTTATAATATCAATAAGCATTTATAAAAGTTCATATCATCATAACCAAAGCAAGACCCTTACTCATGAACCCTCATTAAGTCTACTAGTGTAATGAGTAATCAAGGCCCCATAACCTCACTCAATCAAGTAAACCCAATAAGAACTATAAGCAATGCCCAACTTTACATACTATATTATTAAGAGTAAACATCATCATACTTTAACAATAGAGACCAACCACGTGTTCATAAGTGAAACATCACATAGTGTCATTAACATGTAAGATCAACTTATACATATCATTTACATTTATAAGCATATAAAAGCATCTTCCTAAGACTTCCCTCAAGGCTAACTAGTGCAATGTATAGGTAAAGTCCCATACCCCTACCTAGACTAAGTCAAACCCCTTAGGCCACCCTAGTTAGAGTTCACTTCATTACTTCATTTTGCCTTTTGGTAACATCTTGACTTAATCGACATACACCACATGAGCTAATGTGGAATCCGGTGTCAATGAAACCTTACACCTAAAGAAGGCGGACTACTTGCCAATGTAGTACCAAAACATGAACATAGCATCTTTGTGGATCAACTAGCTAGTATTCCTATGGGGGCAACATAGTTCAAGAACTAGGAGATATAGTTGGGACCCTCTTTATACTACATGCATTATAGTCTCCAATCTCATGAGTTTATTATTGATCCTACCTTCCCTATGTGGGAAGAGACACTCCTCACTCTAGTCTACTCGGTGCTAAGCTAGAGTCCCTTTTCGAAATGTCTTTAAGAGTTTATTAATTATCATAGCTTAGTTTAGGTCATACGGTCTAACCCTTATATAGTCATAATAGATCAATAGGAATTGCATGAGTATTGTCCTTCCATTACAATTCACAAATGCGAGGTTAGCGTATTTACATAATCAAATTATGATAAGCCACATAGGTAAGTCATCACCATCCTTATATCAATAAATCTTAGCAAACAAATCACAAGTCATATATCAAGACATTCCAATTCAATATCATACCAAACCTAATCAATCTTATCATAAGGTATACTTCAATACAACTTCATCATTTAACACAAGTAATCATAATTGAAGTAAAGGATTGAGATCACAAGACTTACCCCAATCTCCTTCACAAGTCATCATCCAAGGTTATACCATCAACCATCCAATTCAACCCAATAATGGGTGTAATATCATAACACAATAGTAATTAAAACAATAAAGAAGTCAATTGAATCACTACACAACAATTCATCACTAGTTCATAACCTAGGGTTTAGGACTTAGGTCAAATTCATGATCTACTTCACAACCTAGGTCAGTTCATTAAGAACTAGCATAATTGAATTACAATACATCATAATATACTCATGATTATCTAAATAAATCATAAACAAAGCAATTTATAATGTCAAATTCGTAATAGAAGAAAACCCACTTGAAACTCATCTTTTTTTTTAAAATCAATTTGGCGGAACCCTTTGGGGAAAGAATCCCAAAGGTGAAAGAAATGCCGTACCTTGTTAATTGATGAAGATTGGTGAAGAAAATAAATCTTCTTTCTGCCCTAGAACCCTCCTTTGCTTGGTCTTCTATGGAGTTTCTTTGGGAGAGAGAAAGAAGAGAGAAGGAAGAGCAATTGGGTTTTGGAATTATGAGAGTTAGGTTTAGTTTAATTAGGCTTGAGGTATTTATAAAAGTCATTAACTAACTTAATTATACCTCCCTTAACCCCTAACTAATTACTAAAAAATTAATTAAATTAATTAACTAACCTAAAACGAAATAGCAAAACACAGACCTAACCTACGAGACCCCGACTTACGGGCCGTAGGTTAGTCAACGGCCAAGCCCCCCTCCGTGTTGCACATCCGTCGTTTTCGTCAGTGACTTGCCAAATGACCTCTTCACGAATTTGTCTAAGTGGACATAGACGGTGGCAATCGACGTCCCGTCAATTGGACCACGCCTCTTTGCCTGCAAGTCGTTGATGGCTACTGTCCTAGACAACTTTTAACTAAAATGCAAGGGTCCTCCTCAAGGACCCTTTAGTTGGTCTTTGGGGAGTCGTACAAGGACATTTCGACTATAAACCAACTCTAATACATGTAAGACACCTATTCACTAAATTTCATCATTTTCCAACACTTAAAACCTTGTCAAATAGACTAAGGCACGCTAACACCATTTTGAACTAGTTTCCGGACGTCATGGATGTTCTTTGACGTTTTGATTCTAAAACCTCCTAAGTGACTAATATACATTCTATTTGACTTTAAAGAAGTGTTACAACTCTTAGACTCTCATGTTAGGCTCTAGATTAGACTTTTGACTTTCGAAGTATTACATTATCCCTTTCTTAGGAACATTCGTCCCTGAATGACACAAAAATTCTTAAAAAGGAAGGAATAGACTCAAGACTAGCATCCCAACCAACAACAACATATCAAAACATGAGTTACAATTTAAATCAACATAACCACATGACCTTTTTAAACCATGCAACTCAAAACATCTTTTTCAACTAATATGAGTTCAACATTCATTACATGCTTATTCCCTTATACCAAAGCTTTCTTCAACACATATCATCATGCTCAATATAACTCATGAAGACGCAACATACCAAAATGCACCACATAAGTTCAAATCAAGTAAAAGAGTATTTCTTTGAAAACTTTCATTTCAATAGGCACAAATCACTGTATATCACTGTAACACAACATATAATTCAATATTTTACCAAAAATCAAGGCAACTTCAAATAAACTCATTATTTTCACTCTAAATAGGAACAACTAACCTTAGTTATCAAATAGATGAGGGTAACTAGACTTCATGTCGGCCTCGGCCTCCCATGTTACATCCTCAATTAGGTGGTTTTTCCATAACACCTTTACGGAACCCACCTCCTTGTTCCTTAACTCCTTTACTCTTCTATCAAGGATTTCAACCGGAACCTCCTCATAGGAGAGGTTATATTGAACACCTAGACCCTCAATAGGAAGAATGAACTCGGGATCACCGATACACTTCTTAAGCATGGAGACATGGAACACTGGATGAACCGAAGCCAATTACTAGGTAACTTCAACTCATATGCAACCTTGCCAACTCTTTGCAAAATTTCATAGGGACCCACATAACGAGGACTCAACTTCCCTTTCTTGCCAAATCTCACCACACCTTTCATAGGCAAAATTTTAAATACACCTTATCACCTTCTTCAAACTCTAAGTCTCTCCTTCTATGGTCGGCATAAGACTTTTGCCGGCTATAGGCTGTTTTCAAGCGATTCTTTGTCATATGAACTTTCTCCAAATTCATATGAATCAATTCGGGACCCAAAAGTGAAGACTCACCCACTTCAAACCATTCAATTGGAGATCTAAATCTCCTACCATACAAGGCCTTAAAAGGAGCCATAGATATTGATGAATGGTAACTATTGTTGTAGGAAAACTCAACCAAAGGAAAGTGTTTATCCCAATTCCCCTTCAGTCAATTATACAAGCTCTAAGCATATCCTCAAGGGTTTGAATAGTATGCTCCGCTTGACCATCCGTTTAGGGATGAAAAGCTATGTTTAGATTCACCTTGGTACCCAACCCTTTTCTGGAATGACCTCCAAAACCTAGATGTGAATTGTGCACCCCTATACGTTATGATGGATAACGGAATACCGTGGATACACAAAATCTCATCTATGAATATCCTTGCATAATCCTCCACCGAGTAACTAGACTTGATGCGAATATAATGAACGGATTTGGTTAACCTATCCACAAGCACCCATATGGAGTCATGTATTTTTTGTTTCCGAGGCAACCCTACCACAAAATCCATGTTAATGTCTTCCCACTTCCAAGTAGTAACTTGGATTTCTTGAAGTAAACCACCCGGCTTTTGGTGTTCGGCTTTCACTTGTTGGCAATTTGGACATTTTGCAACAAATTCCGCTATGTCCTCTTTCAAGCCTTTCCACCAAAATAGTTCTCTAAGGTCATGATACATCTTTGTAGAACCCGATTGAATGGAATAACGGGACCCATGAACTTCCTCAAGAATCCGGTTCCTCAAGTCATATACATTGGGCACACATAACCTTCCTTGATACCTCAAGACACCATCCTCCCCTAAGGAGAATGACTCATTAAGCTTACCAAGAAGCGATTCCTTTAACTCCATCAATGGTTGATCAAAGTGTTGCTTAGACTTCACCTTAACCACCACCAAAGATGATTCGGAGTTATGATGGACCATAAAACCACCCTTCGAAGAATCTTCCAATCTAACACCCAATCTAGCCAACCTATGAATATCTTTCACTAGGTCATTCTTGGCTTCATCTATATGAGACACACTACCCATGGTCATACCACTTAGAGCATCCGCAACCATGTTAATCCTAGTTCAAACTCAACCGAAATGACTTCAAAACCTATTTACACACTTATTAAGCTATTAAACAACCCTTATAAAACTAGTGAAGATATAGATAATCCTAGTTCATTTTTGGGTTGTTACAGGTGTAGTATCTTTTAATAGTTTTCAGGTACAAAAAGTTTTATGTGATAAAAATCTTCGGTAAGGTCGATTAGATTTTTTTTTTCCAGTGAGTTGCCAAAGAGCTTGGAAGCATTTCTGGAAATAGACGTATCCTATTCTCTTACCCACTAGTTTGATGATTTAGTGAGTACCTCCAAGGAGAGTGGAGACTATGTTTGTCATTTGCTATTATTGGAATGAAGTATGGGTAGTTGTTGGGGTTGTCTTGTTTGTCTTTAAAGTTTATGTTGTCTAGACATTGGGTAATAAAGCTTACATTCGATTTATCAATTGAGGATTGGAGGGATTCTATAAAACATACTTTGCGGTTGGGACTAATGGGATTTCCTCTTCCTTCTCCTTCTTAGTGCTCCGATGAAGCAAGTCCTCTTCCCGATCGATCATTTCTTCGTCTTCTTGGTTCATCTAGTATGTTTTAATGAGAAGCTAGTGAATTTTTAGTGAGAAGTTTCTACCTCATGAATTTTTAATTTATACATTTTGACTTATATTCATTATTTTAATTTAAAATTAAGTATTTAATCAATATTAAATTTGTTGTTCCTCAATATTTCAGTAGTAGAGTGATCAGTTGGAAATCATTGATTCTAGATTCAAATCCTACACTTTTAATCTTATCTAAATTATATATATATAAATAGACAAGTTTCACGGCACGTGCGCTGCACGTGTGTATCATATATACAATATATGATGTAGTAGAAAGAATTAATATTACTACATTAAAGTTTTTTAGTAAATGATTATAATTGAAAGAACATAGTACAAGTGTTTTTAAATTATTAATGCGTATTATCATAGAGATACTAGTATTTTGAGATCAAAATCACCAGATATCATTAAAACATTTCAAAATACATTCAAAGTTTAAATATGAGAGAAAGTGACATTTCTTTAATAAAATTATTTCTTACCCCACTCAATTTTGTAAACATGTCTAACCAACAAAATAGAAAACAAAATATCCATTTATAAAATGTGACCAATAGTCTTTCCTCTTGAGGTTATGAACATAAATGATGTAAACCATTTAAGTACAAATTTTGTCTTAATATTCATACTTGAAATTTTGTATATGCATGACACTAATAAAGATTACCATAAGTATTTCAATATTTTATCTTCATATGTAACATATCTTTTACAAAATATTATTACTCAATTAATATTCAGTAATTAATTTTACCAAAAAAGTGTATGTGGTTGTTATTATGAATGATAAATTACATGTACTTTCTATATTAATAACATCACCTATAGTGAAAAATATTTTATTTCATTAGGTTTCTACCTTATCATTGTGGAATTGTAGTCTTCTCCTCTTTTTTCGTTCTGTCGCATACATATCATATGATTGTTGTCTAATGAAAGTATCTAGTATCTTACAGAAGTTGTATCATGATATGAAATATCATATGATTGTTGTCTAATGAAAGTATCTAGTATCTTATAGAAGTTGTATCATGATATAAAATATTTAAAATTTTCAATAATAAAATTAGTAGATGAATAAAATTTAAAGTATTATTTATAGAATCAATAATTTCATTTTAAGACCATTTTATAATCAATGACTATTTTCTGATCTATTTTTATATAGTTAGTAAGTAGTGTATCTTGTGACATAAAGAAAAATTATATGGAACAATACATAGCCAATAAAGAAGGAAGACAGAAATATATGTTCATGATATATTCACTCTAGTGTTATATTTGATGTAAATCTCTTGTCACCAATACTTTACTTTTCTCCGTTCCCTTTTACATACATATCTATTAAAAATAATTATTATCATGACTATGTTATCATATTTTAAGTAAAAGCAAAAATCTATTTTTGAAATAGTGAATTTAACATCAAAACGAATAATTTAATGGACTACGTTGATGCTCATTGTTTTAGCAAAATTATGAAGAAACTGCTTAATCAATTTTTGCAAATAACACTTGAGATTTTTTTAGCAAGAAGAAGAGTAGAAAACTTAAAGAAGTTGTAATTTAAAAGTGTGAGGAAATCCCTCTATTTATAACTACAAAAAATTAGTATGAATATGTGTGAGTTTTCCCTTATCCAAAAAGTTACTGCTTCTCGGAAATGTCACGACCCTTTGAAAAAGGTACAATTTTCAGAACAGGCATAATCCTTTAGAAAAGTCACAACCCCTCGAAAAAGTCACAACCTGTCAAAAAAAATATCACAACCTTTGGAAAAGTCACAACTCATTGAAAAAATCAAAATCCTTTAATTTAAAATGGTATCTACTTTTAATATAATAAAATTAATTTAACTAATAAATAAAATAAATTGAGTATTTTTAATTGGGTATTATAGTAATTAAACATTGAAGATGGGGAGTTCATGCTTTTAAGGTAGTACAGATAGATAGATATACTTAAAGGTTATTTTGATTTAAAAACATCTGAAATAAGTCAATTGAAACAGGCTTTGAGACAACTTCAAGGGAAAGGTTACTCTAAGGAATTGTTTGATAATGACATGGCATACACAAAGTTATTGACTAGGATATATATATATATATATATATAACCTACTCAAAGAAAAGTATTATTGTTTTATTGCTATTGAGTTATTTTGTTAACAATATTTTAATGGTTTATAAAAAAAAATTATCGGGTTATCAGTTCGGTATTGATTTTTAATATTGGACTACTCGGTAAACTAGTAACCCACTAAGTCTATAGTGATTCTAATTTTACCTATACATAAATATTAAATATTAACCTCAATATCACACTATCTATGTCTTTGTCATG
The DNA here is from genome assembly GCA_016801875.1 of Solanum sitiens. Classification (NCBI taxonomy): domain Eukaryota; kingdom Viridiplantae; phylum Streptophyta; class Magnoliopsida; order Solanales; family Solanaceae; genus Solanum; species Solanum sitiens. The sequence continues at coordinate 2,044,871 of JABWTJ010000104.1, read as the reverse complement.
TAATCTTCGATTTATACTTCACTATACTTTGAGTTCACAACTTTACATTATACAAACCATCAAAACCTAAAGTAAGAACCCTTTTTTTCTTAATTTTTTGTTGTTCTTTTTATTTTTGTTATTATTGTTTCGATTTTATAGCATTTGTAAAGATAAATTATTGTCTTGTCCCATCAAATTTTGTCCCATCAAATTTATTAGAGAAGTCAGTTATTTTTTTCATAAATATTTTCTTATTGGTTAAACCGAAAATTAAACTATTAAGGAAAAAAACCGATAAACAAAAAACCCATAAAAAGTATTTTATTTGTTTGGTTATTTGTTTAGCGTGTTTACAAACCAATAAACCGAATCGATAATACATAAAATTAAACCGAACCAATCGATGCACACCCCTATATATATGTCTGTGTGACAGCTTACCTCATTATTATAAAATAACCCTGCATTTTATTAGAATTTTTTTAATCCTTATCCCTCATATCAAATTATTAGGGCATCATAATAATAGTTGTAGAACATAGTTGTATTCTATTAGAACTTCATGCTTATAGTTTATCTCACGGAGAGTTTGTATTCAACTACACATTTGTGTAGCATCTTTTTATATTGAGGAAAAACTCCTCTGTGAAATACAATCGAGTTTTTTCGTGATCATAAATTCTTTACTTGGAATCGGGGCCTTGCGAAGACTTATGTCTCACAATGACACTTCCCTCAATTACTAGTATCACCTCGCAAACCCCTTCCCAAAATTTTTTCAACATACACACCCACATGTTAATCAATCGCATCTTCGTAAAATAGATCATAACAACTATATTGTTTGAAAATTACAAATTCTCTGAATTTTAAGGGGTCACAAACTCAAAGGATATGTGAATGGTACGCCCAAGTGACCTCCAAAGGTAATTCTAAAAAGCTCTTTTGAAGTGACCTCAATTGGAGCAATTATCAATTCAACGTATAGTTAATGGATAACACAAGACCATTTTTTATTGAGTTGGGTTTTCTCAACCCTCAACGAAGGGATTATAGCCCAAGTAGTTGGTCTTACAACATCTAGACTATTTGGACGGCTCTTGAGATTATGTTTGCATCACAATACAAGGCTTGGATAATGCAACTAAAGCTGAAATTATAACTCACTAAGAAAGACAACTCATCTGTGGTACAATACCTTCAAAAGATGAAGACTTGTGCCGATAATCTTGCAGTTATGACACACTTCATCATTGATGATGATCTTGTCTTATATATTCTTGGAGGACGTAGACTAGAATATGATGTCGTCGTTGTCTTGGGCACTGCTAGGTCGGAATCAATATCAGTGGTCGATCTTCATGGCTTGTTTTTGTTATGATCCGATTCTACACCCTGAACATGGCCAACACTCAAGTATCATCATTGGTCCCAAGCGAACCCTCACATTGTCTTTCTACAAGGGGAAGACTAACTCAAGCATACACAAGAATCAAAATAAAAGAAACGTTTAACAACAATTTACTAAATCTCAAGCTCTATGAGTATATTGAGTATGAAACATGAGTTTTAAACAAAACATTTAAAATCGAAAGACTCTCTAAAATTGTCTATCTATGAAACCTCTACTGCATAAAGATGAGAGTCATGACAAGAATCACTCACACCTCAAAATCCTACTACTAATAACATATAAAATTGGAGTCCTCCCAAAGCAAGGAGACCTCACTCAAAGGCCGACAAACGGATGACGTGATCTTAAGAGAACTCTTGTTGAGGATCTTAATTACCTGAATCTCCATTTATAAAAAGATGCAGGTCAAATGATATCATTACATTGAATGTACGAATATGTAATATCATTGAATAAAAAGTAACTGAACTGAAAGTCCAAAGGTAACTCAATTGAAATTTAGTATAAATTATGACCATAAATCATTTAAAATCTTATTGTAAGATGTAATAATAGGTGTATATATATATATATATATATATATACATATATATGAGCCTCGTGATGATATAATGTCTTGTTCACACTGCCATAACTATCTTATAACTTGTCTAGATCTACTAAAACTCTACCCAAAACCAATAAGTAGTCTTCTAAAAAGTAAGATCCTTTACCCATATTGACTACATGGGTTATGAGGAATCTGACATGTAAGAACTCACCTCATATCAATGCTTAATATTACTCACAATATATACACTCATGCTCAAATGTATAAAACATAGTTTTTCTCAATTTGAGGTAATAGCTCAAAATATCCTCTTAGAAGAGGTAGTTGCTCAGAAATATCTTTAAACTCATTAACTCCTTCAAAAATCAAAATTTCTCTTTTCTCAATATAAAAAGTGATACATTTGGGAATACTTGGTTCCTTTATACTCTTACTCAAATCATGTTTGATACTTTTCCTCAAAACTCATTGTTTTTCTTTCTCAGAAACTGAACAAAAATGTTTTTTTAAAAGATCTCAAAAATTTATAACTCAAAATAGTATTTATGCTGAAATATTGACATGAACAAATCAAATCAAGGATCTCAATAACAATATAAAAAACTCAATATTGAGAAATCAAGAACTTAGTACTCAACGATACTACTCATCTTAAGAATACTCAAGAAGCAGGATAAACCATGAATTACGATTCTAGTGAATTTAGATAGATGTAGGATGTGAGGAAGAACTCAGTTCATCACTATGATAGCCTTACATACGTGATTATAAATTTATTCATCTTGAGCTCGAGGAAGAACATTAGCTTTGTTAGAGGAAATCTTTGAGCTTATAATCTTGAGGCTTGATCTTGAGAGAAGAAACTCTTTTATGAAGTTGTTAGGTGGAAAAACTTGTGAAAACCTTGGATGGAAAGTTTCTCTTTGTATCTTGGATTTTTGACATGGAAGTGTTAGGGTTCTTGATAAAGAAGTAGAACCCCATGTGAGTTTTGAGAGATGTTTTGGAGACTTGAATGTTCAAATCGATTATTATGAGAGGATAACTAGTTAGTTAAATAATATACTTAGTTAAAACACCCAAAATGACTTAGAATAGGACTAAAAAGGTTGGTAAAGGACCAAAATAACCTTGGAGCGTGTGTAAGAAGTTGTTGAAAAAATAATTGTAGCAAGTCTTCACGAATGGCTCTATGGTTTGTTGAAAATTCCACTGTCTGTAATTGTTAACCATAGAACTTCAACTGCATGACAGGGCTTACTAAAATTAGCATAACATTATACTTCAAACTCAAAATGAAGCAAACATGGTAGAGTTGGAAATATGACTCATAGAACTTTATTTTAATAGGTAATGGAAAACCTAATTCATTATGTCCCGAGAAATATGACCGTTTGTAGTTGACCTAATTGTAACTTATGTCAAAACCTAATTGGTAAGAAAGCTTTCAAGTCAACTTTGTATTAGGGGATTTTAGTGACCTTAATCCATATCCAGATTCATTCTCACACTAAAGAATTGACCTTTAACACCTAAGAACAATTTAAGAATTACATAATAGAACCTTATACACAAAGAAAGAATTGTTTGTGTCTCAACTTAGAAAATTTTGGGGTGTTCCTATTGTTAAGTCATGAGTATTGTTTCAAAAACATGAAAAGTTTGGAACAAAGACTAGGACAAGCTAGTTTGTCTGTTTGATGATCCAACAACACTAAGAATAATTATTCAATTAAGAAGCCTATTAATTTCAATAACAATCAGCTTATGGTGGCAGACGTGGACGAGGATGAGGTTGAAGTCGCAATAATAATTTGTTCACCCAAAATCAGTTTCAGGTTTGTAATAAGTTTGATCACCCTCCCTAAATTGCTACCATCATTTTGATCATCCCTATCAAACTCCATCCAAGTCGCTCATGGCTGCTTAATTGTACAACCTTCCATGGTTGGAGACTCAAATTGGTACCTAATTATGGGTTATTTGTTATTTAACTAATGATATACGGAACATGGAGGTAAGAAGAACTGGGAAATGATCAAATTCATGTTAGTAATGCCACATGTTTGACAATTTCTCATTTTGTTCATTCTACCTTACCTATAGTTAGTTGACCTTTACATATATATAATGATTTATTGGTACATGAAATTACCAAAAAAAATTCTTAGCATGACAAAATATACTTATGATAATGATGTTATATTTGAGTTTCAACCTCATTTTTTTCTTGTGAAGGATCATGCAACAAGGAAAATACTACTGAACTCTTGAGCGTGGCATTTATCGCTTCCTTGCTCCCCAGCCCCTCAGCCAACCCTCTTCATCAAATAAATCACAGACTTTTCCATGTTTCAAAGTAATCTACTGATTTATGACATAGTCATTAGGTCACTCGTCTCTACGAACAAACAATAGTATTCTTAGGAGTCTCTCTTTACTAGTCACATCAAGTTTTCTGGTCTAATGTTTGTTCAGCTTGCCAAAAAGGAAATAGTCACAAATTGCCATTTTTTATTTCTAGTTCTAGTGATCTGTATCCTCATGAATTGATCCACATTGATATATTGGGTCCTACTCCACAATTGGCTAGTAAAAATTTAGTTATTATGTTCTTCATTGATGACTTAAGAATAATTATATGGTTATTTTCCTATGAGTCCGAAAAATGAGGTTTATACCATTTTTATGCATTAAAACCAAGTCAAGAAGTTCTTTTAGTGTCATATAAAAGTGGTACAATTTGATTGGAGTGGCGATTTGTAACACCTCAGAAGTTCATAATCTTGTTGGGATTGGATAAGTTGTAGAAAATTATTGGTGCACTGGTTCCATGAGCCCATGTACGGACCATAGAAGGTTGTGCGGGCCTTAAGAACAAATCGTGGTTTGAATACTAGCATTTAGGAAATGTTAAGCCTCAAACAAATTTCTACGGACCAACAGGACGATCCATAGACTGGACTACAACCCGTAGGAGAGGGTAGTAGATGGACATTCAAACACAGTAGAATATTGATTCAAAGTCCTACTGATGGCTTGAATAGATCGTACAAGGAACTACAATCCGTAGTTTCTAATTCATGGTTAGTCTTTAGGAAGTTGATTTTCTGAATGGGATTCCATGAGACAACCTGATGGCCCATGGAAATTGTTATGTACCATAGAAACTGGTCCATGGTTCATGATTAAAAAGTTGAAGTTCATGTAGTCTTTCTATGGTTTACCAGGTTCGTAGAAGTTTATATGGACCGTACATGGTGTCCATAAAGTGATTAGGCAGTTTTAAAATGGGGTTAGTTTGGTAGTTTCCATCCATTCTAACCTTAACCTCTGACATTTTCCACAGAACTAAGTTTTTTTTTAGTTTGATTTGACCCTAATACTCTGATAATTCCCCAAAGGCTTAGAGAAAGGATGCAAGGGGAGAAATCTAGGTTTTTCAGCGTCTTCTTTAAGTTCTTCAAGAATATCATTCCATGTATGTAAGGCTATTCATAATGTTGTACTAAGTTTTCCTCACACCCTACTTATAAATTCAATTAGTTAAGATTTAAATCTAGGGTTCTACCCAATGTTCCACTAGTTCCTGAATTTGGTTCAAGTTCTGATTTCTTGAGTATTGAGATTATGCTACTTAACGAATTAGATTTCTTGAGTTCTTGTTAATGATTATACTATCACATGAACCATAGTTATTATGAGATTTTGTTAAAGGCTTTGAACAATTATGTACATGCCTTGATGTTGGGTTTAAAGAGAGTCGAAGAGTAGTTTGAAACATCATTGAGAAGATTTTTACGAGGACTCTAATGATCCCAAATGTATTATTTTTACATTGAGAAAGAAAGTATTATTTTTAAGGAGAGCATAAATAGTTTTCAAAAGAATTTCAGTCAGTTAAAGTACAATTCAGTTGTCCCTTAAATAGGGTCTTTTAGGTACTAACTCAACCCAATGAGTATTTTTATATGAGTATTTTTATATGAGCATTATTATCTATGTTTGGGAGTAGCATTGAGCACCAATTTGGGTAAGAGTTAATATAACTCAATCCTATAACCTGCACTGCCAACGAATATAGGATTGTACCGAATTTTGGGCGACTCCTCACATGCCTATAGAAGGCTTTTTAGTTGATCCATAAGTTAAAGTTGCTTTTTATACTTAGGCAATGTATAGGGCAGCTCTAGTAGTGTGGGTGAGACATTGTTTAATCACGGGGCTCATAGTCATGGTTATCAGTTAGACAAATTCCCCAACAAAGTAAGTATATTTATGTATTTCAGTCTTTACTATCATTGCACATTTTATTTTAAAGCCTAAATGATTTTTACTTCATTTTCACGCTTTTCTTAAGTTGAATTAATTTTATTCTATCAGTTCAGTATCTATTTTTATCCTCTTTATTACATACCATATATTTCATGTACTAACATCATTCGATGTTGCATCATTTTATGATATAGATATAGGTATTCATGATCATCAGCATGCGCTTTGTTGGGGTCACATCATTCACTCGTTAGCCTTTGGTGAGGCCTCCATTTTCTTGGAGGACTCCACTTTTATAACTTTAGCAGTAATATTTTGAAGTTGTTATGGGTCTTATCCGAAACCTATCTTAAGATAGTAGAGGCTTCACGGATAGCCAAAGTTAGAGCGTCATTACAATTTTTGTTTCAAATGTTTTGATAAAATTTTACCACTTGTATTCAATATTTCAAACAACATTGAGTCCCTTTAATTATTGAAAATTGCTCATTAGTTTAAATCGTGTTTATGTTCTAGTCTTCCGCTAAGTAGCCATCCATACCAAGGGTTTGATTGGGGACCAACAACGGTACGTAGTGGCAACCACGTCAAAAGTGTAGGCTCGAGGTGTGACTGTAAAAGGGAAAAAATGGCAATAGGTCCTTCTTCCAAAAGAGATCATCTAGATTTGCTCCATCATCTGCTAGTGTGTCTGCATTGAAGAACAAGAATGATCAAAGATCCCAAAATACTCATAATTTACAAACTTAGGGTTCTCCATCACAGACAATATGGCATAAAGATTTACTCAAAGCTCACCTGATGCTACGTATGGTAGAATCGATCAAGGGGAGTGTCACGATGGAACCAGTTGCTGCTTTACATGTGGTCAGATGAGTGACTTTCTGAGAGAGTGCCTAATGGGAAATCAAGGCAATATGAACAATAAGGTCTAATCTTCTTCATTAGATCCATTAGGTATAGATTCCAAAAGGGTTCTAATAGTCAGGAACATGTGGGGGTACAAACCATCTATATGCTATGTCTAGCCACAAGAAATAGGAGAACTCGGTAGATGTTGGAACAATTATTCTTAACGTCTTTTCTCTTGATTTTTATGCATTACTTTACCAAGGTGCCAATTTGTCTTTTATGACCCCTTAGGTAGTCCAAATTCTTAAGTCTTTTAGTGTCTTTACACCTATTTGTGAGTACATTTTAGCCAAAAGAGTATATCAAAACTGGACCATCTCTATCTATTATAAGGGCACCATGATTTAGTTGAGTTAAAAATGGTGGATTTTGATGTTATTTTAGGCATGGACTAGCTATATACTTGTTATGCCTCCGTCAATTATAGAAATCAAGTAGCCAAGTTTCAGTTTCCTAGTAATCCAGTCTTAGATTGTGAAGGTAATCTAGCAGTGCCTAACTGTCATTTTATCTCATACCTTAAGGCCAGAAAGTTAGTATCCAGGGGTTGCATCTATCACCAAGTAGACTTTTAGAATCTAGTGACGAGACACCACATCTATAGTCAAATTTTGTTCTTAATGAGTTCCCAAAAGTGTTAACTAAGAATCTTCTCGTAGTCCCTCCCGACAGACCAATAGACTTTTGAATAGACGTCCTTCTAGATACCTCACTCCTCTCTATTCTACCATACAAAATGATTTCAGCTAAGTTGAAAGAGTTAAAAGATAAGTTGAAATATCTCCTTGATAAGGGTTGCATCTACTCGTGTGTCTCATTTTGGGGCGCTCATGTCCTCTTCTTGCGTAAAAAAAAGAGGGCTCCCTTAGGATGCGTATTAATTGCAGTTACTTGAACAAGTTCACCATAAAGAATAAGACCTATCCCTAGAATTTATGACATGTTCAACCAACTTTACGGTGCAACTTGTTTCTCCAAGCTATCATCTGTTGAAAGTGAGAGAAAGTTATATCCTTCAAATAACTTTCAGAACCTTTTATGGCCATTATGAATTCCTTGTTATGTCCTTTGGTTTGATAAGAGCTCCTATAATATTCATGGATCTCATTAAGAAAGTATTTAAGCAGTGTATGGATATGTTTCTTATCGTTTTCATCAATGACATTCTGATCTACTCTAGGAATGAGGAGGATCATGCCAATCATATTACAATATGCCTCCAAAATATCAAGAAAGGTGAGTTAAATGCCAATTTTTCAAAGTGTGAATTTTGGCTATAATTTGTGGTGTGCTAAGGATACATTGTGCTTGGTGAAGGTATCCAAATTGATTTGCAACATAAAGAGGTCGACAAGTCATAATGAGTTGACCCAAACCCATATTCCTATATGACATAAAGAGTTTCTTAGGTTTGGTGGGTTACTATAAAGGGTTCGTCGAGGGGATCTCGTCTATTTCATCCCTATTGACTAAGTTGATTGGGAAGAATTTTAACTTTCAATGGTCTGAAGCTTGTGAGAAAAGCTCTTGGAAATGAAAACGTGTTTAATAGCGACTCCAGTTTGATCCTACCCGAAAGTATAAAGGGTATTATTGTCCATTGTGATGCGTTCAGAGTTGTGCTTGGTTGTGTATTGATGCAACATGGTAAGTTTATAACTTATGCCTCAAGACAACTTAAAATTCACGAGAGAAATTATCTAACTCATCATATGAAGTTGGTGGTAGTGGTATTTCTAAAAAATATGGCTTAATTATCTTTATGGTGTGCATATGGATGTGTTCATAGACAACAATTGTCTTCAATATGTCTTTAGTCAGAGGGCTTAGGCAGAGAAGGTGGCTTGAGTTGCTTAAGTATTATGATATGAAAATTATCTACCACCCAAGTGCGGCTTATGTTGTTATTAATTTGATTATAAGGTTGTCTATGGGAAACACCACTTATGTTGAGGAAAGAAAGAAGGAGTTCCCAAAAGAAGTGCACCGATTTGCCCATTTGGAAGTCTGTATGGTAGACTTAAGTGATAGTGAAATATTTTTGATGAATGAGGATGAATCATCCTTAGTTGTGGGAGTGAAGGAAAAGCAAGACAAAGACCTCATCCTACTTGACTTGAAGACAAATGTACTTAAGTAGAAGGTGAAAACTTTTGAACAAGGGGGAGATGGAGTGTTAAGTTATCAAGATAGATTATGTGTTCCAAAGGTATATTATATCCAAGACGCTCTCATGGATGAAGCCCACAATTCCAGTTATGTGATTCATCCAAGTCTCACCAAGATTTATCATGACTGGACAGATGTCTATTGGTGGAGTGATATGAAAAGGTATATTGCAAATTTTATTGCTAAGTTTTCGAATTGCCTCCAAGTAAAGGCTTAAAACAAAAGGCCATATGGTGTGGCTCAAAACATAGCACTTTTAGAGTGGAAGTAAGAGATCATTAATATAGACTTCATCATTGATTTACCATAATCTCGCATGCAGCCTAAATCGATTTGGGTGATTGTAGCTAGGATTACTATACCAACCTATTTTTTTCTTGTAAAGACCATAGTTTCAGCAGAGGATTACACAAGATTATATATCCGTGAGGTAGTCCGACTTCATGGAGTCCTCTTGTCCATCATTTTAGATAGGGTTGGTCATTATACCGTACAGTTTTGAAGGTCATTGACAAAACGTTTGGGTTCAAAAGTAAATCTTAGGATTGCATCATCTGAAAAGTATTCAAGTAGCGCGCACCATTCAGACTCCAACAGATATGCTGAGAGCATGTGTCATTGATTTCAATAGAAATTGGGATGACTATCTGCCTCTTATAGAGTTTGTTTACAGTAATAGCTGCAACTCCAGTATTTAGATGGGTCCTTATGAGGATGTTTATGATCAAAGGTGTAAACTATTATTGTTTGGTTTGAAGTTTGTGAAGTTGTGTTGATAGGGACAGACTTGGTCAATCAAGACATGGATAGGTAAAACTTATCCAAGAGAGGTTGAAAATAGCTGAGAGTTATCAATTTTTTATACTAATGTTAGAAGAAGAGATTTGGAGTTTGAAGTGAATAATTAGGTTTATTTGAAGGTTTCATCCGTGATGGGTGTTATGAGGTCAGGAAAGAAAGAAATGCTCAATCCTTAATATATTGGCCCCTATCAGATATCAAAGAGGATTGATTATGTAGCTTACATGTTAAGGATATTATCAGATTTAGTTGATGTCCATCATATGTTTCATATATTTGTGCTTAAGAAGTACTTGAGCGATCCTTTGCTCATTGTGCCTACAAAAAGTATTGTTGTGAAAGAAAGTATGTTATTTTTTGAAGAGGTTCAAATTTAGTGTCACGCCTCAAGGCTACCCCCTGGGCGTGGAAACGGCACCTAGGATCACAAGTGACCTCAAGCTAACCTTGCTGGCATAACATGAGAATACTAATAGTAAATTAAATAGATAAACACTATACGGAAGCAAATCAAGAGATAATCTGAAATGATGGGGAATACCCATTCTAAATCTGAATATAAATAATCTAAGAGCTTAATACCAAATGAAATATCAAACTCGAATGCTATGCTGAATCTAAACTATGTCTGAAAGTAGCCTCTAATTTATTAGAAGTGTTGGGACATGACCTAGCTAAATCTAGCAAAAATTGAAGCTAAAGACTAAAATCATAAATTATAACATGTTTGTTGTCCTCGAGGAATAATTACTCACCAATGATACTGCTGATCTGAAGATTGGAAACCGCTCTATGCATGATATGAAAGCTGAGAACCTAGACCTACATCACTAACCTTTGAGGATTATCAAAGCACTACATCCAGTTCAAGTGCCAATGATCGCTAGTCAGTATATCACCCAAATGAATAGGTTGGGATCGTTCCCACGTGGAGTGGTTTTGAGAATCAACAACCAAGTATGAATATGTTCAAATCAATCATAGCTAAAACCATTTGTAAATAAAAACATGGTTTAAATATATAGGGTTTACACAAGTGTCAAAATCAAGAGAGTGGGGTTTGTATTCAACTAAAAAGTAAAATAACAAATAACACGAAAATACGAATATAAAGTCGGGATTCTTGGGATGTGATAGGATTATGGGCTAAGGTAAACAACCAGGTAATTGCAACTAATAGTGAATAGTTCTAAATGAGTGAATAAGCTAGACTTTAGTGGGGATAAACTCTCTCTCGAGTAGTTTATCTTGAATTAAATTGGTTTCTCTCGAACACCAATAAGAACCAATTAAGAACAATCTTCACTTAGTCATTAACTCTCTCTAGCTAAATGTGTGGAAAAAGGTTTAGGATTTACTCTTTCGAGCGGAACCCATGACAAACCAATACCCATAGACCATCAATTTAGTAATTTTGGTTTTAAGACCTCTTTCTCTAGCAAACCAAAACAGGAAGTTAAGATTGTATTTGCAACTACAACCCATTAAATTCAACCATGATTACTGAATGAAATCACTTTTGAACAATGGATAAACTATCAATTAGCAAACCCAACAGTTAATTAAATCCGTGATCACACCCGAAAAATTGGGGTTTTAGCTAGACATAGTAAAAAGATAGAAATCTATACAAAAATGTTTTTCCATCAACTAGGTACGATTAGTATTGTCTTTACAAATGTCTAAGATGAAGAATCTTCAACACCCATTTCCGATTTCTTGGAATTAGAAATCTTCAAATCTTCAAAGCTAAGGAAATAGTCTCTAAACCTAATTCTCACTCTCTAACTTGAAAACTGAATAATATTAAGATTCTACAAAAAATTTCATACTAAGAAAAGAATTTAAACAAGTATTTATAGTCGTCAAAAAGTGTGTTGCAAAGTACCATTCGACGCAATAAGTGGGGATCACCGATCCCCTCGGCAATCTTCCCTTTGGTCAATTTCATTGCCTTTTTGCTTTGGCCTTCATCATATTTAAGTTCTGTAACTTTGGGAGATAAGACACTTCATCGTGGAAGCATTTGGTGACTCGGCGACTGCTCCTTTCTATCACTAATGAGTCCTCAAATTGGACTCATTTAGGGCTATATTTTGATGGAAATAGTGTCCTTAAATGCTTGTTTTGTCTAAATTACCTTGAGTTTAAGGTGTTTTGAGTTTGAGGCATAATATGTACACTACTTGGCAAAAAGGAGAAAAAAAGATTAAAAGAACAAAGAAATGAAGGCCTGAGGATCGCCAATAGATTTGAAGATCGCCTTTTGTTCTAGTGTGTTGAGCCATGAAGGAAAGGATCAAATCGGCGGTGAAAAAGAGTAGTCAGTGCATCGCCGAGCAGTTCCGCAAAGCAGTACCTTATCGCACAGTGACCCAGAACACGAAGATGCTTGGACTAAGCACAAGACGACGATGAAGTTTCCCAATAGTGAATCACTAACTTGATCGACAATTCCCATTAACTGCGTAGGATGATCCGCTACAACACTAATCTTTGAAAACTGTAAATACTTGTTGAGTGTTTTAACTTAGTATCAATTATCATCAGACTATTATCGAAAATTATTAGAGTGGTATCAATTTTTATCAGTTTTTGAGCTCTAAGTTTAAGAGGGTTTTTGGAGAAGAACCTGAAGATCAAAAGGATTTCATCTCCAAGGATTTGAACTTGAGTTTCGATTTTCATTCTTGTTCTGTAATAAGACTTGAATCTTCATACCCATTTGAATTCAAGCTCAATTGGTATAAATTTCTATCTCGTGTTCAGTTCTAGCTAAAACCCCGATTCTCAGGGTATGGTTTTGTGCATATGGGTTAAATTAGTGGTTGGGTCTTGCTTGCTGATAGTTTATATGTAGTTCTTATTGTGATTTCATTAGTAGTTATTGATGAATCTAATAAGGTTGTAGTTACATATATAATCTCATATATGTGTTTTCGGCTTGCTCCAGAGAGAGAGAGAGGTCGAGAAACTAAGACTACTAAATTGATGGCTGGTGGGAGTGGGTTGACATGAGATTCAGTTCAAGAGAGTGAACCCTAATCTCACACCACACACTCAGCTCGAGAGAGTGAGTGGGTTCAGCTGAAGGTTGTGCTTTATGTGGAAATTGGGTGTCCGAGAGAAACCCATTTGAAATAGGGTAAGTTGCTCGAGAGAGAGCTTAGCCCCCTTAAAGTCTAACCTAATCGCAATTACCCTATGAATTTTCTATCAAAAGAATGTACCTAATAATCTCATTTATCCCGTATTTCTATCATATCCCAAGAATCCCCCTCTCATTCATTTAGAAATCTTTGTTAATTTCATTACTTTTACTTACTACTTTTGACAAACCCTCCATTTGATAATCGACGGTTGCATCACCCCTTTGATTTAATATGTTTTTATAAGATAATGTCTTTAGCTACGACAAGTTAGAACTAAATTTTACTTTTCTATTAGTTTTCACAACCACTCCCCATGGAAATGACCTCAACCCTTGGTTGGGTTACTATACTACGATACGATCATCGACACTTCCATTGGAAGTTGTGTCTTTGATGACGTCACCTATGAATTGCCGAATTGATTTCTCTTTTAAGACTTGGAACACTAGAACATTAAGTGAGACCATGGCCATTCGGCGACTCGTCTAATGGTTTAGGCGATCCTTAGGCCTTCTTTTCTTCGTTTCTTCAGCTGCCCTGTTCCTTTTTGCTCATTAGTGTCCATGTTTTTTTCCTCAACCCAAATACCTAAAACTCAATGATTTACATCAATTATTGACACACAATATGCATTTGAGGGCACTAAATCTATTAAAATGAAGCCCTAAATGAGTCCAAATCATGGACTCATTAACACCCCCAACTTCAACTTCTCCTTGTCCTCAAGTAAAACTCAAGTTCAATAGTTTAAAAAGGATATCTTAAACAGTGCTACACAAGATTCAATCATGAATGCACATGAGAAAACTCAACTTACTAATGCAAGGATCAATTGTGCACTCAAAGATTCAAGTTGTAACTCACCAATATCAAAGAATTTCAATCTCGCTATACTTGCTTCACATGCAATTTCAAGCTCAATAATGGTGTTCAAATGCCCTCACACAAAATATAATTCCATATACACACAATGGATTAAAATTTAAAGCTCCATAATCATATGCAACACTCACAGTCACAAAGATGAACACAATGCATGACTTCACCCATAGGTTTGCCCGTATTTCCAATCACCCTTTGTTTCAGGTCACTCAACATAAAAAGGTATTTTCAAGGCTTGTAATGGGGCTGAGTGTAATGGTATGGTCATTTAGGCTCAGTGACTTTTATCCTCATGAAATGTGGTACAAACAACACTTAATTTTCGTTTCTTCATCAATTTCATTCGTGCTTACAAGTTACCCCATTATTCATCATTCATGGACTTGGAAACCCCATTCCTTTGCATTTTCACAAATTTATTTCACAAATTTTTCATTCTTTTTCTGTTTCATTTGTTTTTTCTTTTTCTTTTTTTTTTGTACGGAGAGGTTCCATTTTTCTCAAAATCTTGGGTAAAGAGGGACTTCTTTGTACTTCTTGATTTACCTTCTGTTTTCACCACACCCCAACTTACGCTTTTGGCCTAAGTTGGATATTCAAACAAACTACAAATCATGAGGATTATGGGCAATGGATCAAGAAAGGTTATAGTTTCATCAATTTTCTTCCGAGAAAAGGTCAAGGCTAAAAGAGTGTACAAGCAAGATTCACACACTCACAAGCTTGGCCAGAAAAGATGTATAATGTTCAATTGTTTTACAATCTTCAAATTTGCCTGAGTCATATCAAGAGATTGCATCACTTAGTCAACCAGGCCAACAGGGCAAATTCTAGGTGTCATGATGCATGGTTCACGTTAAGCTCATCACATAAGGCATTGACACCAGTGTTAAACAAGACTCCACACTTTTGCTAGTGTGCAATGCTCATCACAAGAGACTTAATTTAATAATTGTCTAGTCACAACAAGATGAAAAGAGTTCACATATTGCCTATGAACCTTTATTCAGTCTCATCGTAGCTGTACATTCATTTATGTTTGATTATGAAATCTATTCAAGTCATCAAAATTGATCAAGACCTATACTCAAAGTTGCAAGAGAACAACCATATTTAACCCCAAACAAAATATGGCACAATTTTTTTGGAAGGGTCAAAATTATTTACAATTAAAATAGGTCACAAAAGTGGATCCTTAAATACAAATAAAAATCCATAAGAATAAAGTAATACAGAGAGGGAGGTAAAGAGGGGATGCTATCTACACAGTTGGTCCGTTTGTTTGGGCATCAGTGCCCGGTTTAGTACTTTGAATCTAGGCATCAGTACCCGAAGTCGTATTTTAAGAACCAGCTCTGCTAGTCCCCTTCATGGTGGTGTCTCTCATAGAAATTTGGCTCGCAGTCTCCACCATCAAATCCTCTAGATCTACCAAATCATCAAAGACTGCATCATTATCTACCTCGATCTACTCTCATTGGTCTCTACCTCCGAGTTATCAGCTATTGTGCCATTACTGTGTGCATCTCCGGTGGTAGCCGGAGGAATCTTTGAAGTCTCAGGGGAATGCATGTCGTTTGCGGCCTCTAACAAGGAAGTGAAGTACACTTTAGATAGTCTACACCCTTTCTAAAGTCATCTACTTTGTCTTTCAAAGCCGTCACCTCAGAGGTCTCCCTCTGCCTGCTCTCAGCCTCTACTCTCTCGGCGAGAGTGTCAATTAAAGTTTGGAGGGGTGAGGTAAGTGCACATATATGACACTCTTAATCATCCATGATATGGATCTCTCAGGTCGGGTTAACTTCACATTAGCTAAATCGGCCCGATGTCCCATCTTCATGATCATCGCTTGAGTAATCTTGGTTTTCTGTTAGGAAGTAGATATGCCTGAAGCATGAGAAGAAGAGGTAGGGGCAGAAGTACCTAAAGGCCTGGAGGTCGAAGTAGGCATAGGCACCTCTACAGGTATCGAATTTATATCCACCTCCGAGGATGTGACCACTGGAGTTGCCCTCCTCCTGTCAATCTCCTCTCTAGTATACTCGGGATTTGTACGTCGAATATCTGTAGAAGATGACGGAGTAACCTCAAAGTATCTAGCTGCGTCCAAAGGCACACCATCACGCTGACACAACTCCGTAATCAAGACCATGATTTATAGGGAGGTCTGGCTCTGCTTGAGCTTTATCGAATCTCCTGCTCTATGATAAGCCCCATGTCAATTCTCTTTCTGGACATGATCATCCCAAGGCAGGCCGCCTTAAGATGGCGGAGGATAGACTCGTTCTTGGATGATATGATGGTACTACTGATAAAGTCAAACCATAAATGCGAATCAATGCTCAAATCCTTCTTCTTAATAGGTACCCAGCCTCGATCCACCTTGGCGTGGTGTCGGAAATCAATGGTGCCAACCCCCCCTTCAAATCATCTAAGGACTAAGTGATGGGTAGGCCCTCATTGTCTAGTGCAACACCTAGAGCTCTGTTAAGTACATTATTAATATGGTCGCCACTCCATCGTACCTCCTTTCCTCGAACCATGACTTACTTCACCGGTCTGAACTCATTGTCCTTCTTCTTTATTTTAGGCACCACCTCACCATATGCGGAGTAGAACTTCTAGACCCATGAAGGAATGTAAGGTCCTCGGGGCCTACTGAACTGCTCAAACTTATAGAAGTACAGGGTGTTCCTCATGCCAAAGTATTTGCCCTCAAGGCCCTCTGTAGATAACAAGTTCTCCTCAAGAATGGTTTGCAATCCATCACCTTTTGATTTGTTGAGAATCCTAGGAGGAGGAATGTCTGGTGGCACATGAGCCATAGGAGGTACCAGAGATGGCACTGAGTCTGTTGGTGAGGGAGCTGGAGGTCCCTTGGTAGAGGCAGTGTGATATCTAGACAGAATCTTGGCCCTCCAGTATTGTAGAGGATGGTCGTCCTCAGGTTTGATAACTCAATATCGGAGCCAAAAATCATCCTGTCAGATATAGGTCTCTTGCCCTTGCCTTTGTTGCCTGTTTGAAGTTCTTGCCTTCTTTTCTTTGGAGGATTTGAGCCCCATCATTTATGGTGATACCATGTACTCTTTTACGGGATGGAATGTCTATGTTTGTTCGTACCATATCTGCAAAATGTCGAGAAAAAAGTTAGAATTGTGTCAACGAAAAACACATAAAGCCATTTGCAAAAAGACTTGTCGAACTAGTCAGCTAGTCAGCGAATCATTTTGGCGAGCCAGATCGAGATTGCCAAAATGATTAGTTCAATAATCTCAGAAAACTTCTACAAGTCGGCGATGTGATTGGCCTTTTGGCGAATCACTGATAGCTTTTGGCGAGATAGTGCTAGCCCACCAAAAGTTACTGTGCAGAAAGGGCTTAGGGGGCAGACAAATGGCGAATAAGAGGATTTTTGGTGAGCCTCCTAGTGCCTTCGGTGACCTCAGACTTCTCACCAAAAGTTACAACATGAAAATACAAGTAAAACATGAAATTAAAGTCTAGATGGGGAACTTCGACGAACCACCAAGTTGTTCAGGGAGCTCGACCCAGCTCGTGAAACAATCCAACATGCCTACTTTAAACCCAACTTCTTGAATTTAACCCCGTAACCCCAAAAATCAAATTAAAGCATGCCTAACTCAAATTAAGACTAGACCCATAGCACCTATCACCCAAGGATACTTAGAATTCTTCGGTTATTGCCAAATTTGGCTAACTGATGACTTACTTCCTTAAGAATGATGTCACCCACTCTATAATTGGGCAAATTACACCATTTGACACATATACGGGTTACTCAGACTTCACCCCACTGAACTAAGCATCACACAAGCACAATCCCATAATATTTATTTCATTTTAAAGCGCAAAACTACTGGAATCTAATATTAAAGGTAATTCGGGCAAATTTTTTGAATTAACATAGGCACATGCAAACAAATTAGATCAGAGAGGCTCAACACACATAAACACAATAAAATAATTTTCAAATGAGTACAAGATTAGAAAAATAAAGTCGGGGTTTAGAAAACCAACCTTTTATGCCGAATACAGAAGACTGAAATTCTAGGCGGCAAACAAATCCAAATACGAGCTCAAATCAATGACTAATATACTAGAGAAATACAAAAATATAGAAACTAGAGTGCGGGTGTGAGTTTGGGAAGATTAAAAGTGAGGGAAAGTGAAAACTTAAACCTTTAGCCGTTTGAAAACCGTCTAGTTCTCGCCCATTCGAGTACATAAGTCGTGTACATCGAACCACTTGACGACACGCCAAGTAGTGAGTTACCTTACCGAGTTTTACAAGACCTCTAGTTAATGTGGGGGTCCAAACAGCGGTCTACATTGGGATTGATGACTTGGTTGGAGATTCACTAATCATTTCCTAGGCTCGCCAAGTTTTACACGCTCCAATATAAAATTGTATTGAGTCTAACGATGGCCAGGATCGGGGTGGTTGACCTCTTTGGTTATTCATCGAGTGGTACATTTGCTCGCCAACCTGCAATTTCTGAACGCTTTCCACACTTTAACCTGAACAAACAACATAATAATATTTCTAAAACAAAAAAAATAAAGCAGTAAAGGGTTTTGGGTTGCCTCCCAAGCAGCGCTTTAGTTAACTTTGCGGCGCGACGCAACCTTCAAACATAATTCTTGGGGTTGACCATAGTGTTACTAGGCATACCCACTTGTTGTCTCGGGTTTAGATGAGATAAAATATGACCCATTTGGGTCTCCAACTTCTTGATTGATGCTGAATGGAAGGTAACAGTCTAGCTAAGGGTCGACACATCTTTTTCCTTTCTTTTAAAATCTTGTTCGACCCCTCAACTTTGTTGAGGATACAAGAGAGCATATCCTGATATAGCCCACCTTCAAAATTCCTTACCTTTTAGCGCTCATGGTGAGGCACATACTTATCCTTATCCCCATCATTCCAATTTTCATTTTGGTTTCTTCATTCTCGGTCACAATCATTCCAACCTTCATCCCTATTCCAACCTTGGTTACCACCCTGCCTCGGGTAGTTTGAATGATAACCAGCAACTTGGATGGCTAGGAAATTCACCTCTTCACTGTACAAAGCTTCAAACTTGCCTCTTCAGGATTAGTACACCCAACACCCACGACATTGACACTTCGAGCAATAGCACCCATAACATTTTTTGTTAAAATGTAAAGTTGTATCATTATCTTGGCCATGTTTTGGTCCCTGTCTTGGTCTTTTTCCAGCTGCTCCTTGGTAAATTTAAACATAAGAGAGGAGACAGATCTTCGCGGGTGTACGAAACCTAATTAATTTTGATCATGCCATCCAAGAGTTGAGTCACTATCACATAAGGTTGCTGCATTAAACCTCCCAGATAAAGTTGGTCAGCAACACCCTTGTTTACCGAGTCAAGGCACCGATAAAAATACTACAACAATACGTTGTCGGGAAACTCATGAGATGGGCACTGTATTACAAACTACTCAAATCGCAACCAAGTCTTAAAAATTGTCTCGTCTTCCAAATGCTTAATGTTTTTGATGTTGTCCCGGAGAGTCATTGTCTTCAAAAAAGGGAAAAATTGCACATTAAATGCAATAACCAACTCCTCCCATGAAGTGATTGATTCATGTGGCAATTCGTCCAGCCACTTGCAAGATTCTCCCATAAAAGATAACGGGAACAACCTTAGCCTCACCAATTCTTGGGAGATGTTCTTGAAGGAGAATGGTCGGTATACATCCACGAAATTTCTAATATGCTCATGGGGTTCCGCATGAGCCAAACACTGAAAATACCCTTTAGTTGCAAGAGTTGAAACATAGTACTCGTGAGATAAAATGGCACCAATACCGCCCATGAGATGAGGGCCATTAGAATGAATCTCATTTACATCGTTGAGGCTTCCGATGTCATCTTGATGGTCTACTTGGATGCCATTTCTGCCGTTCACACTCATACTTCCTGAATTAACAAATAAACAAACAAAACAAACAAAACAAACATAAAATTAAGGAAGTATCACTATAACTAACAAGAGCAAAATTTAACTTCACTAAAAATTCTCAAATAACACCACTCCCCGGCAGTGGCGCCATTTTGACCTTTGACGATTATCAAAGCACTACTTAAAGTTTAAGTGCCAAAAATTGTTAGTCATTATATCCGCCAACCGAATGGGTTTTGATCGTTCCTACTGGGAGTGGTTTTGAGAATCAACAACCAAGTATGAATATGTTCAAATCAATCATAGCTAAAAATAATTAAGAATAAAATATGGTTTAAATTTATACGGTTGACACAAATGTCAAATATCAAGAGAGGGAGATTTATATTCAACTAACCACTAAAAACAACAAATAAAATGAAAAAAAGAATACAATGTCAGGATTCTTGGGATGTGATAGAATTATGGGCTAAGGTAAACAACCGACTAATTGCATCTGATAATGCATATCGATAAAACAGTGAATAAGTTAGACATTAGTGGGGAGTTTATCCCGAATCAAATTGGTTTCTCTCGAACACCAATAAGCAGTAATTAAGAACAACCTTCACTTTAGTCCATTCACACTCTCGATCACAATGTGTGGAAAAAGGTTTAGGATTCACTCTCTTGAGCTGAACCCATGAAAACCCAATACCAACAGACCATCGATTTGGTAATTTTAGTTTTAAAACCTCTCTCTCAAGCAAGCCAAAAACACGAAGTTAAGATTGTATTTGTAACTACAACCCATTAAATTCAACCATAATTACTGAGTGAAATTACTCTTAAGCAACAAATAAAATATCAATTAATAATACCCAACAGTTAATTCAACCCATAATCAAACCACAAGATTTGGGGTTTTAGCAAGACATAGTGAAAAGATAGAAATCAATACCGAAATGTGTTTCCATCAATTGGGTATGATGAATATTGTCTTTAAAAATGTATAAGATGAAGAATCTTCAACACCCATGCACGACCGGGGAGAACCCCCTTAGAAATAACATGGCATACTTGACCTCTCATAGGTCTTATACAAGCCCATAGTCATCATTCATTGCACTGTCGTAGGTAAATTTAGCGAAAAATTCAAAACTTTCATAGCACATCATATGCTAGAATCGTCTCTTCATATATATATATATATATATATATATATATTTATATATATATATATATAAATATAAGTCATAATACATACTTAGACTCTAAGTCTCTTTTGTCATCTTAGACTCAACATCAATAGAGTAGAATAGGGGCACGACCCTTCACAACATGACATATTAACTAAGCTATTACATAACTTTAATTAAGAACATAACATAGGAAATCCTTGAAACATAAGGCTCCCTTTCTTGAGCTTGGGAAACATCTATCAAGCCCTTCACTTTAGAGACATCCTTTAAGCATCCATAACCTACACTTTATGTAAAAAGGTAAAGAAGAATGGTGATATACAAGAATGCACTAAGTATGACAACTATGTAAGAACATGCATTTAAAGAGGACATTCGGTTAGAAAACCATGCATCACGCCTTTTAGTAAAACTTCATAAAACCTTGATATAATAAGTACAACATAGCTCATATACGTCACATAGGCATGGACACTATTCATAACATCAAATACAACCATATAATTCATTTAAATCTCATTTAGCATTTCATAATATAATCTTCTTTTACCTTAAGTCTTTTACCTCTAAGTAACCCTCTAGTAACACTTGGTGCAATGTATGAATACTGTCCCATTCCACTAACCACACTCAAGCATCACCTTAATGTCACCAAGGTGAACATTCACATATTCTTCATTAACTTGAACAGGTATATTCATACAAGCATAACATACCAAGAGACACATAATCCACATATGAATCAACATAATACATGAACCTGATATAAAACTCATTCCAGACCACATGCAAGTCAAGTCTATCAATGACATCATACCAAGGCAATGGTCAACATTAACATGTTTTGACTTTATTTCATAAAGACATCATATGACCTTACTCATAATCCCAATATAAGCCTTCTAGTGCAATGTACATGTGAATTCCCATAACCGCACACATACTAAATAAACTCACAAGGAGACCACAAACATACTATTTACTTGATATATCAACATGACAACTATAGTCAACTACATACATAAGTAGGACCTTTATCATATTACAAGTAAGAACAACAACATGCATATTCAAGGTAAGACTTTTATCATGTAGCCAATAAGACCAACATTATGCATCTAAAGTAAGACCTCATCATATGGACATAATAGGACTCATACTATTCATATTATCATACAAGTAAGTCAATACCACAATGTTATGCATAAAGGAAATATACATATACATATATAGAACACCTTCCTAGAACTTCCTTCAAGAGTGTAACATCCTGTATCCAAAACAGACCAAAAATCAACTTTTCAGAAATCTGCAGGTGCAATCGATGGTTACCATCGATGAATCGTAGCCTGAACCACGGCCCGTACTTCACATCCATCTTTTGTGACTGAAACTCTCCCATGACGTAGCCCAAAAAAATTGACTAAGTGTCGATCCATGGACAGACCTATGGTCCGTAAGTCAGACTACGGTCCGTAGTCTATTTCCGTCGATCAAGACCCTATTTACCCACTCTCTGACAAGAACAACGATTGACTAGTACGGTCCGTAGATGGACCTACACACAGTAGGTGAAAATTAGCAGACATATAGGGGGAAAGTGTTAGAGGGTCAACTTCATTTAATCATAACTCCTAGAACAAAATGAATTAGGTGTCCCATGACCTATGAAATGATACAATATTGAATTAGCTTTCCATATCCACCAAGTTTGCTAAAATCAGACCTCTGAGTAAAAAGTTATGCCCATTTTAGTAAAGTCCTGTCGAACAGACCCAACCTACAGACCCAAATGACGGCTCGTTAGTCCAGGTCGTCGTTTGGTCCGACAGCAATTAACTAAGGGGTCTTTGATCTTTTCCCACTTCGTTTAAACCCTAAGATACGTCATTTTGCCCCTAAATCATTAGATTTTAGTCAGTTTAAGCCTACAAACATAACTAAAACTTACCTAAGTCAAAATCATAAATCAAAACTTAGAAAATTAGAAGCAAGAAAGGATAAAAAGGTCAGGAACCCTAGTTCAAGAATGCAACAATGTTCCAGCAGTTCCAGCCCCAAAATCTAAGTATTTCTCCGTGAATTTCATCACAAGTATGTGGGATTTCACTAGTGGGTTCCTTTCACCCATTAGATCCCTAATTTTTAGTAAGTTCTTGATTCTTTTATCATGATTAAACCTAGGATTTCTAGAATTACAGCAGATCATCAAAAATTAGTTAAATATATAATCCAAATCAGATTGTAAAGTTATTATTCAGTTTATTGCATGAATTTCAGAACCCTAGCTATGTATTTATTTAGTTCTTGAATTACACATGCTAGGTCAGATATTTCAGTTACTTCAGATATACATGCCTCAGTTATTAATGCACCATAATCAGATTAATAATTGCATTCTCTGTTTGCATATTCAGTTTTGAGCTATCCAATATTCACAAAAATTCAGTAATAATGTCTTAATCATTTTATTCATTGGGAGTAGCATAATACCATTTTGGACTAGGGTTTAGCGTACTCACTTATTCCCAGAACTACTAGCCAAGTAGGTTGTGAGTCCCCTCTGTGGGCATCATTTTAGTGATCACGCCAGCATGCCTTTATACCTCTGGCAGGGTATATTGGGTCCTCTCGATGGGGCGTATACATCGGACTCAACATTTAGCTCATGTGGTTTTATTATCGTTTATTAGTAGCTCCCACAGTTCAGTGAGACTCTCTTGCATTGACCATATTTATAGATCAGTTAGTATCCAGTCTCAGGATGTTATAAATTCGGTCATTGCATCCAGTTATCTCAGAATCAGTATATATATCATGTTCCAATTATTATACTTGTTTTTGTGCTTGTTCAGTTATATTTTTATTTCAGCTTTACTCTATCCTACATGCTCAGTACCTTCAAGTACTGTCGCATACGTGCGCTTCATCTTCTCGTGATGTAGGTTCATGTTCTCAGCATCCAGATCGCGCTTATATTGATTTCCGATCTCCAGTTTAGCAGATTCAGTGGTGAGTCCTCATTCTACGAGGACAATAGTCATGAGTTTCTTTTCAGTATTTAGTACTTTAGTTTCAGTTTTTGCTAGACTAAGGTAGAGCTTGTCCCAATATTTCTAGTTAGTTAGAGGCTTATTTCAGACATAGTTAGTTTCAACTTAGTATTGAGTTAATATTCTCTTTATATTAAACTCATCAGTATTTCATATATCTCAGTTTTAGCATATGTGTATTCCCCATCTTTTCATTTTAAACATGATTTAGCTTCCGCATCAGTTTATTATCTTTAGTATGATCATGATCATGCCAGCAGGGTTAGCTTGGGATTACTTATGGTGCTAGGCCCCGTGTCCGCGTCTCGGGGGTAGCTTGGGGCGTGACAAAGAGCTACTTGTGCAATGCATAGGCAAAGTCCCATACCCTCACCTACACTAAGCAACTTCACTTAGGTTATCCTAGTTAGGGTTCATTACATTACTTCCATAGTCCAATTTACCTTAGGGAAATCCTAGCCTTAACCGACAATAAGACCATGTGAGTTAAACGTGGAATTCGGTGTCATCCCCTCACACCAAAAGAGGGTATCTTACTTGTCAAGGTAAGACATGATTATCATGCTAGCATATTACGTGGATCCACTTGCTCGGTCCTATGTGGAAACATAGTTGTGGAACTAAGAGATATGTATTGGACCCTCTACATGCCCATTAGCAACGAAGTCCTCATCTCATGAGAAACCATGGGTGAATCTCCCTCCAAGGGAAGTCAACACCTTGTGAGAAACCAATGGTTAATCTTCCTCCAAGGGAAGTCAACACCTCTCATTGTCAAGTTCACTCGGTGCTAAGCTAAGTTCCCTTTTTAGAAAAGCCTTTATTAACATTATTTCATAAAATAGTCTTTAGGAATATTAACCCCTCATATGCTTAGATCTTAAGTTATAGATGAGTGTGTCCTTTCATAAATCCAAATCATGTGAGAAAGCCTTTCACATGGACATAGCATATTCAAGCATAGTCTAGTTTAGACTACTATGAGCAAACCTTTCAAAGGACTCTATTTACTAGGTTATCATACATACTTCATTATGCATTCATTCATGTGTGTTTATATGTTCATACATGAGGAAATGTTTCACATAATACATTTAGACACTACACATATGCATACTTCATCATATCATATACTTACATGTCCATAGCTTAAACCTGCATTCATATTCATATACATAAAATAATCACCCAAAGAACTATTCTATCAAGGTAGACATGTGCAATGTATAGAAAAAGGCCCATACTCGTACCTATATTAGTTCACCTATCAAGTCATCCTAGTTAAGATACATATTCATACTTTCATGGACATATACTTAACATGCATAGTAGTAGACAATAGTGCAAATGAGAACCATCCTTTCACTAGACACCATGAATATACCCTAGTTATAGTTATGCATGAAGTGTGAGTGTGTGTACATTGGTCAACAGGATCACATAATTGGCTATAAACATGTCATTGAGGCAGCCACCCTCTTAAGACCACAATACACATTCATGCACAGACCACACACCACATTATAGCCTAGGCATATAATTCACCTTGTGTGATCATCATAACCACACCTCATAATTCATAAACACGCCTTCAAGGCCATGATCAGTACATATAGAGAATGAAAATAAAGTAAACACCGCCACCATAAGTGGACCATACCACACAATGCCATTCAAGGCCAATTCAACTATCAATTATATAAAAAAGTAGAGGAAGTAGGGAAATATTACCAATTCACCAAGCCGTGATCATAATTGATCATTTATCAATAATTCACCATCAATTTGAATAAAAAAAAGTAGCAATAGACAATTCAACATACTAGAATCATAATTCAATCAACATAGAATCAAGATCACAATGCCCATATCATAGGCTAATTTGAGAATTCAGAAGGATCATGGGTTCATCATGAAATTGGAATGAAAATCAACATAAAAAGAGTATATAATCATAAATTCATCATAATCATGCTTTTGAAATCATTTTGAGAAGGAACCCATGGCTAGATTGAAAGATGGACAATTTGATCATAAAATCTCTTTGAAAACATTGGAAGGAACTCCTAAGATGAATAGATAACTAAGGATGAAGGATCACCATACCTTATTAGATGATAAAGCCACAAAAACATGATGAAGATACCATGAAAATCCAATCTCCAAGTTGTTCTTGATCTTCATCTCAAATGGAGGTTTCTAGAGAGAGTTTGTTTTGAGAGGTAAAGTCTAATTTTAAAGAATGACTTAGAATAGGGGTTTTGATATTTTTAACTAGCTTAATATACCCAAAAATAGATAAGCTAACTGCCCAGGGTCTAATTAGTACGTGGGATCAGTTTCCCATTCACCGCTTAAGTAGACAACACGCTCAGCCAAGTTGTAACTTCCACCTACGTGCAGACTAACGGACCGTCATTTGAACGACGGTGCCATACTGCACTTCCGTAGTTGGTGACAGAGACTCCTTTATTGGGGGCTGAGCTTAGACGTCTAAGTGTTAAGAAACGCCCCCAATCAACAGGGCGTAGGTTGAGGTACGGTCCGTCGTTTCTTGGGCATCGATTGACACTGCCAAGGCTGTGTCTAGGTAGTGTTTGGGTCCTCCTCAAGGACCCCTTAGATGGTCCTTGGTGAATTGTGCCCGGATGTTTCGAACCTAAATACGATCATGAACATGTTAAGGATGTTCCCTATCAATTTGAGCATCAAACAACATGTAAAACATACCAATGCACACTAGAACACACTAGCACATCTCAAGGCTGACTTTTGAACTTCTTGGACGTTTGACCTCCAAACCAATTCAAATCAAGTATACACACTTTAAAAAACTTAATTAACATATTTTTAACCATTTTAGGCACATGTGAGAATCTAGACACCTAAATTCATTTTGAGAGACCTTACAACCCACTTCTAACTTCTTGGAAATGAAAATCTTTGAATCATCAAAGCTAAGGAAATATTGTCTTTAAACTCAATTCTCACTCTCTAACTTGAAAACTAAACAATATTATGATTCCAAAAAAGGTTTATACTCAAAATTTTAAAAAAGTATTTATAGTCGTCAAAAAGTGTGTTGCGAAGGACCATTCGACACAATAAGTCAGGATCGTTGATATACTCGGTGAGATGTCCTTTTGGTCAATTCCATCTCTTTTATGCTTTGGCCTTCAACATTCATAAGTTCTGTAACTTTGGGATATAAGGCACTACATTACGGAAGCATTTGCCGACTCGCCGACTCGCCGACTACTACTTTCTATCACTGTTTTGATTTTATCCCTTAGGACTTGGCATACTCGAACATTAGACGAGACCATGGCTATTCGACGACTCACCCAATTGTTTGTGCGATCCTCATGGCATATTTTCTTCGTTCTTTCAGTTGCCTTGTTCCTTTTTGCTCATTAGTGTCAATGTTTTATTCCTCAAACCAAATAAATTCAAGGATTTACATCAGTTATTGGCACAAAATATTCATTTGAAGACACTAAATATATTAAAATGAAGCCCTAAATGAGTCCAAATCATAGACTTATCAATCACGAGAAGATGTAGAGCAGAGTATGCGTCACTACTTGAAGGGTACTGAGCATGCATGATAGAATAAAGCTGAATGATAGTCAAACTGAATCAATGCATAAATATGAATAATCATAAGATACAAATATGTTATTATACTGTGAAATCCTGAACATGAAATAACTGAATGCAATGACCAAGTACATGCACTCTAAGACTAAATACTGACATGATAACATGGTCAATGCAATAGAATCTGATTGATAAACTATGGGAGCTACTAATAACCGATATAAACTACATGAGCTAAATATGGAGTCTAATGTATATGCCCTATCGAGAGGACCCAATATACCTTGCCAGAACTATGGATGCATGACTGGAGTGATCATTAAAATGATCCCCACAGAGAGGAGTTACAACATAAATGGGCACATAGTTCTAGAACTATAAGGATGACTGGCCCTAGTCCAACTCGGTATTAAGTTATTCCAATTGATTATGTAATTAGAAATTATAACTGAAATACTGTAAAGTACTGATAGCCTAAACACTAACATGCTAACTGAATATACAACATTAATGTACTAATAATGAAACATTTATAATTGGAGCATGTATGACTAAAAAATCGGATTTAGCATATGCAATCCATGAACTAAAAAAACTACAAGGCTAGGGTTTTGAATTTATGAATAAATCTATACTTAAAACATGCTAAAGATCATGATAAACTTATTAGGAACCCTAAATAAAGAATTCATCCTAATCTGCTAAAGTTCTAGAAACCCTAGGTCTAGTTAATAACAAGGGAATCAAGAATCTAACTGAGTTCGAGGGACCTAATGGGTGAAAGGAACCTACTTGTGAAATCCCGCATATATGTTTCCGAATTCCATAGAGAAATCCTTCCATTTCGTGGCTGGAGATGATGGAATCTTGTTGCATTCTTGAACTAGGGTTCTTCACTTCTTTCTCATCTAACGTTCTAATTTTCTATGTTTTGATTAATGATATGGCTTAAGTAAGTTCTAGTTTTATTTCTAGGCTAAAACTAACAAAAAAAATATGTAGTTTAGGGTTTAAATGACATATTTTAGGGGTACAAAGCATAAGGAAAAGACCAAAAGACCCCTGACTTAACTAGTATCGAGGTGACCGACAAACGAGACCAACGAACCCTTCGTTCTGGTGAACCATCAATCGTGACTTGGGTTTGAAAATTTGGGTGTTCGACTTTTGACCTTGGATCACAGACTGTGGTCTGACCTACGGTCTGTAGGTCCTAGCGTAGGTCCAGACTTAGACTCATTTTATAAGGAGTTTGTAAGAGGGTCATATGTGGTGAGCCATGGACCACCAACAGGGGTCGTGGGTCATCCTACATTCTGTGGGTGGGGCCCGTCGGTGCCACCTGCAACTTCTTAAATCTTGTAAATTTTGGGTTACTAGCATATGGGGTGTTACATATAGATTCATGATTGTCAAATTCACAAGTTGAGGACTAAAGAGGTTGAATCAATCAAAGTTTTGTGGAAGAACATATTTGTTGAATAGGTTACATGGCAGTCGAAGAAGATATCAAAGCTAGATACCTCATCTTTTCTCCTTCAATTCAATTTCATGCAAGGTATTAAATCCTGATAAGTACTAATTTAAATTCATGTGTTTTAGTCATTCTCATGCTTTCTGTATTTATGCATAATTTTGCAATGATCCCTTACTTAGTAACTTAGCTCGAGTAAGTCATTACCTCAATTTTAAGAGTTATATGTGTTTTAGTATGACTTTTGCATTTGTGTTGGGTTCTTACATTTGTCCCTACCCCTTCTTTCCTAATTTGATCTCATTTAAGGATGAATATTCCCAAGGGGGACATATTGTAACAAACGGAAGTTCCTAACCCTATTAGAATTGAAAAAGTTACAGAAAGTTGTAGGTGCACCGGTTCCAAGAGCCCTTGTATGGACCGTAGAAGGTTGTATGGGCCATAGTAACTAGTCAAGGTTTGAGTCGTAGAAGTTGGGAATGTTAAGCCTTATAAGTGTTTCTACATAACAACTGGATGGTCTGTAGATTGGACTATGACCGGTAGGAAAGGGTGATAGATGGGCGTTAAGACTTACTACTATTTTGATAACTCAAAGTCCTACGGGCGTCTTTTATAGATTGTACAACAAACTATGATCCATCGTTTTTGGTTCATGGTTTTTATTCAAGTAGTTGAGTCTCTGAATGGGATTCCACGAGCCACAGAAGGGGTCATGGAAAGTGTTACACACGGTAGAAACTGGTCTATGGTTTATGATAAGAAAGTTGAAGTTCCAGTATTGTTTCTATGGTTGACTAGTACAGTACGTGGAAGCTTATATGGACCATACATAATTTCTGAGAGTTATTCTATAGTTTTTAAATAAGGATAGTTCAATCATTTTCCACCCCTTCTAAGCCTAAACCCCAATGTTTTCCACCTGATTAATTTTTTGGTTTTGTTTTTTAATCACCTTCTAGGTTATGTATATGTTTATGATACTGTTCTTCGTTTTAAGTGTTCCTATAGGGATGTCAAGTCATTTATGACTTGTTGGGACTTATAGTTTGGTCACTTGGTTATTTGTTTGGCTTTTATGTGAATTTCTGTGTTTTAGAGCTTTTAAACCTTGAAATGTCTTTGTCGATCAAAAGTTCTAGAAAATGACTTCAAAATCTAATTCTAACAATACCACCAACTCCTAAAGGGTCAATTTAGGCTATGTGGTCTGTATGACTCTCAAGCCTTTCAATGCGAGTTTGAGAGATTAGACATTTTTTATTTTAAGTTAAGACCTAATTTTAACCTTAGTCAAACTTCTTGGTCAATGTGCCCAAATAAAAAAATATTGTCAATGCAGTTAGCTCTAAAATTTGAGTTTTGTCTAGAACGACCCTTTGTGTGGGTCCTGAGGTCGCCAACTAATTCTGAGCCCCTTTATGGATTTAACTTAAAATGAAGTTTGAGTGTGGTATCGTTTCTCGAACATGACCTAATATTGAGCTTTTGACTATTGTGTTAAGTCCGGAAAATAAAATTTGGTAGGGTTGCATATTTCATTTATATGCATCGGAATCTAAACAAATTCAGAAAACATCGTCGGAGATTTGGACTTGTATTTCTTCTTATGTGTATTGTATAACTCGTCTTCCTACATTAAGACAACTTTGTTTTGGACCACTTTTGGGACTTATACACTTTTGTTGGCTCAACATTGTACTTGTGACTTCTAGGTTGTGGAAGGGATATCTATGCATATTGTTTGGTTTGCTTCCGCACATGTCCTTTTGTATCGTTTAAATTATTATTTCTGCTTATTTCTACCTTTATACTCATTACTTATCATTATGGGTTACAAGTTGGCTTACCTATTGGTGGGGTATAAAAGGTACCATCATTAATTGAGGAATCGGGTCATGCCAAGTGGTATCACAACTAGGTTCACTTGTCTCACTTGTACAAATTTAATAACTAGTAGAGTCTTTATCGGTGCAAAGATATCATTGTCCTATATTTGCGAGGCTATAGGGTGTCGTTAGGATTTTTCTCTATTAGGTATCGCTTTCGTACAGTGTGCTATTGGTTTCATGGAATCTCACTTGTTTCACTCTTCTCATAGGATGGCTCATATGCGACGAGCAATGACTCGAGGTAGGGGTCAACCTACCTTGTTGTCCAGGGGTTCAACACCAACCTCATATAGAGAGAGGGATCTAGAGCACTCAGCGAAAACTCCACGAGCCCAAGTTATATTTGAGCCAGTAGGGGAAGGTCCAATCCAGTTGCCACCTAGACCAGGTATGGCTCCATACCTTCAAGAAGCCACTACACGACTTATAACTGTGCTTGGGGGCATGTAGAAGGCCCCAAGTGCAGCTCCACCAGTATCGCAAGGCCAGCCTGCAGCAAAGGTACATGAGGTTCATGTCACGCCCCAAGCCTACACCCTGGATATGACGACACTTGAGAATCATTTCTAATCCACAAGAGCATCCTTGGCCTGACTATACGACTTACATTACATTAAACAATATATGGAAGCTTAAATAGGTGAACAATTGCACATTTAGGAAAGTCATAAAATACAGTCTACGCAAAATACTTAACATGAACCATGAGTTGAACAGAAAATCATGAGAAAAATATGGAAAACATCTAATCAATTGGTCTACGAAGCCTCTAACAATGTTATTTGGATGTCGGAACAAGACCCCCAACAAATTCTAAACCTACAAACTAAAATGAAATGGAGTCCCCTGAAAGCAAGGAGTCCTCACTAAAATGAAATGGAGTCCCCTGAAAGCAAGGAGTCCTCACTAATTGATGTCTCCGCATGGATAATAATATGAACGATCCCCTATTGTTGATCCAAAATACATGTATATGCATTAGAAAATGATGCAGGTCGAATAACGTCATCACATTAAATGCACTAGTACGTGAAAAGGTTAGAGTAAACAATAATCTGGCTTTAAAGGACTTAAACAACATAGCTGGATTAATATAATAATATGAAGTGAAAAAATATTTAAGCTTTAGAATAGAATATGCATTAAAGAAATATGAAAATAATATGATTTACTTGTGGGGAGTTTCTCTAACCGACAACCATTACCATGATCCTAACAATGATACAATGTTTCGCCTCACATTGCCAAGGCCACCCTATACTTTGCTGGGGTATAAGATGATATCGTGACTATGGATCCATCTAATTCACCTTCTCAGAGGGACTGAGGAGTCGCATTTTGAGTCAATGCTACGCTATCCTAAGATGGCTACATAATCGTATCGCAAGAGACTCTAACCTAACTCGATGCTCGATACTAATCCCAAAATAATGATATAACATTATGCTCGATTCACCCACTACAAGGAATATATTTCTTACTTGATTGAAATACTTTTCAAACATTAGATGTTTTTACATTCTTGAACATATGTACTTGTTAACTTATATTTCAAGTTCAATAATCAACACAGCATAAGTATAAATTTAGTTATATAAATAAAAATTGGAAAACTCTTAAAGTGTTTATGAAATAAAACCTTTGATCTTCCATATTAACTTAACCTTGACTTGAAAATGTAAATTTAAGAATGATGATTAAAATATGCATAAGATCTTTCAATGATTAATGGAGGTTTAGATATTTGATAATAAGTATAGAACGAGAATGAAGAAGAAAAGTGGCCTGACATTCTGGGCACTATGGTGGCGTGTCACGCCAGGCTTGCATTTACTGGGGGAGTGATTTTGCGCGTTGTTGGCGCGTCAGGCCAAATATCCATTTACTACGGGCCTGATAGGGCGCACTGTTAGTGCATCACGCCATACCTTCAGTTATTGGGGGTTTGATTGGGCGTAGTACTGGCGTGTTAAGCTAGGCCTCCATTTAGAGGGTCTGGTTGGTTGCACTACAGCCGCCCCACGCTAGCCCTCTTAGCGACTTGGGGTGCAATTCCCCACCCTAAACCTAGAACTTTGATGATTTCTTCTTTTTCAATTCATGCCCTAAGCCAATTGGAATCAAATGAATCATTCCCAAACTTATTTAGATCAATAGACCCAAAATATTTCATGAAAAACCCACTCAATTTACATCAAGAACATCGCTCGTTCAGAAAACCCTCACTCAAATAATTCAACATGCCTCTATTTATAAAGAATGAAGTTAAACCTTTAGAATTTCCAAAGAACTCTGAAATAACAATTTCGTGGACAAGTTACTAATTGAAATACATAACTGGCATGAGAATGAACAAATCCATCACTATGAGACACCTCATATACCTCGAAAGAACTAAGTTCTTGGCGATTTCCCCAAAACCTTAATGAACTTCTTGAGATCTCCTCCACTCTCATCCTGAACTTTTGCCTAACTTGCTTAAACGTTTTTGAGAAATTGAAAATTGATTTCAATCATCTCACACCCCTATTTGGGTGACTCGAAATGTGTGGGATAAATGGGGTAAGAAAAAAACCAAAATACCCATCATTAAAATGGATGAAAAGTTCTATCTAGAGAGGATGCACTCAAACAAGCATATATCCTTCATCAAAACTTGGAATTATGCAAACTTGGAGGAATTGGAAGGAGGACTCAATGAACTTTAGTTTGATACCTCATGGGCCACCTAACTCATCCTGTGCTAAAATTTATGGTTGTTTGAAGTTGACGCAAAACTCATCATTTGAAGGGTAACTTGTATGAATCTAATTTTAGTTCTTTTTAAGACCAAGGTGTTACAAAATCCCCCATTGGGAACATTCGTCCTCAAATGAGATCACTCTAATTAGAAATAGGGGTTAAAAACATCTAACATTCAAATTCAACAACCAAAATGCAATTCAAGTATACTCAATGTACTAACTTAAAGAGTACTAAGAATAGAGTTAGTACTTGGATTAGAATTACTCCGGGAGCAAAGAGATGTGGATATCTCTTCTTCATATCCTACTCAGCCTCCCAAGTAGCTTCCTCAACAAATTAATTTCTCCATAAGACCTTGATTGACACAGCCTCTTTGGTTCTCAACTTGCAAACCTAACGATCAATAATTTGAACATGTATCTCCTCATAAAATAGGTTTTTCTTAATACCAATATTCTTGGTAGTTATAATAAGTGAAGGATCTACCATACACTTCAACATAGAATTGTGGAATACTTGATGGAGTGCTGGTAACTCCAACTCATAAGTTACATTACCAATTCTCTTGGATATCCTGTAAGGACCAATGTATCGGGGACTGAGTTTCCCCTTCTTACCAAACCTCATAACACCCTTCCTTGGTGAAACCTTCAAGTAAACCCAGTCATCCACCTCAAACTCCAAGTCTCTTCTCCTAACATCTATATAGGACATCTGACGACTTTGTGCTATTTTCAACCTTCTTGAATGATCTTCACTTTTCCATAGCTTGATGAACCAAGTCTGGTCCTATAAACCCAAATTCACAAACCATAAATCATCCAATAGGAGATCTACATCTGCTCCTATAAAAAGCCCCATATGGATCCATTTGGATGCTAGAATGAAAGCTATTACTGTAAGCAAACTCTATGAGAGTTAAGTGATCATCCCAATTACACTTGAAATATATTATAGAAGCCCTCAACATATCCTCTAAAATCTGAATTATTCTAGGGCATCGGTCTAAGGATGGAAAACAGTACTCAAGTTTACCTTCGAACCCAACCCCATCTGGAAAGACTTCCAAAATTGTTTGGTCACTTATGCACCTCTATCTGAAATGATCGACACATGAACCCCATGGAGTCTAAAAATCCCTTGAATATATAATCTGGCATAATCTTCTGCTGGATATATAGTCCTTACCGGCAAGAAATGGGCTGATTTCATAATCCAATCTATAATCACCCCAAACAAATCATTTTTCTAGTAAGACTGCGACAAACGAGTAATCAAATCCATATTGATCATCTCCCACTTTGATTCCAGAATATCTATACTCTGGGACATAGCTTGACTTGTTGACAAGTTGAGCACTGAGTAACTAAGTCTGCAATACACCTTGACATAATACTCTACCAATAAACTTCCCTTAACTCACAATACATATTTGTGGAACCAAGATGGATTTAATATCTAGAGTAATGAGCTTCTTCCATGATCCTCTCTTGGAGTTCATCCACCCAAGGTACTTTATCTTTATATCTGAATACACCATATCCCCCTTGTTCAAAACCCAACACCTTTTTCTTATGAACATTTTTCTTCAATGCAAGAAAAATAGGGTCTTGTTCTTGTTTCTCCTTCACTTCAGACACTAGTGATGATTCAACCCAATTCATCACCACCACACTACCTTCCGTGGAATCCAAAAATCAAAATCATGCAAGTTTCTGCACTTCTTTGGCCAATTCTTTCTTCCCTTCCTCGACATGGGCAGTATTACCCATAAAAAAAACTTGTTAAAAGCATTAACAATAATATTAGATTTACCCAGATCATAGAGAATACTCATGTCATAGTCTTTGAGTAACTCTAACCATTTTCTCTGTTTTAGGTTAAGGTATTTCTAACTGCAAACATAATAGAGATTCTTATGATTGGTGAACACATCAAAATGAACACCATAGAGATAATGACACAATATATTCAAAGCGAATACAACAACAGCTAACTCGAGATCATGAGTCGGTTAATCATTCTTTGAATCTTAAGTTGTCTGGACTCATAAGCTATAACTTTTTCATTTTGCATTACAAAAAGAAGTACCACTCTAGATGCATCACAATACACAGCAAAGCCTTGTGTACCATCCAATAGGGTCAACAGTGGGGCATTAGTCAATCAGGTTTTCAATTCCTGAAAACTTCTCTCACTAGCTGCAGACTATTGAAACTTCACCATCTTCTAAGTCAACTTTGTCAATGTGGATGAAATACATGAGAACCCCACGACAAACCTTATATAATAATTATCTAATACCAAGAAACTCTTTATATTAGTTGGAGATGTGGTTTTTAGCCAATTTTGCAGTGCTTAAATCCTTTGAGTGTCAACTCGAATCCCATCACCATAAACAATGTGGCTTAAGAATGCCATAAACTCAAGCAAAACTTCACACATGGAAAATTTAGCATAGAACTCTATATCCTTGAGAGTTTGGAGAGATATTCTGAGATGACTTGCATGATCCTCCTCATTCCTCGAATAAATCAAAATGTCATCAATAAACACGATAAACAAACATGTCAACATAAGGCTTAAACAATCTATTCACGAGGTATATGAACATTGCAGGAGAATTTGTCAAGCCAAAAGACATAACAAGAAACTCATAATGACCATAATGGGTCTTTAACGCTGTCTTAGAGATGTCAGTTTCTCTTACTCTGAACTAATCATATCTAGATCTGAGATCTATCTTCAAAAAATAAGTGGCACCCCGAAGTTGATCGAAAAGGTCATCATGTCTCGGAAGTGGATACTTATTCTTGATAATGACCTTGTTCACTTGATGGTAATCAATACACATTCTGAGAGAACCATTTTTCTTCCTAATAAATAAGACCGGAGCACCCCCAAGGTGAAACACTAGGTTCAATAGAAACTTCACCAAGGATATCTTTAATGTTATTTTAGCTTTTTTAACTTAAGTGGAGCCATTCTATTTGGCGGAATAGAGAGAGGTTGGTTATCACTAAGGATATCCATATCAAAGTTGATTTCTTTCTCAAAAGGGACTCTGGGAATATCATTTGGAAAGACTTTTGGAAATTCACTCACAACTGGAACTTACTGAATAGGCGGTGTCTCACCATTAGATTCATTAACTCGGACAAGTGATAAATGCAGCCTCTAGAAACTAAATTTCTGGACGTAAGGCATGAAATGAAACAATCCTTAGGCAGTGCTGAATTACACCTCCACTTTATAACAGGCTCATTATGAAACTGTAACTTGACTACTCGAGTTCTACAATTAACTGAGTCGTAAAGAGAATGAAGCCAATCCATACCTATAATAACATCAAAGTCCCCCATATCTAGCTCAACTAAATTATCCATGGTGTCCTTGTTATTGATAAAGATGGTACACCACGATGGACTCTTTCTGCTAAAATAGAATAACCAACCGGTATGAAAAAATTAAAAGGTTCAAGAATTCGTTTGGGGAAAATGTCAAACTTCATGGCTACATACAGAGTTATAAATGACAAAATCACACCAGGATCAAGAAGCGCATGCACATCATAAATAAAAACTTTAATCATATATATGACAATATCTGGTGAGTTCTCCTGATCTTGGCGACTAGCTATACCATACAAATGGTGTGCACCCCTGCCTGTCCTAAACCAACTCCTCTCTGGATATTTCTTTTTATTGGGGTTGTTGAAGAAGCTTGGGATTTTTTGCACGCATTTACCTGCCTATTCTTAGGGAAATCCTTAAAAAGGTGAATCGTCCTCACACATTTGTAGAAAATATTCGTACTAACACGATATTCTCCCGAAAGGATATTACCACACTTACCACAACGTGGGTTGTGAGGGAACCTTTGTGCTACACTGGACTGTGATTAAGAGCCTTGAACTTTGAAATTTTGGGAGTTCTGATTCTTGTACTCATTCCTATTCCTTAGTGTATGTGCACTAGATGACGATGGAACGGGTCCATATGACCTCTAATGAACAGATGATCAGGTCATGTTCCCAAGCTTGTGTTGGAAAGACTCATGACATGCTGTCTTAGTGCTCTTGCTACAGAACTCTTCCATGTCTTTCAACTTGACTTCCTCAACCTGTTACAGATGAATCATAAGCTTGACAATGTCCATGTCTCCTATCAGCATAGAGGACTTATCTTCCTTGCTCTATAAGTGGGATAGTCCAAACACGAACAAGCTCATTCTGCTCCTCATATCAGCCACCATCTCCGTAGCATAGTGAATAGTTGTGAAAACTTGAGTTGTACTCTTTCATACTCATGGATTTGTATTTAAGATTAAAAAATTCTCTTAGGTTCGCTTCCCTTAGATCGCGGGTAAAGAAGGCATCTTCAAACCCAACCCAAGTCAATATTAGTGCCCCTTCGACCCTGTTCTTCTTCCACTGATCATCCATATCCTTAAAATGCCCTTTAGTTAATAAGCGACCAACTCTACACTCTCAGCATCAACACCATGCATGACCTCAAACACCTTCTCAAATTTGTCCACAACGTTTTCTGGCTCCTCATTAGGTTTTCACCTATTGAACTCCGGGGACTCCTTCTAGGAACTTCTCATACTCTAGATGCCACATTCCCATCTTTATGTCCAGCTCCTTGGAGACCAACCTGTACTATCACCACTTGAGTAAACATCTGAATTACATTTCTGAACTCAACATTGGTTCCATCTCCCTGAGGTGGTTGCACTTCCTTTTCATTGGGAACCTGTTGATCTTGAGGATCAATATTCCTCCTAGAAGAACATCCCCGAACAACTCTTTATGGAGGCATGATCTGAGAGATATGCACAAGCACAAATTAGACAGAAACTTTTATAGAGTTGAACTGTATCACATGAAAAAGAGTAAGAAAGAACGAAAATATATTCTCAAGGTTATAGCCTCCTGATTATAGATGTGTCACGCTTCACACCGATAACTAGGACTCTACGGACACCACTTCATAGACACCCTAGGACTCTTGAACTCTGTGTGCAGACACCAAGTTTTTCACACCTCGAGCCTACACCCTGGATGTGACTGGCACTCAAGAACCACTTATGATCCCAACCAAACCATTGGCCTTGCTACATGACATTAAAGAATATGCAAAAGCATAAATAGGTGAACAATTGAAAATTTAAGAAAGTCTCAAAATTGTGTCTTTGCAGAATACTTAACATGAATCACAGGTTGAATAAAACATCCTGAGAAAATTATGGAAAACATCTACTCAATATTCTATGAAGCTACTAAAATGTGAGGTAGATGTTGGGACAAGACCCATGGAACCTCCTAAAGATACTAACTAAAATGAAATGGAGTCCCCTGAAAGCAAGGAGGTCTCACCAAATGTTGTCTGTTAGTGGATAATGATCTCAACTATTTGCTTGTTGATGATCCTGAATACATGTATTCTCATCATGAAACGACGTAGGATGAATTATGTCAGCACATTGAATGTATTGGTACGTGAAAAGGTTAGCATAAAGAATAATATATCTTTGAAGAACTGAAACAACATAACTGGATTAATACATGAATATGAAGTGAAAGATTATTTAAGCTTAACAATATAATATGCAAGAAGAGCAACATGAAAATAATATACTTTACTTTTGGGGATTTTCTCTAACTGATAACCATTACCATGAGCCTAACAATGAAACAACATTTCTCCTCACGTTGTTAGGGCCACCGTATAGTTTTCCGGGGTATTGGATGATATCGTGACTATGGATCCATCTAATTGTTCTTCTCAGGGTCAGTGAGGAGTCACATGAAGATTGAAGTCTATAGTATCCTACGCGGCTACATAGTTCTATGGGACTTTCGAATATAACAGAGTCTAACACAACTCAGTGCTTGATACTACTCCCAAAATAATAGATATAACATTATGCTCAATTCACCCATTACAAGGAATGGACTTCTTACTTGATCGAAGTACTTTTCAAATATTAGACATGTTTACATTCTTGAAAACATTTACTTGTGAAGTTATCTTTCAAGCTCAATAATCAACATTGGTACATAAGTATACATTTAGTTATATAAATAAAATTTGAAAACTCCTATGTCTCTATGCAATAAAACCTTTTCACTTCCCTCTAAACTTTACCTTGGCACTTCCCTCTTAACTTTACCTTGACTTGAAAATGTGAGTTTAAGAATGATGATTTGAATATGCATAAGATCAAGGGAACAACTACGGAATGGTAACGAAAAATAAAAATTGTGTCACACCCGGTTCCTAGACCCCAGATGAGACCGGCGTCATTAACCTCTTAGAGGCTGCAGACAAGCCTCTTCTTAGCTTTCATCACAATCATATAGTTAAATTTAGCGGAAAATTTAAAACTTTACTGAAGTGTACTTAGACTTCATATAACTGCATAAGAGTAATATACTAACAGCTCAAACTAAACAACCATCTATTAACAAATTAACAATTTAAACGAAGAATCGGAATATCATTAATAGTTTGCCAAACAGGCCTTAATACAAAAGCTTGAACAAATATTTGAAAGAAACGCTAGGGACAACATCCAATAGCTATGTCTAATCTTCTAAAGCTAGAATATAAACGTAGGCATCTTTGAACTCAAGAGGACCTACCGAAGTCTGGAGGTACTAGTCCAAACAGCTTCAACGAATCTTCAATCTTCTCAAGGACCTGCACCTATAAAAATAGTAATTGTATATGGGTTAGTACACACTTGTACTAAGTATGGGTGTATGCACATAAAACATAAGGACTATGCATGATCAATGAAAGATCTTCCTATAGAAACATGCCATTTCTGGAAAGTACTTCACTACACTTTCCTAATTCGTTATTTATGAATCATGCTATGAATATGAAATATTTTCATGCATTTATAGCACAGAACTCATTTTCTATATGAATATAAGACATTGGAATCATGAACATAATTTTAGAACAACTCAAACAAAATTTAAAAATTTTGCTCCTCTTAGGCCGAGAGCTCCCTCTCCCAGCCTTAGTTTATTTTTCATTCTTTTCTTCTTTCTGTTGTGTAGTTCAATGATCTCCTTTGATCCTATGTTTTACTTACGAGTGCAATTATTCATTGTAGTCCCATACCTACAATGAATCAAGTAAGTAATCCAAAAGACTAAGAAAATGATTTGGTTACCCTACTCACAAGTTATTCTTTTCATTCTTGTTAAATTGGGCATGAAGTCTTTATAAGCCAATCTTTATTGGCTATGCCCATCTTTAATTAGTTGCATAATATATAGATGTTGGGGGCATATATTCATACTCCAATATTGGCATAAACCAATAACTGTTAAAACTTCATTCTTATCAAACATGGATGATTTGATATTCTCATGCTTTGCTTACTTAGTTCACTTTGAACTTACATTTCTTCTTCTTTGATCTCACGTTCACTTTGAACATGCTACTTTCTTTATTTCTTACTTTCTTAAAGAAATCTTTAGCATTTAACTAACATAGATCATGTGAGATAACATAAAATCCAGTGTCTTCCGCACACCGAAAAGAGGTGGTTCACCGGCTAAAGTGAAACCGAATACTTCCTTGAGCATTTAACCGACATAGATCATGTAAACTAATATGAAATCCAGTGTCTTCCCCACACCGAAAAGAGGTGGTTCATTGGCCAAAGTGAAACCGAATACTGCCTAGCTTTCTTAGGTGGATCCACTAGCTAGTAACCTATGCTGGCAACATAGTTCAAAGACTAGGAGACATTGGAGACCCTGATCCACCTTGGTGGTAGTCTCGTCTCATGAGGCTTACATGTGCTGTCACAAGCTCATTGCTAGTCTATCGGTGCTTAGCTCAGATTTATTATACTTTATAACTTTTAGAGTTGACACATACATTGTGGAAGATTGCTTCTAGTATGAGGTATGCTTAGCTCAATGGATGACTGGTCATCCCTTTCTTTACTTGATGAATGTGAACTTAATTCTTACATTATCATCATGGAGTGAGTGAGACTTGTCTCACGGTTTCTAACACCCTCTTATGTGTGTATTTTTGACGTAATTGCTTAGGTGTAAGTGGGACTTGTCTCACTTCCTTTAACACCCCATTCTCGGTTAATTTCATAACTCATAGGCATTTAGTTATTTCATTACTCACCTGATCTTGTTCAATGTTACTAGGTAGTCTTGTACCATTCTTTATGAAAGTTATAAGGACTTATTAAATGTGCTTACTATGTTCACAATGTTCATTTAGATAGGGTATGTTGGGACTTGTCCCAATCATTGGCATACCCTGGGTTATGAGTTCATATTTTTGGAAATAATATTGTTGGCCAATTTATTGGCATAAATCAAACTTTGATATTAGCACTAGCCAAGTCAATTAACTACTTGTATATCCTATAGTAATCACATCATTTTAAGCAAGCCAACTTTTAGCCTTTGATTAGCCTATAAGAACAATTTAGTACATTGATTTGGCATTGAAGATTCATTAACTAGCTTTGATTCTCATTCTTATTTCTTCTTGGAACATTACATTCCAAACACTTTCAAACATATTTACTGTAAACACACACAATACTCGAAAACTTCATTCCTTTCAACAGTAACTGAATTTCATAAATGACTTATAACAATTTCATCTTCTCGAACACAATTAGGCATTACAACATATCTTATCTCATGTAAATAATACTCTAATCATACGGATCTAACCTATAGGTCTCATTCAACATTATAAATCACAGAAACCTACACATAATGATCAGTTAGCACCACATACCAACAACATGGTCGATATTTACATTATACATACTACTAGAATCAGAAATAGGGAGAACTAGGGAGATGAACATTCAACAATTTCATTGAGAACAACCCTAGTTTTGGTTTTCTTGAATTCAAAACATTTGAAAAACCTCCTGGGGAAAGGAATCCAAGAGAGAAAACCCATACCTTACTATAGAATTGAATCTACGAAGATCACCCTGTACTTTGCACGAAAAACCTTGAAGAACTGCCTTGAAATCGCCTAAGGTTTTTCTTACGTTTGCTCACTGTTTTCAGTCGTAGGTTTCTACTAGATAAACGTGAGTCTAAGTCTTAGGAACTGAATATTTACTAATTCAACTTAGGCTAAATAACTTAATTAAATAAATCAATTAGCTAATTACCAAAATGCTCCTCCTAAATTGACTAAAAATAGGAAAGCATTTGACTTAGCCAAATTCTGAAAATTACTAAGGGTCTCGGTTTGACCATGAATTTAAATTAATTAATTAAGTTGCTAATTTAATTAATTAAATGACCTAGGGTAATTACTAATGTACATCTAAGTAACTAGGACCATAACCAACTCATTTGGACCATCCTAGGTTAGGTACTAGGATGTTTCTTTAGTTAGTTACTCGGCTAGTGTCACCCAGTTAGGTCTTAGGATGTCGGGCACACTGGTTAGTTAATTTTAGTTAGTCCTAAGTTAGTTAGATAATTAGGTCAGTTATTTAGAGCCTAGGACTCGTTAGGAAGCTCGGCCCCACGTGGCTTGACCTGACGCGTGCGTGTCCCCTAACCGCCCTAACCGAATCGG
Source organism: Solanum sitiens (assembly GCA_016801875.1). Lineage (NCBI taxonomy): Eukaryota > Viridiplantae > Streptophyta > Magnoliopsida > Solanales > Solanaceae > Solanum > Solanum sitiens. The sequence goes on along the minus strand of JABWTJ010000104.1, from coordinate 2,001,230 downwards.
TTGGGCTTGGTCTCTCGGCCGGTAGCACATGTGTTGCCGTGCACTTTCATAACCGTGCACTCTGTTTGCACTTGGAAAGTTCACTTCTTGTCCAAGGATCCTCACTATGTCCTTGGGCACTGCTTAATCTACATGGTCATTTTAAATGATCATGCGTTATGGTACTTAGGCTTGACACTTGGATGCCTCGTACCTAATGTGTGTAAGCAATGAAAATAAATCTTTTAGCTTAGGGTCTTCATTGCAGGTAAAATTCCTAAACAAGCTTGGATTGTATTTTAAGTTACTTATTAATACATAAAGTTTGGCTAACACCCTTAAGCCAATATTCTCTAACATGCCCAATATTACTCAATATTGGGCATTGGGATGCCTATGTACCCCAATACGTATTCTTAAAATCTAATAGACTCTTCACTAGACAAGTAAATTTTCTGGAATGTTACAAATGGCATGACGCTCTGGGTGCTATTGTGGCGTGTCGCGCTAGGCCAACATTTATTGGGGGTCTGATTGGGTGCACTATTGGTGCGTCACCGCCAAACTTCTATTTATTTAAGTCTGATTGTACGCACTGTTGGCGCATCCCTTTAGGCCTACTTTTATTAGGGGTCTGATTTGGTGCACTATTTCTGCTTAACGCACGACCTCCATTTACTGGGTGTCTGATTGGGCGCAACACAGGCGCCCCGCACCAGCTCTCGTAGCGCCTTGGAGGCACGATGCCTACCCCTAGCCAAGAATTTTGATGAGTTTTTATTGTTCAATTCATGGCCTAACTCATTTGGAATCAAATGATTCATCCCCAAACTCATTTAGATTCATAAACTTAACAAAAAACCATTGAAAATCCACTCAATTTACATCACTCACTTGCATAACCCTCATTCTAACAATTCAATATTACTCCATTGATAAAGAATAAAGTAAAGTCTTAAGAATTTCTCAAGAAGTCTTACATAACGATTTGATGGATAATTTCCTAAATGAAATACATAATTGGCGTGAGGATGAACAAATACGTCACTATGGGAAACCTCAAGTACCTCAAAAGAATCAAGTTATTGGCAATTTTCCCAAAACCTTGAACAATTTATTGAAATATCCTCCTTCTCCTCTTGAACTTTTCCCTAAATTGCTTCAACATTATTGAGAGATTGAAAACTAATTTCAATTGGCTTAGACCCTTATTTTAGTAGTCAAAATGCGTGGTAACAGGATAGGGAAAATACTGAAATACCCCTCTTTAAAATGGATGAAAAGCTTTATCTAGAGAGCTTGCACTCAAACCAACATATACCCATCATCCGAACACAGAATTTCACAAACTTGGTGGCATTAAAAATTGGATTCAATGACCTTAGATTTGAATCTCATGGACACCTAACTCATCTTGTACTTAAATTTATGATTGTTTAAAGTTAACCCAAAACTCACAATTGAAGGGTAACTTGTGCGACTCTAATTTTAGTTCTTTCTAAGGCTGAGGTGTTACATTTCAGGTGCCACCTAGGTTATCCAGCCCATTATTATGGTTAGAACTATGCTGCTAGGGTAGCACGAAATTCTTGGAGTGTTTCTCAGACTTTAACGTCTAAGGTTTTTTGGGGTTGTGGATGAGGATTCCTACGAGTTTCTTACTACTTGCCATGAGCCGCTATAACTTTGGGTCTAGTGGAGTTGAGAGGAGCCAACTTCACTTCTTATCATCTAGATGGACTAGCCAAGTAGTGGTGGTGTACTTTCATAGAGACTATGCTAACTGTGTCTCCCCTGGTTAGTTGGACCGAGTTATTTTAGGTTTATTTTCTTGGTTCATCCCCTACAATGTTAGATATCATCTTTATGATCATTTTTCCAGGTTGGAGTAGGGCTCCATGTCTATTTCTGAGATGAGGTGAGGCTTCACAAGCTTTCTCTCCATGATACTATGATCATACCTACTAAATAGGATGGGGTTCGATACTTGTCCATGGTTTAAGACTTTAGCTACAAACTGAGACTCAAGTTATAGTCTCTCGTGCCATTCCTTTCTTGATGTGGCTAACCATACCCGCACTATTGACCAGCTCCATAATGAGGTCTATGGGGGAAATGACAAGAGAGATAGGTATGGGAAAGCTACAATACACCCCATTCCAAGACTAGGGATTGCGATGATAGGCCCCTCCGACAATAGTTTCAACAAGGTCAGTCCAACTAGCCTGTTCATCCATGACTATAGGCTTCAGAGGGTTACTGATATAGTCGGAGTAAGGTTCGCTCAAGTTAGAGTTGAGATGGGTCTCATTCATGTGCTTCAAGCTACGGTGGCCATTATTTTGAGTGTGATCATATTTAGAATGTTTTTGACTATGAAGAATTTCATCATTGCGCAAAAGATTACCCTTTTTCGTACGTGGATTGCTCTCGCTCCACAAGTAGCTCCACCATGTCTGCCAGCTACACCTCCAACTAGAGGTCGAGGTTAGTGTCATGACCTCTATGGTGGTTATTAGGGTATTCAGGGTGGTCCCCGGGTAGGCAAGTCAGGTGGTAAGTTAGATGGCTAGGGTAGAGGCGGACATGCATAGGCTGAGACATCGGACGATGTGATCACATCTATGGTTCTCTTTTGCTCGCAGTCCATCTCGAACTTATTTTATTTGGTCTAAACATTTTCATCTGTATTTTTTAACTATGCTTATCATAAGGGTTTGAGTTCTGAGCCTTTGGCAGCACCGTTACGTTTGTCCACTCCGTGAGTGAGTCTTTAGTAGTGGATCAATTGTTACAATCTTTCTTGATGACTATATAGGGGCATGACATCTGCGTTGACCTTATACCACTTGATATGTTTTACTTTGATGTTATTTTAGGCATAAAGTGGTTATCCCCCCACCTTGCGGTCTTTTAGATTACTTTTGTTATACTATCATGTTAGCCATGCATTTTATTCCCTCGGTGGTGTTGCATGACTCGCATAAAAGCATATGTATTGGAGTTATCTCTTTTGTTCAGGCTCAGAGGCTAGTGTCTAGTGGGTTTTTATCTTACTTGGGCTATATTTATGATGTATGTAGGGTGGTTCTTACAATTGAGTCAGTTCTATTTGTCTCTGTCTTTGTAGATGTGTTTCTTACTGACCTATCAGGCCTACCCTAAGAGTCGGATATTGATTTTCCTATTGAACTTGAGCCATGTAGTTTTCCTATTTCTATTTCAATATATCGGATGGCACCGTAGAATTACCATTAAGCTTATAATCCTCAATCTATTGCACATGAGTCATCAACCTAGAAATTTCCATCTCATTTATCAACATAGAGGTTCTACACTATTTCATAACCATTTTCGAAACACCACAAACAAACTTGCTCATTCGAGCTATAGAGTCAGCCAGAATAGCTGGAGCATGCTTGGAGAGTTGAGTGATTGTCAAAGCATATTCCTTCACGCTCATGTTGCCTTGCCTTAAGTTGATGAACTCTTGCACCTTAGCACATCTCATCTCAAGAGGGAAAAATATATCTTGAAAAGCACCTTTGAGCTTGTCCCAATCTAATGGACCTGCATCAACAACCACTTCTTCCATCCATTGCTTAAACCAAATCTGAGCAACACCTTTCAATTGATAAGCAACCAATTTCTCACTCTCCACATGAGTGACAACCATAATCTCAACAATCTTATGAATCCCCTGAACAAAGGTTTGTCGATCCTCGTCCACTTTAGGATCATGGATTTTCAAAGGATTCATTCGAGTGAAGTCTCGAACAGTAGTCACTATCATATCTACATTTGGGTTCATGAGAGTTACAACCTCACAGTTAGCTTAAGTAGTCTTAGCTTGGGCTAACACTTGAAAAGAATCCCTAAACTGGCATGAGTTATTTGCTTTGCCAAAGGATCAATGGAAGCTTGTGGTGCTTCTTGTTTACATCCCTACTTTATTAAATAAGGCAAAATATTGTTGTAACTCAAAAAATAAACAGTTAATTCAATTTTAAAAGAATTTCAATAAAAAAAGAGTTTCAAAGGAGTCGCCACCTGATTTTAGAAAAAACTAAGTAACCAATTAAATAACTAACTAAAAAGAATGTCTACGAAATCAATAGATTCTAGGTAAGGGGTTCAAGTTATTCTGAAGGGAAGGTGTTAGACATCCTTTGAAAACCACAATTGTTGGTCTCGATTAAATTCAATTTTTCAAATTGAGGAGGAGATAAAATAATATATAAGTTAAAAAATGTGCGATAAACACAAGTTCTTAAAGAAAACAATAATATTAAAAATAACCTAAGGTATGCCTAACATCGATAATATATACAAAACAAATAAAATATTTAATTCGAACTTCATTCGATTAACTTCAATGGAAAGCGACTCCGGGTACCTGTAAAGACACTTAGCAAAAGTGTTAGTACTAATTTAATATGAATAAAAATAAATGAATCAAAGAACAACTTAAAAATAAACTCCGTCATAGTAACATGGGAGACCTTGGAAATTGATAATAATTTCTTCATTGGCCAATTTAAACATATAAAATATATTACTTTAAACTAAAATTCCGTCTTTTAAAATGGAGTGGACTCCAAAACCGACGGAGAAATTTTTTCATTGACCAATTTTAACTTGATATTTTCCAACACCAAAATATATTAAACTAACAAAAATAAAGTGAAATAACCTGCAATAACAAAGAAAGATAAAACCATAACACTATAACAATAATAACCACATAATGACCAAAGTAACCCAGGAAATCCTTGAAAATACATATAATCAATTTTAATAATTTAAGAGCAGCCACATGTAAATACTATAAAGCGACTACAAAGAAGTGAATAAATACATAATAAAATAGGATAAAGAAAATAAAACTCAACTTAAAGAAAAATACCAACACAATAAGTAATACTAAATGAACATCACTTTAAAACAAATGGAACTTTGCAAAACTATTAGCAAGTCATAAATTAAATATCTAAAATCAATGAAAATAAAGAATTAATAATTATTACTCCACAGTAAAATAAATCAATGAATCAGCCAAAATGAAATATAAGACACTCAAAGTTATTAAGAAAAACCAAACAAGAACATCCCACCCAATATTAAATCAATAACAAAATCTAGTGAATAAAATTATTTAACAAATAAAATAAATGCACAAATATTAATTAAATAAAGGTAAAGGAGTTATGGGTGGTTTGGACAAATGTGTCTGGTGAAATGGGTTTGATGGAGGAAGATGGGTTGAGGGAGAAGCAGTGGAACCCTTTATGAATTAAAAATCTAAAAATTTCCAAATATGATCTAAAAATATTTCACCACACTCTAACTTATTAACCAAACTATTGTTTAAATAGGAAATTGAAAACCACCAATAGAACAATATCATTATCTTAAAATCGTGGGTCAAAATCACCGGATAATAAAATATTTGTGTATAAAATCTTATCCATAATTGAATGAATTTTTAGACTGTGCAAAATATTAAAATGAATACTAACAAATGTAACGAATAAAATGAATATTAAAAAAAAGGTAATGAATGTAACCAATGACATGTAAAAATATGTAATTTAACAGAAATAATGATTTAATCAAAATGAACAAATATTTGAACGTAGTCAACCGACTGTGACAAAAAATAATGCAATTAAAATTAACGAATAAAAAATCCTTAAATTTTGATAAATAAGGATAAATATCGATAAACTTATTTAAAATTATATAAAAAAAAGTATTTTGAACTATTGAATAAATAAAACAAAAACGTTACAAATTTTGAAAATGTTAGGCCAAAATTGGGTGTCAACACTTCTTACTTCACATTCGAGTTCCTTCTCATCAGAGCTCTTCTTGGAGGCGTCGTTCTGAAACACATAGAACATAAGTTGGAAGGAGACCATATAGAGTTCAACTTTATCACACGACTTAAGAGTTATGGAAGAAGTGAAGTTTCTTAAACGTCATGTAGTTTCTCATTCATACAATGTCACACTTCACACTCATGAATAAGACTATACTTCGGTTTCAGACACCCTAAGACACTTAAACTTGATGATATCCATACAAAGTTTGTCATGACCCAAGACTACCCCCTAGATGTGACTTAGTACCTAGAGTCTCAAGAGACCCCAAGAAAACAACATGGAATAACATGACACTAAGATAATTAAAAAAATGAATGTAAGAGATAAACGAAATTATAGTCTCAAATGGATATCTCATATATAAGGAAAAATCTGAATACAAAACTTATAAGCGGAAATACTAATGTCTTACTAAGCCTCTATCATAAGTGATTTTCTAGGACAATCCCTAGCTCACTCAAACATCTGAAAATGAAGTAATTTCTGAATGGTATAAAAGTAACATCGGTGGCATATTCTTGAACCATGAGGAATCACCAAGATTGAGAAAAACTGATAGGATCCTGCACTAACTGCGACCAAATCGATGTGCCTGCAAACCTATATTATAAAACAATGTATGTACAAGAATGTATGCGGCTAGTAATCAGAATGCACTGCATATGGGAAGGATTCATGAACATAACATAATAACATAGTGACATAATAAGTTTGAAAACATGAAGACGCAATGACCAAGTAAGAGAAACATGAATTTGATCATATGATTTCATAAAACATAGTACAAGGTCATGCATTCTTCTTTAATTATCATCAAAACAAATGTAGTTATCATAAGATTTTGGGTAAGATATGGTTAACCGACAAAATCCATGTGAACTATAACATGGAACTCAGTGTACTACCCCCACACAAAAAAGAGAGTTTCATACTTTCTAAGGTAAGGACCATAATCATGAGCTTAGGTGGATCCAATAGTTAATATCCAATCGGGACATGGCCTATGGGGGAACATAGTTTTGGGACCTAAGTAATCACCACTTGTCCAACTTGATTCTAAGTAAACTCCCATCGAAAAACATGCATAATCATTTTTCGTATTCATAATATTTGAAATGGTACAAATCTAACAATTCCGAATTATTCATACATAATCTCATAGTCATAAGAATAACTCATTCAAATAATGATTTTTAACATACTCATAGAGATACTTACTTGAAAATTTCAACATCATGATGTTCATTCATAATGGGAGGTACTTCATTCAGAAGCCTCATCTTTTCATATAAACTTGATGATGCATTATTCAAAGTCCTAAAGAACATAATGCATGCATATCAACATACCTTCACTAACAAAATCCTTAAGAACATAATGCATGCATATCAACATAGTCTAATTAATATCATAAAATACTCTGATAAAATAGGGGTTCATGAATGTATCATTGAAATCATTTAAATATGATCCAATCATGCATAATAAGATCATTTATGGAGAGAAAACATAAATTCAATTGAACCCATAAAAAATCATGAAAACCCTAAAATTAGGCATGAGTCATAAAATGAAATTTGGTATTATTTCTTTGGGACACAATGGGTGAAGAGGGACAATTGATGAAGTTTCCACATACCTTGATTAAAGTCCTAATTAAAATATAGAGACTTAAATCTTTGAACCCCTAGCTTTCTTGGGTAGAAGACTTGAGAGAGAATTATTTTATTTGGGAGAATAGGAGTGAATGGGGAGGCTAGGGATCTTAGCAACCTTTTTATGGTCTTCAAAATAAGCCCAAAAAGATATAGTCCAGGAGTTAAAGAGTATAAAAAAATCCAACTAAACCTGAGAGTTAACTACTTGAACAACTCCACAGATCCCATCTATGGTCCTTCTGATGAAATACAGACCGCACATGCTCTCTGTGAATCATTTTCCTGAAAGTTCAAATCTCTAATGAAGAAACACGAACCATGATCTACGACCCATCAAACCTTAGATGACCTATAAAGCACCTCTCATAGACCAAATGTCAAAATTAGGCTTGGATCCTCGGACCTAGAACCACAAATGTCTGGTACGAACCGTGTCACATTTTATGGTATGTACTAGCCAGTCGTACAACAACTTTGTTGAAACACAAATTCTCTGAAAGGGAACCATGATCGGCTTCCATGAGTCTTCTTCCAATTTATGACCCATATATGGCTTCGTGAAATCCAAAAAACAATAGACTTCAATTGTTTTATGCAACTTTTCAACTTCCACTGACCTATGCACTTATGAGGTGTTACAGATTGACAAATTAAGAGATATAAAAAAGATTCAAAATATCTATGAGAGGTGGTGGCATGCAAAGACATCAGGGAAATTGTGAGAAAGTTGCAGTTACAAAAGAGTGTAATTCGAGGGTATTGATTAAGATTCCTAAAAAGCTTGAGGATCTAGGGATCTTCACCCTCCCTATACAAATACAAGTGATGTGGGTCACGCACTATATGATCTTGTGAAAGTATCAATCTAATGCCCGTATCTATCTTTAAGACAATTGGGTTGGGAGAGACATGTTCGACTAATATCACTCTTTTACTAAAAGACAAGTCTCATGTTGCTCCACATGGAATAGTTAAGGATGTGCTCATTAGAGTGGGTAAGTTTGTGTTTTTGTTGATATTATATTTTTTTTACTTTTATGTAGATGCTAGGAATCCAATTAATTTGGGCACTTATTGTTATCCACTGTAGGAGCACTAATTTATGTGAGGCCTGACAAGATGAAAATTCGAGTCAGTAATAAGGAGATGGCTTTCATGGTCTAGAAAGCACTCTCTACACCCTCGCACTACAGAGATCTATTCAAGATTACTATATTGATAAATACTAAGTATAGATTTATAGAGAGCAAGTGATATCACTCAACTATACATCATGATTGTAACATCCCGCAAATTGAAAGAACTAGAAAGAGCTAGAATTAGAAAGAGTGGTTTTTTGGAAATAATAAAAATCTGGAAAACTCGTTAAAATAAGTTTGAGTTTTTGGTCAAATATAAAAAGACATAAATCCTATATTAGGATTATCTAGGTGTACTTCCAGGTAAGGTTATAAATCAGTTGAAATAATCTTTCCAACGCCGTCGATTTTGCGCGATTCCGAGTTCATATGAATGAGATATGTCTTTTGGAAGTTGGGCTGTTCAAATAAGGAAATGTCCAATCCGGATTATTGAAGGGTGTTTTGGTCTTTCCCATACCCTATTATTTTAATTCATTTTAGTGAATTAATTAAGGGACAAAACAAAATGGGTTCAGCCGTTCAGTTTAGCCAATTGTAGATTTACGCTAGGTTTTTGGAGAAGGAATGCAAGAGGAGTAAGAGCAAAGTTCGTCGTTGTTGAAGGTTTAGCTTGTAGATTATGAAAAGGTTTGATCTGTAAAATGTATGTGAGTCTTTCATAGCATCGGGTTCTCTAACCCATGCGCCAAGCATGTTTATTTCAGCGATGTTCGTTCTAGAAAGTTGAAAGTTGATGAATTTTGAATTGTGTTTTTTGAATTTGCTTTTCGTTCTTGAATTAGGTTGAATTGAGAAGTTTCTAAGATATTTACGTCGAGTTTTATAGTTCTTTTGAATTAGGTTCATGGTATATATGTTGGGTATAAGAATCGAAAGAAAAGTTGAGAAGAATAGTCGAGTTTAGGTGAATTGGGGCTGGGATGAAGGAAAAAGTCGGACAGGGAACAGGTAGCAGGTCCGTATAGTGGACCTATTCCTTCAGGTCAAAAAATTTCTCCTCGTCGCGGAGAGGACACATACTCTTGTGTTTCAAAATTAAATTTCGCGATCAATTATTTAAAAGCATCTCTGCGTCGCGGACTTGTTCCATGACAGTGGTTTTTGATCATTTCTCATGTTTATCCATCTAAAATCATTCCTAAACATCATGAGATCTTTCCTATTACAAATCACAATCCATGAATTCATAATTCAGTTTAAGGAAAGTTAAGAGTCAAGTCAAGAGAAGTTCATAAAGTTTTCAAAAGTCTTTTACAAATGTTTTAACTTTGTTTTAAGACATAAGTTTTGAGTTGAGAAAAGAAAAAATATTGAAGTCATTTCTTCAAAAGGGTATATCGGGACTATGCATTCGAAAAGATTAAATGTTTTCACATTTAAAAAAAAGGAAACTGAGATTTCAAAAAAGAGCCTTTGTGCTAGTTTTTCAGTAAAGAGGAAACTTTGATTTCCAAAAGAGCCTTTGAGCTAGTTTTTGCAGTAAAGAGGAAACAGAGATTTCCAAGAGATATTTTAAGATATGTTTTTGAGTAATTATCTCAAACCGAAGAAAGAGTTTTGTTTTTACAAACATATTGAGCCAATTATATTTTGGGAGTAGTATGGAGCATCGATGGGGATGCGAATTCAAATAACTCAAGTTTCCATAAGCCATGCAGTCATGGGTAGTAAAGGATCATACTTTTTAGATGACTCCTTAGGATGCTTTTAGCATAAACTAGTGGATCCACTAAGTTAAGTAGTTCTATATGACGGTAAAGTATAAGACAATTCTGGCAGCGTGTGTAAGATGTTGTACTACCACCTAGGCTCATAGTGGTGGTTGTCTGTCAGAGAAACTTCTACAGAAACTATATTACTTTATTATATCAGTAAAGTTGAGTTTGTTATTACATTTCTTTAACGAACTAAGTTGCTTTCTACTGTCTTAAAAGCTTTATATATATTGCATATGTTTTATTGATTTATATTGAGTTAAGTTATTCAGGAGTTCAGTAAAGCCAAGGTAAGTGTATCTTTCAGATTCTTTTAAGGTTAATTTATGTTAATCATTCCAACTCGCATGTACTGATGCAAGTTGTAACACTACAAAATTTCCATGACTTAGACTAGAGCCTCATGTAGTGTATAATATTAATTCAAAACCTAAACTAATGTATTCAACCTGATTACTCGGTATTAATACCTACACGTCAAGGGACGACCACGACGTTTGGAGATTGGTGAAAAATGACCTATTGTGCCCTAAGGTTTTTCAAGTGGTTTAAAGAGTCGGATAAAAGTCAAAATTGGTGAAAAGGTTTGGAATACTCCTTAGTGTGTTTAGGGTAGAAACGTACGGGTACGACTCCCCAATGACCACCCTAAGGGTCCTTGAGAAGGACCCAATATTGACCCTAAAAGATGTCAAAGGACAGTGTGAACCACGAGGGGAAAACGACGGACCGTCGATGGTATGACGCCCCATCGATGGTGCCGTAGGTCCATACTTAACCATTTAACCCAAAGCCCCCAAAAACAGACCCTCAGTGCCAAACCTCTTTTGACAAGTATGGTCCGTGGTCTGCTCGACGAGGCATCGACGAGATCTTATCTTTTGGGACCCCACCTCACTATCCAAAAATGGTTAAGTTAGGGGTGGTTAGGGAATGGGTTAATTAATTAATTAATAATTAATGAGTGGTCTAATTAGTTAGTTGAGGACTATAAAAGGGTTATAACTCATTAAACTAACCTAACACTTCATAATTCCTAAAACCCAAATAACTCCCACTTCTCTCTACTTTCTCTCACTACCCCAAAGACCCCATTGAAGAAAAAGTTCAAGCTTCATTAGGGATTCAACATCAAGTATTTGTTCTACAATTCTCTAAGAATTAGCAAGGTATGGAATCTATTCACTCTTGGGACTCCTTTCCCAAGAGGTTCTTCAAAGTTGGTTTTCAATGTTCTTCAAAACTATGATTTTCATCCAATTTCATGGGTTATTTTTAAAATTGGTTTAATGTGATATTAATTTGATTTATATTGATGGATTATGATTATTTATTGGTGGATTGTTTTAGTCCCTTAGACTTTGACCTAATTTCCCTAAACGATCAATGAAGGACACATTTTCCCTAACCCTAACTATGAATTAGATTTATAGATGATTAGGGATGTTGTAATTGGATGTGTTATTGCTTAAGTTACTATAATATGATGATGGTGATTCTATTATTGGATAAATTTTGTGTAATTGAGGGTGAGATCTTGAAGGAGATTCTTCGAAGCCATTGGTAAGACTTTCACGGTCATGATTTCTTTACTTCAATTATGTTGGTCTATTCTTGATAATGTTGTTCAATTTAAGTATGATGGATGAATTTATTAGTATATGATTATGATATGAACATGATGTATGTGATATAATTATAGGTGTGTTGTATGAGGGATTAAAGGTGATTTCTCATAAACATTCTATTTATTTTATTATGATATGATGTTTCTCACATGTTGATGGTTATATGATGAAAGGATGTTCATATCCTAGACCTTATGAACTATTGACATGATTATACAAAAGATTAGTCTCCTATGACCTATATTAAGAATTTATGTTAAGAAAGACTTAAATAGACTTCAAAGAGGGAATTTAGCTTAGCACCGAGCGAACTAGAAAGTAGGAGGTGTCCCTTCCCAAGAGGGAAGGTAGTTTCACCATTGTTCTCATTAGATTGAGACTATAATTAGAGTTAGCAGAAAGAGGGTTTCAAATACACATATCCTAGTTCCTTAACTATGTGCCCCCATAGGAAGACTAGCTAGTGGATCCACCTAGATGCTACGTTTATGTATGGTTCTACCTTGGCAAGTAGAGTACCTTCTTTGGTGTAGGGTTTCATGACACTGGATTCCATGTTTAGCTCACAGGGTCTATTGTCGGTTATGGTGAATGTTTTCGAATGTAAAATGAATGAATAAAAGTAATAAAGATGGACACTTACTAGGATGAATTAAGGGGCACTACTTAGTGTAGGTAAGGGTATGAGACTTTACCTATGCATTGCACAAGTTGGCCTTGAGGAGAGTCCTAGGAGGTGTTCTTATGTACTTATGTTATGGATGAAATGCATAATTTTGGTTCAATATAATGTTGTCCTTATATGATGATTGGTTTCATTTGATGAACATGACATTGGTCTAAATTGCTATGTATAATGATGACTACACATGATGCTATGTTATATGAGGTAAAGTCATTACTTATGCTCTCTTTACTAGTTTACTTGATTTATGTGAGTAAGGGTCTTGAATACTTTGATAATATGAAATCTAGAACATGAAATGTTGATATGACTTTATGATGATGTTAATCTTGTATATGGATATGAACATGTCTTAATGTTGTTGTCATTATTGACTTGTATATGCTCTTGTATGTGCATAAGGGCTTTTAAAGTGACTTAGCATGATTTTAAAGAAAATGTCCGTTTGTCCCGAAGTTATTCGTGAGTCCTCAAGTCCGAGGATGAAACCCACTATTCTAGTTCTAGCTAATTGTCTATGTCTAAGACAATTGTTCATTTCTAATCTTTGAGACTTTGTTCTAAGTTCTATATGAGACGTATTGTAATAGTGTAAGGGCTATGTCCCAAGTCTTGTACTTCTATAGTAGATGGTTATGTGTGAAACAATAGTAGACTATGTTAATAAATGAGAAGTCTATGTAAACTTCATATATGGATAAATGAGAAGTCTATGTATACTTCATATGTAAAGTTTTAATGTTTTTGGATTTTGTCTACCTATGATATGCAACGATGTATGCTAAGGGCTAATCTAAGATCTCTTCAAGGACGAAGACGCCGGTTACATCTAGGGGGTGTTCCCCAGTCGTGACACCATTTGGTCTGCATCGTCTTATGATGCAGATGCAGGTAATCAGGATCAACATCCAGTGTCTCGTTGATTCAGTTGAGCACTCAGAGTCAGTTGGTGAACCTCCTAGATATACGGAGGATCCTTTTTATTACTTTCAATATTTTAGTTTATTGAGCTGTAGTGAGTCTTGTCCCGACATCCATCTCAATTTTATAGGCTCCATAGATGGACCGTTAATTAGTTCATTTGTCTGTACATTGTTATTGGCTTATATTCTGATTTTAGTTATCACTTTGGCAAAGTTAAATGTTTATTTGTAAAACATTATCAGTTAAGTTTGAGACATTTGAGTTATCTTGCATTTGAGTTATTTTCTTAATGCTTAAAGTCTTTCATTGAGTAAGTAAGCAGGCCAAGGGTTCACTTGGGGCCAACAATGGTTCTCGAGTGTCAATCACACCCAAGGTGTAGGCTCGAGGTGTGACATTGATTAAGGAATAACCAGTTATATGCAAAAACAATACTCAACTTATGAGGTCAGGGTCTATCCACAAGGACCAATAGAAAGGATTATACTTCAATTGATTTGTCAATTTAATACTAATTAGCAAAATGCTATCTCAAACAAGTATTTAGAGAAATAGTGGGATTCGGGAAACACAAAAATTACTCAATCGCAAGTATCAATCGCAAGAAGTCCACACAAATGAGTTTTCACCAAGATGGAGACAACTAGGGGTGAATGCATTACGATGTCGTTTAAACAAAATGGTGATGATTAATCAAATCAACATCACTCAATACATGGATATTGTTTGGTCTATATTATGTTCATACTAGGTAAATTGCCCGCGCTTCACGCGGTGGTGAACTACATGAATAATCTACTTTTGAACGTTGATAAATAAGTGTTTTTGAGTGAGTACAACCCTATGATAAATTGTCAGATATTCTATCCAAAAATGAAATGAAATATTTTTTTAATCTTAAAATCAAAAAGTTTTTATTCTAAGTGTATGCATTTTGTTAAAAGTCTTCATTTAACTATAATTATTCATCACCAAAGTCTTTAGAAAAGATATGTAATTTTTTCATTGTCTATGTATTTTCAAAAAGTGGTACAAATATTTAATTCATCAATTGCGAGAGTTTTTCTCCTATTAAAGGCCTCTGCATACATAATCAAAATATTTTACATCTTACATAATTAATTGTCTACTTGATAAGTTAATTAAAATTTAAAATCACATTTCGTGGAGTTCAATGGAATAACGTATGCCGCTCAAATAATTTGAATTAAATGATGTTTTGGAAAGTCCTTAATTAAAATCATTCGCGATAGATGACACTATTTTGATAGCCAAAAGACATATTTTGTTGTTTATGTTTGGATCAACATGGTTAAAAAAAAATTAAAAAAAAATTGCGACTTTTAATCTAATATTTATAAGGAGATAATTATTTCTTTAATATTTGATTAATATGGATTCATCCTAATTTGAGGGGTAGTTCATTGACTCCAATCCAACATTTGAACCCCAAACTTATGATTAAGGTTGAGTAAAATGCTTACCATCCAATATTCCTTTATTGTTCGCATGTCACTAATCAAATGAGCGTCTCCATAAGATAGAAAGTTTAATAACTAAGACTCCAAGGTAGTGTGGGACCACCATAACTTTTGAACACTCAAAAGTCCCTTCTTGGACATCCCATGGATCTTTTAACCACTGAAAACTCTATAAAGATTAAAGTCATTTATTTTACAAGCTTATGAATTTTAATCTACATGACATCAATAGTCTAATGATTACATCAAACTCTTGATTAACATATATTTACTTCAACATAATGATCAAAAGCATAAATATAGACAACAAAGTTTTAAAAATGTACTAAAAATAACATTTAATAACATAAGCATAAATTAATGACCGTAAAAAACATATCAGTATCTATAACAATAGAATGAAACAGATAGGGAAAAATCGAGCTCACTGAATGCACATTGTCCCCACAAGAAAATTATTCTCCTCTAGTACCTAAGATTTAAAGAAATATATCCTGTCAAGATAAAATGATTCTATTTACCAGTGTGTGTAAATTGGTCACTCAACAGGAGCGAAGTACATGAATAATTAATTGGGCAGAAGAAGAAGTTCAGAATTTTCATTGTTTTAAAGAGAGGAAATCCCTCTACTTATAGACAACAAAATGTAGTGTGAATAAATTCTTATTGTGCCTCATCGCAAATGTCACATCACTTTGAAAATGTCACAACCTTTCGTAAAAGTCACAACTTTTCATAAAAGTCTCTACTCTTCATAAAAGTTGCGAATCTTCATAAAAGTCGCAACTTTTCGAAAAAGTTGCAAGTCACAACTTTTCATGAAAGGAAAGGCTAATTTTGGAATTAAATAAATTAAAAGGAAATCCTCGTTTGTGGTAGTGCCACGTAGGGGGTCTAGGGTTCTCTTTTATTTATATATATGATTCCTACGAACTATCAAATATGTATCTTTTGGTTTCTCTCGGACCTCAAGGCCATCACAATAAAAATACCAAACAGTGATTGAGTGAGTAAATGTCACGACCCAAGGGTACCCCCTAAATGTAACATGTTGTACAGAACCCTGAAGGACTCCATACAAGCCACTTAGCTTACATAACATAATAAATAGAACAATAAGAGTAAAACAATCGTCCAAATCCAATAGTTTTTATAAAAGAAAAGCGGAAGTCTACAACACTTATCTCGTCATAGCCATATAATACAATAGAATGAAATTGGGCCTTGCCCATACATCATGTCCAAATGAGAAATACATGAAAAGGAACTTAAACAATGAAAGTGAGTCCTCGAAGCATTAGGACTCACCAAAGCTCGAAAATATCTCAAGACAACTTCTAGCCACAAAATTGATGACCCTGACTATCGAACCCTACATTTGGGGAAAATATTGGCAAGAGTATCCAATAGTACAAACAATGTACCAAGTATTATAGCCATTCATAAAACATTTAAAACATTCCAAAAAGGACATTTCATTTCATGACATACAATTGACCAAACTAAAACATGATATAATAGGGTTAGAAAACATACGTCATAAAATTATGGTCATTACAAGCTAACATCATCTTTAAAACCTTTGAACTCGTATACGATACTTCTTAAAATAACCTTAGTTCATTATTAATGTGGGAACTAGTCGTAACCGATGTAGAGACCATATGAGCTTAACATGATCTCCCGGTGTCTCCCATACCGACAAGTGTTGTCCTACTTGCCAAGGTAGAACCATGAACTTCTAGCATAAGTGGATTCACTAGCTAATCATCCTATGAGGGCACATAGTTTAAGGGATAAGAAGATTGTTAATAGAAACCCCACCTCTACTAACGGGAGATCTTCCATCTCAAGCGATTGATTCTAGAAACCCAACCTCTAGCAACAGGAGAACTTCCATCTCAATATTTATTTCCTCTCGGTGGTAAGCATGAATCCCACAAAATAGTCTTTTCTTACTTATTCTCATTATCCATGGAAAGGTATCCTAGGAGAACCAATCTAAGCTACTTTCATTAGGATAACTCTTACTCTTTGATTCAATCAGGTGAGAAGGCCTTTCAACCTAAAACCCCTTTTTATATGAGAAAGCATTTCACATAATGCTAGTATGTGTTTACGAGAATATCCTTTCACAACCCAACAACAACATCTTCATTGGTACTTTACTCTCAAAGTACCCTTACATCATATATATATATATATATATATATATATATATATATATATATATATATATATATATATATATATATATATATATATATATATATATATATAAAAGAGAACCCTAAGCCCGCCTACGTGGCACCACAACAAACCAGGATTTCCTTTTAATTTATTTTATTTCCAAAGCTAGCTTTCCCCTTTCATGAAAAGTTGCTACTTTTATAAAAAGATTTGACTTTTATGAAGAGATGTCACTTATATGAAAAGTTGTGTCTTTTATGAAAGGTTTAAACCTTTTCGAAGTTTAACTTTCCAAGAGTTATAATCTTTCCGAAAAGTTGTGACTTGTATGAAAAGTTTTCACTTTTATGAAATGTTGTGACATTTCCGAAGGGTTGTAACTTTTCCACTGAGTTACAACCTTTACGATAAGATGCAATAATAATTTGTTTACACTACCCTTTGTTGTATATAAATAGAGGACTTTCCTCTCATTTAAAAACAACGTTCTTCTTCTATTTCTTCTAGACAATTAAATATTTGTGTACTTTTCTCCTGTTGAATGAACCACTGACACAAATTATTTTTATATAAATACACTGTTGAATAGAATCGTTCTATCTCTAGAGGATATTTTCCTTAAAATATCAGCTGCTATAGGGGAATAATTTATTTAAGGAGACAATGTGCAATAAATGACTCGAATTTTTCCATTCTATTTCGTTCTATTATTGAAGATCCTTGTATGCTTTTTACAGTCATTAATTTATGCTTATATTATTAATTATATTTTTGGGTACATGCTTTAAACTTTGTTGTTTATGTCTGTGCAATTTATTGTTATAAGTATTTGTTAGTACAGATTAAACAACAAACGTTAATTGGGTAATCAAGCAAGTTTCTTCTACTAAAATTGCTGAAGGTAAAATAAAAAAAATCTCTTACAAATCCATAATATCTCATCAACAAGGTCATTCCTTCACATACAAGGATACAATTTAGAGTTCTTCAAAAATCCTCTGAGAGTTAATAACTTTGCATGCCCATAATTTTTTTTATGTTGTTTCAATCTATTTTTACTAAATTTTATCAGCGGATATTATGAGTAAATTAAGTATTGAACGTTTATTGAAGTATTAGTCAATTTATTTGGTAAGTTATTTCGAAACATAGGAATATTTCTGTTTAGAATGATTGGTTATCATCATTGAATATTTGACAGTTTACTCCCTTTAATGTATATTTTTTTCGATGTTTTGTTGTTTCCTTAAAATTATATTGATTGTTTTTCGTTTGGTATGTATATTATATCACTTGGAAATTCATTTATGTTCTTTTATTGTTTTTCTTTTTTCCCCTTCTCGTTTGGCGCTTCTAAATATTTTTGGTGTGAGTTATGACTCTTTTTGGCAAACTTAATTTGAATACTAAGAAACAAAACCTACTCTAAATAAATGTAATATCTTAAATTATAAAAGATATGTCCATTAACATAGATTTGTTGTCCTTCATGTCCCAAGTCATTCTAAGCGTTTGACTTATCTTGGTGAGACTAATTTTTAATTTTTGAATGTTCGAGAATATTTCTTTAACTTGAGTCTAAAATCTAACATTTTTATATATTTGTGCTTTCATAATGCAACAATTATACATACATATTTTTGAGTTTCATTGATGAAGCATCTAGAAGGACCTTTAGAGCAGCAATTTATTGAAGAATGAATTTCTAAAAAGGTCAATAATAATATTTTGTTGTTGTTTCAATTATATTTTTCTCTTATAAATTTTATTAGAGTAACAAAGTAACAATAACGAAAAGTGGTGAACGTTTGACCTTAGACAAGTATATTGTCTCTAAAAAAATTATTTATGTCGTTGTGGTGCACATTTTTTAACGGTATTAGCTTATTTATAAATAATATTTATTAATAAAACTTTCAAATTAGTTTTTTTTCACAGAGAGTTACTCTAACCATCAAATTATCGATTCTATATTTTTCATGTACAAAAAAATAGAAAATGTGATGTTTAATCGCTACATTAGAACATAACTCAATTTTAACAAGACAATTATATCATCAAATGTATAATATGATAAACTATGTAAAAGATAAAAATGATTAGATATCAAGATATTTTTAATGATTAATTATATATTTTCAATTCTTGAGATATGTGATAAGGTCAAATTATTTATTTTTGTTGAAATGTTCTAAATACCTACTAAATGTACTCTCTTTTTTTTCCTTATATTTATTATTGGAAAGGTTGTTCAAAAGCTTAGAAATATTATTAATTTACCGCTCTTACATAGTTTGCATATATTTCATATGAAAATACATAAGTCCATATTTTACCTCTTGAGGATCAAATCTCACTTTCAATCATCAATGCTTATAAAATATGGGTTAGATATGGATTTCATCACAAAATCATGTAAAACTAGCAATACATGCTTAATTTCATAAAACTCTCTCTTTTTATTCAAAATCCCACATCACATGACTCATAACTTGAAAACACGGGTGTTACGTGTGTTCATACCGGAAACATCATAAAAGGTAAATAATCAATTCATGAATATCAAACATAATTCAACCATTTAGATCAATAATCAAGAGAACCCATGGTAATTGAAGCAAACCCTAACATAATTGGGAATTTCTAACTTTGAAAATAGGAGAATTTGGGAACTCCATGGTTGGAAGGAATTCATAGATTAAAATATCATATCTTAAGTCCAAATTCTTATCTTCAATAGAAGAATTGACACCTTGACTTAGAAACCTTAGATGAATCCTTCTTCTTCTTCTTCTTCTTCTTCAAGTGCTATAGAGAAAATAATTGAGAGGAACTTTGAGATTTTTTTTGGGCTTTGGATATAATGACTTGAATGAGTGATTTTTGGGGTTAAAATTACTTATATAGGGTTCATAGGCTTAGGCAAAAGGACATAGCTTTGATTTAATTAAAACCTGAAAAGACCTTTAATCCCCTAAGTTACAGGGGTATGCCTCACCTCCATGCGAGGCTCCAAAAGTCGTGGTCCCTACCGTGCCTCTATGGTATTTGGACCAGTGGCTAGGTTACCACCCCTTTTCCCCCTAAAAACTAACTTAGGACCATGAACCCTCCCACGGCCATGGTGGCCTTCATGAGCCGTTTGGTGGCTCGTGTGGGGGTCTCATTTGGGCAGTTTCTAGGGACTTACTGCCTAGCCTCCACGCCTCTCACCATGGCCCATGGTCCCCACCATGGGGCTTCATGATGGTTGTGCGAGGTGAGGCAGCCTTGGTAGCTACTTCCTAAGGTCTACGGGCACCACCACGACTCATGTGACCTTTTGGAGGGTGCCAAGGCTAAATCCTAGGTTCGCAACCCCTCCCTTTTGACCCTTGCTTAGGCTAATAGGTTCCAAGGTGATAAAGTAGACTATCTTTAGCTGTATCCTTTAATGAGAAATTAGTCAGATTAGACTATTCTTAGCTCTAATCTTTTGATAGATTAATAAGTCTTCACTAATGAAGTCTTACCCAACACTACTTTTCTTTGTCGAAAAATAGTGTTATAGAGTTCAACTAATATTTGCGATCATTGACTTTTAGATTAAAACATTAAGACAATAGTAGATCCATGTAGATCACCAAATTTAAAAGCTAATCAATCACTACCCATTGACCTTTATACCCATCTAGCTATAATTTATGCTTCTCAAGAATGGATATATAGATATTTTACCCATAAAGTTAAGTGCCATTTCAATAGAAAAATTGTAACTAAAGTTTAATTTCGATCTTAGAGATGTATAAATTTTGAGTTTCTTCTTCAGAAAGTAACAACTCTCTGAGCTAATTTCTATCTCTACTTTTTGCTAATGAAAGTCTCTATATCCATGAAAAACTATCCACAGTTAGGAAGAAGATAGGAGTACATAATTACACAAATCTCAATATTATCATTGGAACCTTCTAAAGAAAGAATTTCAAACATAACATAACTATGCATTTAGCTTCCATATTTAATTTGTGTTGAATCAACAGTCAAACATCGGTCGCAGTGTCACTCTAGTGTGTCTCCTTATAATCGAACCTCTGCTTGGATAAGCGGAACATCAATGTTAAATTTTTCGATAACCATGCTTCAGAAATTATCTTCCATTTCCACTAATAAAGACGATAATTGCTTAAGTTGGATGCAGATTTCTTCACCGGTTTGTTTTAGTGATCTATCGTTTCAAATCCTTCAATATTTATTTTCCAATAAATGCATGTATACAAGATAAATATGGCCTAGACTTGCCTTGATTAGCATT
The DNA here is from genome assembly GCA_016801875.1 of Solanum sitiens. Lineage (NCBI taxonomy): Eukaryota > Viridiplantae > Streptophyta > Magnoliopsida > Solanales > Solanaceae > Solanum > Solanum sitiens. Next base: position 1,979,652 of record JABWTJ010000104.1, on the reverse strand, counting down.
AAAACATAACAATAATATATGAATATGACTCTTATAAGTTGGTGAAATACCAACTCATCAGGCCCACAAACTTGAAATATTGCTTATCCTTAAGCAAAGTATTCAGAAATCATAGGGTTTACACTTAGGTACACACGAGATGGGATATGCATAAGTACACTCAAGGACTCAATAAATATCAAAACAAAAGGCTCTACATACAAGCAGAATTCGCAATTGACTCCACCATCAATCGAAGGCAAACGTTCTCTTCTTTGGAAACCATTCTCATTCAAAACCAAAATTTTAAGCACAAATCTGGGACAATATCTCATTCAGGTATAATTTTAGAGCATCTCAAGACAATGTCATCAACTCTTAAGGTTTGCCTATGAATTCATATGAATTTATGGCATTCATGCAACTCAGTTGAAATAAAGACCTTACCATTCACTTAGATGATTAAATGACACTCACACAAGAGAGAATCCAAGCAACAATTATGAATATCAATTCAAGTGATTATAAATCATGCAAATACACTCACTCTCATAAAAGAATTTAAGCATACACAAAATGAAACATAGGCTTGCTTGGTATGTAAATTACCACTAATGTAGATTGACAAGGTTCGAAATGACCTAGTACTGGCAGGTTTAACATAGGCCATGGAAAATGGGTAGTATGTCATTTGGCCAAAGTGACTTAGAAACCTTCCTAATGCTATCACATCATATTTTGAGCACAACGCTAACATCATTGACTTATCTTCATCTTATTTATCCTATTTAAGACATAAATCAATCATTCAAAGCCCCTAATTTTCATATAAGGCATGTGCATAACATGAGCTAACACCAATTTTTTGTTTTTTCTTCTTTTCAGTCTTTCATTCATGATTTAACTAAAAACTTTCAATTGAAGCTTATGGTGCTCTGAACACTTTTCAACTCATTCCATTTGATGTTCTTGTTCACAAACCTCCCAAACCTAGGGTTTTTCTTACATCACAATTTCATTCTTCCCCAAAATTAATTAGGTTTTTATCCTACGCTTTCATCACTAACAATTAGGGATATGAGCATGCCAAAATGGAGGATTCAAAAAATCCAAGGTGAGAAACATAGTGACGAAAGAAATAGATTATGCCTCAATATGGATGTCCGGGATTAATGTCAATGGAAGGTAATGTTCTTGGTAAAGTGGCTAGTCAAAGAGGGCCTAGGTTCATCTTTAAAATGTTGTCATATCTAGAATTTTGCAATGAAGCACATTTTGGGGCAAGTTTTAGACAATATGCATACACAAGAATTAATCAAAACCTCACCACACAAGACATCACAACTCAACAAGGTCTCATACTTGTCTCAAAATCAATTGAACTTAATAAATTTTGACAAACTACAGTGGGATGAACGAAAACCGCTTGTAAATTTATAATCCAAATAGAAAAATGTATGATCCATGATAAGAGATTGCTTTAAATTTACTTTTTCTAAATTTCAAATGATTTTATACCTTTCATCGCCAAACAAAAATTTTGGTGGTTTCTCTTGCAAGAAGTGTGTCACCACCCAAGGTAGCCCCTAGGCGTAACATGACGTACAAGACCCCGAGAGGCCCCATACAAGTAGATTAGCTTTCATAATACAAGATAATAGAATAAAGAGATTTGAAAGAACAATTTCTATATATCAAAATTTAATAAAACATAATGGAAATCTAAACATCATATCATTAGCCATCTAGTTGATAAAGAATGACATCTGGGCCTAACCCATACAACATGTCCAAAACTGAAAGTAAGGAAAAACTGAAACAATAAATGTCCGGTCCTCGAAGCACGAGCACTCACCAAAGCTCAGAATATCTCAAATAAACCTCTATCCACGAAACTGAGAAATGTGACTGTCGATCCCTACATTTGGGAAAATGTAGGCAAGACTATACGTTAGTACAAAACCTGTACCAAGTATGATATCCATACATAACATTTAATGACCTAGCTAAAACGTGAGTACAAGGAGTTGGATGAAATAAGTTATAAAACATGGTCGATGCAAGCTAACATTAATAAAACGCTTATGACATACTTATAAAAGTAATCCTAGTTAATTATTGTGTGAGATTTACCTTTAACCATATAAGACCATGTAAGCTACTAACACAGAATGTGGTGTCTACCCCACACAGAAAACGGGTGTCCTACTTTCCAAGGTAAGGCCATGAAGTTCTCGCTTTTGTGGATCCACTAGCTAATGTTTATCTAAGACAGACATCCTATGGGGGGAAATACGTATGAGATAAAATATTTCTTCTAGGAACCCGTCCTCTACTAACGGGAGAGCTCCCATCTCAATATCCTCTTGGTACTACGTGTAAATCCCAAGAAATAGTTTATTTTCTTAACTTGTTATTATTATCTATGGAAGGGCACACCATCTTGCCAATCCAAGTTAAGTCATATGTCATCCATGGAATGGTATCATTTAATAACCAATCTAAGCTAGGTTTTATTACAATAGCTGCTTAAATCTTTGATTCATGGTAGTTGAGAAAAACTTTTAACCCTAAGAATCTTTTATGTGAGAATGTTCATTCATAAATCATGCTTTCATCTGTATATGAGGAATACTTTCAACAATAAAATCATTGATACTTCACTCTCAAAGCATCCTCAAAATATTTGCATCGATTTCATAGAAACATGATTAATTTCATGATTCTCTTTTCATAACTTAAACCCACATCATATGATTAAAATATTGAAAATATAGGGATTACATGGCTTCATGGGGCATCATCATAAAACATGAGATTAACTTAATTCACACACAAAATATCATAGCTCAATCAACAAATCAATAGACAAAAGAACCCATAACATAAAATAAAACCCTAACTCAATTTGGGATTTCTAGCTTTGAAAATTGGAGAAGTTAAGCACTCCATGGAGGAAAGGGATGCATGGATGAAAACTATCACACCTCAATGCCAATTTCATAACTTCAATGGAGGATTAGGAGACTTGACTTGAATCCTAGGTTTAACCCTTCTTCTTCAAGCTTTCTAAAGAGAGAAATGTTTGAGAGGAAGACTTCCTCTTCTTTTGTAAATTTGAGAGAATGATTTTCAATTGGGAAATCTTTTGGGTCAAAACACACATCTAGGGGTTTTAGTGAAGGGTAAAATGACATTGTATTAGGCTAGAATAATTAGAAAAATACCCAAAATCCCCTAATAAATAATTTTCGACCTCTATCAACGGCCTGACCTACGGTTCATAGGTCCAACCATCGAATGTACTAGTCAGACATGGTCAAGATCAGAGATACCCAAAATGGGACCCCTATCAACGGCTTCCACCTACGGTCCGTGGTTTCAATGATGGACCGTGGACCAAGGACGTAGGTCACTCCATTTTGATCTTGATTTCAACTAAGTATGGGATTCGCCTATAAAACCTATCTACGACTCGTACATTGGACGATGGACCATCTTGGCGAAACGTTGACATTTACTAAAAACTTGACATTCTGGAAAAATGGTCTGGCCAACCACGGACCATACCACGGTCCTTGGGGCATTTCACGAGCCGTGGATGGACTTCATCGGAAAGGCACCAGATTTTTGAAAAGCTGAAATTTTTACCCTTTTTGAATTCGAGGTGTTAAAAATGTGACACAAGACTTTAACTAAAATTAAAAATAGAACTTGAAATTTTCTCTTCATAAAGTTGCCTCTCAATCTATCAAAGAGACACATCAATCTGGTTTGACATAAAAAATAAGACTCAAGAGAAAGAAGATTTTCTCCTTGAGAAAGAACCGTGGTCTGAGAAAAAATCTTAGAGTTTATTCAACTATCTACTATTCACAATGCCAATTTTGAATCACATGCTCATAATTTATTGAGAGAACTATCACAACCCAAGGTAGACCCTAGGTGTAACATGAAATATAGGACCTCGAGAGTCCCAACACAAGTCACTTAAAATGCATAAACGCGATATAATAAAATTAAAAGAGATAAAAATAAACGTTTCAAATCAAGAGTTTTATAAAAGTAAAGCGGAAATCTATAATTGTCTCCTTTTCCATCTAATATATCAAGATGTGATTGGGACATAACCCTGCCATAATATACAAACTTTGAAAATAAGAAAAGACTGAAAGTTGAAAAAGTATGATCTTCAAAGCATGAGGACTCACCATAACTCGATATCTCCCAAATGACCTCTAGCCACGAAACTGCGAACCCTGAATGTCAGACACCTACATTTGGGGATATGTAGGAAAGAGTATGAGTTAGTATAATAATGAATGCGTAAAATAAGTAAAAATATGCTAAAAGGAGACATTTAATAATATGCAAGGACCAATTTATAAATACATGTTTGAAAACACTATTCATGAATAAGGTCGATGCAAGTAAAGTCATCCATATGTTCCATATTACAAACTTCTTTAAGTAACCATAAATCATCGGGACTTTTGGGAAGTAGCCTTAATGAACTGTAAGACCATGTGAGCTAACAACATGGAATGTGGTGTCTCCCACACCGAAAGGGGTCTCTTACTTTCCAAGGTAAGACCATGAATTTCTAGCTTACGTTGATCCACTAGCTATTGCCTATCTAGACAAATACTATGTTGGAACATAGTTTATAAGACTTGGGTAATAGTCATTTGTCCACTCGATTTTAAGCATAACTTTCACAAAATATTTATTAGACTCATCTTAACTTAATTGTCATAATACATGGGTAGTCGCCTCTTGTCTTATCATCCTAGGCATGGTTAATCGCCTCTTGCCTTGTATTTGAAGGACATGGGTAATCACCTCTTGCGTAGACATTAGATTAGCTACTTATGAGAAAGCCCTTCAACCTTAAGAAGCATTATTAGGTGAGAAGACCTTTCACATTCATGGTTTCATGTGTATATGAAAAATCCTTTGACAAGACAACGACAACAACGACAACATCAATACTTCACTCTCAAGGCATCCTTAAAAAATTTACATCAACTTCATAAGATCATTCATGATTTCATAATTCACCCTCATCGATCAAAACCCTTATTATATCATTATAATTTATAAAACTCGGGATATGCATGGGTTCATGTAAATTCATCATAAACTTGTGGAATTATATCAATTCATGATTTATGTATCATCAAAGAACCAACTAAATCAGTAATCAAGAGAACTCATAACATAGAAGAAATTCCTAACTCAATTAGGAATTTCTAAGTTAATAAATTAGAGAATTTTGGCTCCATGGAAGAAAGAGATCCATGTATGAAAACTATCATACGTCAACTCCAAAAGTTTGATTTCAGAAAATTAGGAGGCTTGATCTTGAAACCCTAGCTTACTTCTTTAACTTCTAGAGAGAGAAAGACTTGTTCTTCTAAGAATTTGAGAGAACAATTTCAATTGGGGAAATTTAGGAGTAAAAACAATTATATAGGGCTTAAGGTGAAGGGTAAAACTATATAATATTAGGATCGAATAATCAGGAGAAGACCCAAAATCCCTTAAGGAAAATAATTGCCGACCTCACTTACGACCCGACCCAAGGTCCGTTGGCCAGACCACAGACTGTCCTGGTTGAGATTAGAGAATCTCAATTATGGGTCCCCAAAACTTGACCAACCTACGACTCGTGGGTCCATTGACGGATCGTGGACCACGATCGTAGGTCCCAAACTTTGCCCTCAAAATTTCTTGTAATTTGGGACACAACTACATGGTCTACCTATGACTTGTGCATTCAATTATAGACATCCTGGTGAACCATAAAAATAGTACTGAAACTTGACCTTTTTGAAAAGCAGGACTGGCCAACCATGTACGCTACCTATGGTCTTTGTGTTAGACAATGGACAGTCGATACCGGCACCAGACTTTTTAAAACTGAAGTCTTACTGTCTTTTCAAATTTGAAGTGTTAAATTATCTCCCCCTTGGGATAGGAACTTAAACCTAACAACCCAAACATAAATGCAATTACAAAAGTGCTCATATCCGAGGAGAAAACTTCAACTCCAAGCTAAATCTAGCTCAATACGTCATATTATAAAGTCTACATACAACTCATATTTAAAATGTCATAAACATGTTGAATCAATCAAGTTACTCATTTTCTCAAAGTTAGGCTTTTCTTGAACATGCATAAATGAGGAAATAATGGGAATATCTAAGACACATAATACCAAAAGAGTAAATAATAAGGAACTTAATACCTCATGCTAGAGTATAAATAGAAGGAAAGAGATGAGGATATTCGGACATGATATTGGCCTCGAACTCGGCCTCCAAAGTAGCACCCTCAACTGATTCCTCCAAAGAACCTTCAAAGAAGAAACTTCTTTATTCCTCAACTTCTTGACTTGTCGACCTAAAATTTCAACCGAAACTTCCTCATATGAAAGATTCTCCTTAACTCACGAACCTTCCAGGGGAACTATTGATGTTGAGTCATTAACATATTTCTTCAACAAGGAGACATGAAATACAGGATGTACCGATGCCAAATCATTAGCCAAATCAAGTTCATAAGCAACTTTACCGATTTGCCTCAAAATCTGCTATGGGTCACATAACGAGGACGAAGTTTCCATTTCATCCCAAATCTCATTACACCCTTCATGGTTTAGAATTTCGAGTAGACCCAATCATGAAAATCAAACTCAAGATCTTTTCTTCCAGCATCGAGATAGGAAATTTGTCTACTTTGAGCTGTTTTCAACCAATCCTTTAATGCCAAACTTTCTCAATATCCTCATGTACAAATTCGGGACATATGAAGGCAACTTAACCCACATCAAACCGACCTATAGGAGACCTACACCTCCTACCATATAAAGTCTCAAATGGATCAATGACAATACTTGAGTGATAACTAATGTTATAGGAAAACTAAATCAAAGTCAATCACAAAATCTCTCAACATATACTCCAAGGTTTGGCTAGTACGCTCTATTTTCCCATCGGTTTTTGATGAAAGGTCGTACTAAGCTTAACACGAGTAGGAAGTCCCTTTTGGAAATATTTCCAAAACTGAGAAGTGAATAGGGTACCACAATCGGAGATAATGGACAAGGGCACTCGTGCACCTCACCATTTCCTTCAAATACAACTTAGAATAGTCCTCCATCGAATAAGAGACGTTGATAGGAATGAAATGAGCGAATTTCATCATCCGGTCTACTATAACCCAAATTGAGTCATGTTTGGGTGTGAGGTAAACCAACAATGAAATCCATATTCAAATCTTCCCACTTCCAAGTAGGAATACTAATATCTTGATATAAACCTCCCGGTTTCTAATGCTTAACTTTCACTTGTTGATAATTTAGACACTTAGCCAAAAATTCGGCAATATTGTTCGTCATCCCATTTAACCAATATACCTCCCATAAGTCATTTTGGTGGCTCAAGGGTGAATGGAATATCGAGAACTATGGGCTTCTAAGAAGATCTGCTATCTCAAGTCGTCAATATTAGAGACACACAAGTGACCTTGATATCTAAGTACTCCATATCCCCCTTAGGAGAAAGACTCAATGGACTTTTTAAGCACTGCTTCCTTTAATTATAATAGAGTAGAATCAAATCCTTGCTTGTCTTTTACATCTGCTACAAATGACAATTCGAAACGATTGTGAACCATAACACCACCATTAGTGGAGTACACTAGTCAAACACCCAATTGGGCCAATATATGAGTATCTCAAACCAATTACTTCTTATCATCCTTAATATGGGAAACACTACCCATCGATCACCAACTAAGAGCATCTGCCACCCCATTTGCCTTGTCGGGGTGATAGAGGAAACTCATATCATAGTCCTTTAGTAACTTAATCCACCTTCTTTGGCGAAGATTCGAGTCTTTTTAATTAAGCACATGATCTTGAAAACTCTTGTGGTTGGTAAACACATCAACATGAACACCATATGAGTAATGCCTCCAAATCTTTAGAGTAAAAACAACCGCTCCAAATTCCAGGTCACGGGTAGAATAGTTCTTTTTGTGAATTTTAAGGTGCCTTGAAGGATATGCAATTACCTTCCCTTTTTGTGTATGGACAAATCTTAACCAAATTGTTGAGGTATCGCAATAAATAACAAACCCATCAGTCCTTTCGATAAAGTAAACACTGGAGTGGAAGTAATTCTATATTTATATTCTTGGAAACTCTTTTCACATGCCTCAGATCATATTAACTTAAACTTCTTTGATTCAATTCCGTCAATAGAGAGGCATTTAGAAAAACCCTTAAATAAACCTTCTATAGTAACTAGTTAAGTCCAAGAAACTTCTGATGTCCAAAGGGGATAGAGGTCTAGGTCAACTCTTGACTGCATCCGTCTTCTTAAGATCTACCTCAAAACCATTTCCATAAACAATATGACCAAGTAAAGCCACAGACCATAGCGAAAACTTACACTTGCTAAACATTGCAAAGAGTTGTTGGTCCGTGAGGACTTGCAGAAGAATCCTCAAATAATTGGTATGCTTGTCTTCAATCCTTGATTAGATCAATATATCATCGATGAATACAATCACACACATGTCAAGGTATTGTATAAACACTCTATTAATCGAGCCCATAAATGCACTTGGAGCATTATTCAAACCAAATAACATTACCAAAAACTCATAATGATCATACCGAGTTCAAAAATCCTTTCTTGGAATGTCATATTCTTTCACCCTGAATTGGTGATAACCCGACCGAAGGTTAATCTTAGCGAAGTAACTTGTTCCTTGAAGTTGGTAAACAAATAACTATCCTTAGAAGAGGACACTTATTACTAATAGTATACTTGTTCAATTGCTGGTTGTCATTACACATACGGAGGGAACCATTTTTATTTCTAACAAATAACACTGGAGCACTCCATGGAGAAATCTTCGGTCCAATGAAACCCTTATCCAATAAATCTTTCAATTGATCTTTTAACTCCTTTAGTTCTACCGGAGACATACGGTAAGGAGAAATAGTGATAGATTGGGTATCTAGGAGAAGGACAATGCCGAAGTCTATCTCTCTTTCAAGAATGATACTAGGTAGATCATATGGGAACATTTCCATAACTCATTTACAATGGGGACTGACTCAAGAGAAGGGATTTCCAAATCTTTATCCGTCACCCTAACTAGATGGTATATGTAACCCTTAGAAATAATCTTTCTAACTTTAATACAAGAAACAAACTTACCTTTAGGTATATCATTTTCCTCTTTCGACTCTAGGATAAGCTCATTTAGAAACTGAAACTTGACTAAACGGGTTCTACAATCAATAAAAGTATAACATGAATGCAACCAATCCATGCCAAGGATAACATTAAAATCTAGCATATCAACCTCTACAAGATCAAAATGGGTAAATTTATTGTTCAAGGAGACAGGACACTTTTTATAGACCCTCTTAGCCACAATAGAATCACCAACATGAGTAGAGACAAAAAAAGATCTAACAATATATCCGGAAGAATATCAATTATCATGGCCCACATATGGTACCACAAAAATAAGGTAGCACCGGGGTCAAGTAAAGCATAAACTGAAGGTGAACGACTTTTAACATACCAGTAACCACTTCGGGAGAACCCTCTTGTTCATGATGAGTCCAAAGTACATAAAGTCTGTTTTGTTTCTGACTCCTACCAGAACCCTATAGTAGGTTTGTTTGAGCCTTAGATGATTATTTCCCTCACTTTAGCAACTAAAGGACAATATCTTATCTTGTAATCCATCTTACCACAACCAAAAACAAGCATTGGAATCCGCAAGACACCTACCCTCATGTTTCCTACAAACTTAGAACAAGTAAGCAATGAAAAACCACCACCATCCCCTCTTTAAGTATTTGGGGTTAGACAACCTTTCCTTGTTGAACTTGGAGGTATCATTGGGTGAAACTTTACCGGAAAACACTTTTCGAAACTTTGAATGACCATGTCCACCAGACCTCAAATGTGATAATTTACCATCACCATTCTTGGCCCTCTTTTCCTCCATATCTTTTCTTTAGTTTCTCCTCTTCAATTTTTTAGCATCAACCATGAGATGAGAAATTTCTATATCATTGATAAGCATAGAGGTATGCTATTTGTTAACCACCATCGCGGACACACCCAAAACGATCTTAATCATTCTTTCCCTAGGATCGGTAACCATAGTAGGATCATACCTAGACAATTGTGTGAACTTCAAAGCATATTCTTTCTCACTCATTCTCCCTTGGAGAAGGTTGATAAGTTAAAGGACCTTTGCCTCCCTCATTTTAAGGGGAAGGAACCTATCGACGAAAGCAACCTTAAACTTTTCCCAATCAAGAGGACCCACATCCGCTTCCCTCCCTTCCTTCCATTGATTGAACCATTCTTGAGTGAAACCCTTAAGTTGGTAAGTGACTAACTCCGCCTTTTCCTCCGGCGTTATACCCATAATCATTAAAACCATATACACCTCATCAATGAACTCGGGAAAATCTTCCCAACCTCAGACCCATAAAATTTTGAAGGATTCATCTGTGTGAAATCCCTCACTCTAGATGTCATTATACCCACATTTGGGTTCACGGGATCCAAAACCTCCCTATTGACTTGAGCCATAATGGATTGAGCCTACACTTGAAAAGTAACCCTAAACTAAGCATTAGTCATTTGTTCAGCCATAGGATCGATCAGAGTTGGAGAAGCTTCTTTTTCCACATTCTCTCCTGCATTACTTCTAACATATGCTCTTGAGTAGCCATATCCTATAGAGCATCGGATAAGGACTATGATAGGAGAGAGAAATCTAGAGTTGAAAATATCGCATGAATTTAGAGTAAGAAGTAGTGGAGTTTCCTAAACATATTATAACCTCTCATTTATAAATGTGGTGCGCATCACACTCATGAACAAGACTCTACTTGACGTGGCTTATGAGACTTCCTATGACCTTTCTAAACCTTGTTCTCTAAATACCATGTTTGTCATAACCCAATATAGACCGTAGGTGTAACATGGCGTATAGGACCTCGAGAGGCCTCATACATGCCACTTAGTATGTATAAACACGATATAATAAAATCAAAAGAGATAAAGAGAAACATTACAAATCACGAGTTTTATAAAAGTAAAGTGGATGTCTATAATTGTCTCATTTGCCATCTAACACATCAAGATGTTATCGAGACATAACCCTGACATCATGTATAAAGTCTGTAAATAAGAAAGACTGAAAATTGTGAAAGTCTGGTCCTTGAAGCATGAGGACTCACTACAACTCGATATCTCTCAAGTGACCTATAGCCACGAAACTATGAACCTTGAATGTTGGACCCTACATCTAAGGAACTGTAGGCAAGAGAATATGTTAGTACAATAATGTACCAAGTATGATAGCGAAGCATAAAATCATGTAAAGACATGTTAAGAAGGGACATTTCATACTATGCAAGGACCAAGTTAGAAATATATGACAAGAGGTTTAAAAACATAGTTCATGAATAAGGTCGATGCAAGTAAAGTCATCCCTATGTTCCATATTAGTTACTTCTTTAAGTAACCGTAAATCATCATGACTTATGGAAAGTATCCTTAACCGATGTGTAAGACCATGTGAGCTAACAACATGGAATCCGATGTCTTCCACAAAGAAAAGGGGTGCCCTAATTTCCAAGGTAAGACCATGAACTTCTAGCTTATGTGGACCCACTAGAGAATTATCTAGACAAATCCTATCTTGGCACATAGTATATGGAACATGGGTAATTGCCACTTGTCCCCTCGGTGCAAGGAATAACTTCCACGAAACTTTTATTTAGATTCATCTTAACCTAACTTCCATAAGACATGGTCACCGTTTATTTTATGATACTAGGGCATGAGTAATCACCTCTTTCCTAGTGTTTGGAGGAAACATGTAATATCCTCTTGCCTCAGTATTAGATTAGCTCCTTATCATTAGCTCATTTTAGGTGAGAAAGTCTTTCAACCTTAAGAACACTTATTATGTGAGAAAACCTTTGACATTCATGCTTTCATGTGTATAAGAGAAATCCTTTCACAATACAACAAGAACAACAACATTGATACTTCACTCTCCAAGCATCCTTAAAACATTTACATAAACTTTATAAGAACATGCATGATTTCGTAATTAACCCTTTCTAGATCAAATCCCTCATTATATCATCTAAGTTGGAAAATATGGGATATGCAAGAGTTCATGGGGATTCATCATAAAATCATGGAATTATATCAATTCATCTTGATAGATCATAAAACAATCAATTAAATTAATAATTAAGAGAACTCATACCATAGAAGAAAAACCTAACCCAATCGGGATGTTCTAACTTTATAAATTAGAGAATTTGGGAACTCTATGGAGGAAAGGGCTCCATGGATTAAAACTATCATGCCTCAATGCCAAAAGCTTGACTTGAATGAAGGATTCGGAGGATTGATCTTGAAACCCTAGCTTACTTCTTCAACTTTTAGAGAGAAAATTATTTAAGAGGAAGACTGTTTCTTCTTTAATAATTTGGGAGAATGATTGCAATTGGGGAAATTCGGGGGTAAAAATACTTATATAGGGCTTTAGGTGAAGGGTATAACACCATAGTATTAGGCTAGAATAATTAAGAAAAGACCCAAAAGACCTTAAGGAAAATTACTGTCAGATTAAGATAGTTATCCAATACTCAACAAAACAGCTAAAAAGAAACAATCAAAATTATCCACAAACAACCCGACATTGAAAAAAAACAACCCCATCTAAATTGTAGCATTGTCTTCAATGCTAGCATGATTAAACAAAGTGTGAAACACTTACTGAGCCACTCCTTATATTCTCTTTCTTCATTATTGTCATATTTATTGTTGTCCTTGCACTATCCAAACACCATGTTAGACTCTACACCATATAAGGAGTGAGCCTTTATCCTTGGGTCCTCAAATACCTGCAGAAAAATGCATCCTTCTCCGCTCCATCAACCTCTAAGATCCCATTCTACTCATCGAAGCATCTATAGGCCCAAGTGTTATCCTTAGGGATCTCATCGCCACCTCTAGCAAGGACCTGTCTCCTATGAAATAGCAAATACTACTCTGCCCAACCTTATGCTCAGATAAAACTCTCTTAGCTAATATAGATAACCTTATAATTCTTTATAGAGGTGTCTCAACTATGATAAGAAATTCAGGAATCATAGGCACACATCAAGTACCTGAACATATGGCATATAAATAAAGTAATACTACCGAATACCTATAAAATTTATAATCATATTGAAGGAGTACTAATTTCAAGAACCTCCTGGTGGTCCTCAGAACAAGTATGGATACTTTGAACTTCATATCAACCTTTTCTTTCCAAGAGGCTTCTTCTATATTGTAAATTCTTCATGGGACTTTACCTAAAGCTATCTCTTTCTTTTAAAAAATTTTGATCTGTATGTATAGTATGGCCACTGGGACATCTTCATATTGTTATATCATGTATTCAGGTTAGTCAAAAAATAGAGAAACAAAAAAAGATGAAATAGAAAGAATGCTTTAAATCTGAGTCCACAAAAATTACTGTGTTTCCTTAAGAAATTTAATCTCCTCACTGTACTCGAGGTTGCATATTAATTCCTCCCAAGATAAAATGGATTAACCTGTTAGAGAAGTAGCGGTACCTCAAACTTCAATTAAAATGGATTAACCTGTTAGAGAAGTAGCGGTACCTCAAACTTCAATAACTTTAGCGAGCGCAAGAACAGTAACAAGAGCACACATATACTCAGTTGATCGACAATAATAGCTACTTGCAGCAAGGAACGCGTCTGTTCGACTATGGTGTGAACGCAACATGTCCCTTCAAAACGACATTACCGTTACACGAAAATTTCAAAATAAATCCTGTTGCGCCAAATTAATTCCGTTAATTAACTAATTAACTAACATCCTGAATTAATTTATAAGAGAAAGGAAATTTATTGATGAGATTGATGAAATAAATTTTGTCCAAAAATATTACTCCCTCCATTTAAAAAAGAATGACCCTATTTTCTTTTTAGTCTGTTTCAAAAAGAATGACCCCTTTTTGGCAACACTTTAACTTTAACTTTCTACGTGACATGTTTAAGACCACAAGACTAAAGGACATTTTGGTACATTTGACATAACTTTAATTTAGAACCACAAGATTAAAAAATCTTCTTTCTTTTCTTAAACTCCGTTCCAAGTCAAAATAGACCATTCTTTTTTAAATGGAGGGAGTATCAATCAATCACATCATTTGTCAAATATAAATCCGAAGCCAACCGAGGCCAAGGCCGACCGAGCGACGACGGCGCAAGGGGGCACCTTCTTCTTAACCCTTTAAGAAGTAAAAGAAGTGTTTCCTAATATAAGGACAACAATTTCCTTTCTTTTACCAATACGAGAGACTTTTCATTTGCACTTTGCAATGATTTTTCATTTTCCGTCCAAAATTGGTTCCCCCAATTTTTTATTTTCTCTTCTTATTTCCCATTCACAACTTGTTAAATCTAACACATATGATCAATCTTCTGAAAGCTCTATACCCTTTGTAGGGATAACATGTAAGTGATTTTCTAAATACTTATGTATCATAAAAACATACATAACAAGATGTATTATGGCTTACTCATAGGTAGATATACCATGTACGTACTTTACCACCTCTCTATACATTTCTGTTAGGCCCAATATATATGGGGCTCAACTTAATTTTCTTGTCAAATGCATAATTCTTTTCGTAGTCAATACCTTTAATAATACCCAATCATTAACGTGGAACTATAAATCTCTATATCGTTCACCCATGTAAGATTTATGTCTATTCTAGGCAGTCTTGTCTCATACATTAACCTCACTTTTTCAATTTATCGGTGGACAAGATTAGGTCATACTATCTAAGTCAAGTCTATTTTGAAGCTACCAGTATGTGATTTACATCATCGCTCATACAAGTCTTCAAATAGAGACATATCAATGTTGAAGTGTTAGATATTATTACAAGAAAACTCTATTAGGGGAAAAAAATCATCCCAATTTAAAGCCTATAATGTATGATCTGAATGTGTTCGAGTGTCTAAATGGTGTGCTAGACTTGGCCATCTGTCTGTGAATGAAATACAATGCTAAGATTCAAATACTTCCCCAAGCTCTTCTGGAAAGACCTCTAAAATATACTTCAAAGGCACCTCTATCTGGAACAATATATAACGGAATCTAATGCAAGCAAGGTATTTATCTTATATATTGCTTAGAGTAATCTTCTAGTGTGTTGGTGTATTTAAGTGGTAGTAAGTGAGATGATTTCATTAGCCATACTTATGAAATGAGGAAGGCAAACTTGTAACAAAATCTATGTTAATAGTCTCTCGTTACTACATAGCCATATCAATTGTCTAATCTATTGGCCACAAGGCCTGTAATGTTATGCTATCACTTGCTATCAGTTGGAGAACAGTGCTACATACTCTACTATATCCTTATTCACATCATCCAACCAATATACCTCTTTAAATTCATTATCTTTACGATGAAAAAATAAATCTTATAATAGAATTGATGTGCCTCAACAATACTCTATTTTCTTAAACTGTCTATACTACACATAACCAACCTCGATATCTCAAAGTGCCATATATTCAGCTCAAATGTTGTAATATTTGTTGTCGAATCCCTCTCTTTGTACTTGGGGAATAGGGGATCACCGTACTATTTTTCCTTTACTAATGTCACTAATCATGATTCTAATCCTGCAGTATTATGCACACATATACCACCATCTTTGGAATCTAGAAGTTTGATTCCAAGGCTAGCATATTTGTGGACATATCATAAGGTAGAAAACGGTTTAGACTTACCATAGAAAGTCTATTGAGAGAACATTCAACCAGGTTAGCTGTAACGGTACATCGTACTAGTGAGTTTTCCCACTTTAGGCCATGACAAACGTGGTATCATAGCATTAGGTTCAAGAGTCCTTAGATGTATGAAAAGTCATGTTCAGTAGAGTACTTTTTATGGGTGTGAAACGCTTCATACTTATAACGAGGAGTCTATGGGGTATTTATGAAATATGTTCTCTTCTTTCATACAGTAAATTATGCAATAGATCTATCCCTAAGAAATATATGCAGATTCATGTGTTGATCCAGTATTTTTAACTATTCCTTAGCTTCAAAATGATAAAAGTCGTAAGGCTCAATTCTTATAAATAAGATACTCTTAGATAAACTAATAATATCAAGGGAACCCACAGAGGCCGTGAGAGGATCCCATTAATGTGCTATACCTTATCAATTTGAATTCCTACGTCTTTATTCATGTGAATCATGTTGTCGAGCCAACATATATATTCATTCAGATTTTCTATAATTTTTCATTACATAGAACATCCATGAAAGGAGAAAGTATGTGTCTAGATTCTTGGGTAGTATTGACACCCAGAAAATAGTGTGATTTGGCATGTTATGATGTATTAGTATAATGACCTAGCCAGAATTGTAGGAATAATGATTTATCAAAGTGTAACATATGTATAGAAAGAAATATTATGTATCCATTAAGTTTGAATTGAAATGATAAGTATTAGCTAAAGGGTAGCAAGTTTATGTCGTTTTCATGGTAGAAGGTAGAGAAGAAGTTATTGTTAACACGACCAAGAGTATGGTTGAACCTATAGAAGAGTTCATGATGTACATCATTAATGAAAGTAGAAGGTCGTTGAGGATTAATATATATAGACTGTATTTTGTTATTCTAAAAAAGAACCTCATGATGCTTATAGAGTTATGACTATAGTTTATACTTATGGATGGATACGTATTAGTAATGTGGGAAAGAATGATATGCTAATTTACTGTAATTAGATCGACTTTAAGACTAGATTGATTGTTATTAATACTCCCTCCGTTTCAAAAAGGATGATCTAGTTTGATTTGGAACGGATTTTAAGAAAAGAAAGAATACTTTTTAATCTTGTGGTTCTAAATTAAAGTTATGTCAAATGTACCAAAATGCTCTTTAATCTTCTGGTCCTAAACATGACACGTGGAAAGTTAAAGTTATAGTGTTCCCAAAAAAGGAAAAGAGTCATTCTTTTTGAAACAAACTAAAAAGGAAATAGGGACATTCTTTTTGAAAGGGAGGGGAGTATAAGATTTTAGTGGACTAGTGTTTCTCAATTTTATTTAACAGTTGCTAAGCCAAGATAGTATGTGAAGTTATGTTGTTATGCATGTATTTTTCTAGACACTAAGTTTGAAATGTGAAAGATTGATAATTTGGAAATGAATAATTGTTTGGGGTTAGTGATGCTAGTTTTATGAAATTGATCTAATAGGCTTGAAATATCATATGTAAGAATTTAAGGTTATAAAATTTCAATAAGTGTGATTGTGAAAATATGATTAACATGTGGCACATAGGTGAGACATGGAATGGTGACTAAGTCAATAGATAACGACGTCTCCTAGACGTAACATGGGACCTAGGGTAACAAGTGCTCCCAAGCTAACCCTGAAGCTAGCATATCACAAGCATACTGAAATAATTCTAAGTAAGCGGAAGCATAACTGATTGATAGATGAGCAAATGCAAAAGAGTTATACTGAGAATATAGACAAGTTCAAATGTGAAACAGCCTAAAATAACAAAGTTTGACTCTATGTCGGAAAGCTTCTAATACTGATGAGTTGCTAGGACTAACTCTAAAATACTGAAATTAGTAGCAAACTAACTAAATTAAAATCATAAAGAAACATCCTTAGATGATGAGGACTCACACTGAAGTTGCTGAGTACGGAGTAGAAATTGAGCTATGAACGGTCTAGATACTAAGCGCCTGAACCTACATTATACAACGAATTAGCGCAAAAGTATGTGTATGTTCTTTTAATATACTGAGCATGCAAGATGTATGCTAAGCTGAACCATATAACCTAAAAATAGAAATAAATATAGAGAAGCATGACTGAAAATTGAACTCGATGCGATGACCAAGTACTAACATCAAGATAACACGCTGAACTGAATATTGAAGTAAATGTTGAGTACATGGTCAATGCAACATGAATCTGAATGAGGGAGATACTATTAACCAACATAAACCACGTGATTTAAATGTGGAGTCTGATGTAAATGCCCCATCCATACGACCCAATATACCTTGTCAGGGTATAAAAACATGATTGTGACGTAATCACTAAACTGATGAGCAACAGAGCGCACAAATGAAACTACAATGGGACGTAGTTTCGGGACTTGAGGTTACGCTGAACCCTAGTCTAACTCGGTGCTAATTCTACTCTTAACTGAGTGTAAAGCAAAAATTTAACTAGAAACTGAATAACTCAAAATATTGATAATTATTTGAGAATGCAACATACATATACCGAAAGATATGAAATTCAAATTGTGAAGCATGATTGTCTGACTAATATGCCTAGCAAGTTTAATTCATGAAATACTGATAAATAACACAAACTAGGGTTTCATAGTTTAATACATAGGATTGCCCCAATTCTCCAATAAACTTGTAACTAACATTACTGAGACTATATCAGCTGAATTGCAATGGATCCCTATTATTTAGGAACCCTAGGTCTAAATAATTTATGGAGAAACTGAAGAATTGACTGAATTCTAGGGACATAATGGATGAAAGAATGCATTTTGAAATCCCACATACCTGGTTACGAAAACTTTAGAGAAATCGTATGGATTTCGGGGTTGAACTTGAAGAAGACATTTGTTTGTTCTTGAGAGAAATTGTCTCATCTTTCTATTCTTTTCATTCTAAGTTAGATGATTTTAGGAGATTGAGAGTTTTAAGTAGTTTCTAACTAATTACTTAGGCTTAGACTAAGTAAAATGAGGTGGTTTAGGTACCAAATGATGTAGTTTACGTACCAAACACATAGGGGAAAACAATACGAACCCTACTAAAAGTGACGAAGTACCTCTCACGAGGGGCCTCACCCGGCCGTCTAAGGCATGATGGCCAGTGAAGTGGGTTGTCATGCTTCTCTACCCGATAGGGCTTCATTAAAATGAGCACAACTTTATACGTTGATCTCAAAATTAAAAACTTGGTGCCATTCGAAAGAGGACTCAAAGACCTTTAATTTGATAGGCCATGAGCCACCTAATTCATTTTTTACTGAGAGACCGTTTTAAGTTAACCCAACACTCACAGTCTTGTATGTATCTTTCAAGGACAGCTTCACGGTCCTTGTAAAGCTTAATAGACCATTTGGGGCATCCGTCTGGGTGACTTGTACGTACCCCTTGATGGGTCTTCCAAGTCACCACAGGCCGTCAAAAGCATTGTCTAGGTGACTCCCTCCCATGAAGCCCTTGGAGGGTGGTTCATGATGCCATTGGTGGGATGTGAGCCCCTAGATGGACCATATAAGGTGCCGTCTAGGTGAACCCTACCAGTAAGTCCTGGATGGTTACTCACAAAACCCTTAACGGTCTATAGACCTTTAAATGGCCCATCTAGGGTGCGGTGAAGGGTCCATGATCCGTTTGGATTTGTGATCTTACCCATTATCCTTTTTAGTCCTTTTCTCAAAGTCTGAGGTGTTACAGTTCAAAAGTATAGAAGTTAACCCAACATAATATGTGGTTGCATGATATCTAAGATTATTTGGTGTTATGTGTTATCAAATAGTATGTTTGAGTATCTTGGTGTGGATAAGGGTAAGTATAGTATGTCTTATATGGTATTCTTACGAGTTTAATTGAGGATTTAGAGATAGATGGTGTTGTGTCTCTTAGTTAAGCTTTATTTTCTGTTGATTCAGAGGGATATAAACTTAGAGGTGTGATGTCAGTAGAATAACAAAGAAAGATTAGATTATGAGGTTCTAATGGAATTGTTTATGTTTGTTAGTAAGAGTTTAAGTCATATGATGATGACTATAGAAGCTGGAATAAGTTAAGAGTGGTATGTCTAAAAGAAATATCCAATAATGAAGCTAGTATCTTTCCAATATAGTTTTCCGTGTAAGTTAAGCATTCATGTGATATTATTACTGAATATAGAGGATATGGAATAGACCCACAGACTTGGAATGTTGGGGGGAGATGATACTGAGAGAACAACCAAATCAAGCATTGTTAATCATATTTTGATGCATTTTAGAGGAGTTATGACGAGATTGAGATTCATTTTTATTCCAGAGTATTCCTCAAGTTCCAGTCATTATGATACTTTACTCATCTCTAACATTCCCTTGACCCATACTCATGTGCCTCACACAGATTCTGCCCATGCTCAGATTGGAGAATAGACCGTAATAGCTTCAGAATAATGACCCTTATATTACTCTATAAATCTATGACTTTTAGCTCTGTGATATTCAACTCACAATACATGCAGCCATGATTTCTCAGTATGCTCAGTCTTATGTACTCATGTTATATTCTTGATGACTAGTGAAATCATAATACGTTATGTATGGTTTAAATTAGATTTATTAAACAACGCATGCCTATGATTTCACTGTTGTAAACATTACTTACATTCACCCATGGTAGTGATAGATTGTTATGGCCTGTTCTATGCCTAAAATGCCTCTCGATGTATGGTTTATACTTCAAGTACATAACATAGTCATTCCTATAACACTTTTATCTTCAAGCCCTCATTTATGAGTGTCAATGTCATGATAAATATATGTTATGATTTAGCAGTATCTGGAACGAACTCGAATTCTCAATACAAATACATAAACATCATATTCATTGATAACCAAATAATAATAATAATAATACTTTAATTACAAAGATAAATACCGAAATACCAAGTAAGTAAAGATAGAGATAAGAATGGAGATGGGAAGTTAGATTCTAGAAAGAGATGAGAGGAACAGACGGTTTCTTCATAATACGCTTAACCTCTTTTTCTAACTTCTCTTCCTTTTAAATCAGTTGCTAATTGGGCCTGGATCCCAAATCAACCTTTTTAACCCAATAACTGATTTGGTGACGTTAAAGTTCCTGTCGGGCCGAGGTTGATTCATAACAATACTCCCGTCCTCAATAAGAACCTTGTCCTCAAGGTTCGAATAGAGATAAACTAACGATGGAAATAGAGCATTCTCATAAAACAATTTATCAAAATAGTTCAACACCAAAACACATGTTTTGTGTAAACTCCTGGCCATGTGATAAAGTATAGAAGGCAGTGGCATCTGCAGGTTCTCGACGATACTTTCCGGAGGCATGTAACAAATTCGTAGAATGGATGAAGAACCTGGAATAACATGCACTTCCATATCGACTCGAATTGGATCATTGTTAATATGAAACGACTGAGAGAAAGATTTAAAATTTCTAAAACCAATACTAGGAACAACCATTTGCTCAACCAAGCCAAGAACATTACAGAATACATCTGGCCAAACAAATGTCTTCTTGAAGTAGACCACAGAATCTTCATGTTTAAAATCAAAACTTGTATATAGGACTAATAAGTCTAGAATCTCTGCAATTGAAAGACTTTTGGATTCATCATATCTATAACCAACAGATAACCCAATGGACATTTTTTGTTCACTTGTAATAGTGAAATAAGAACTCAAACGTTCTGATAGTACCAACATGAAGTCATGCGTTGTTGGATGCAAGCAAAACCATATACGATTTGATCCTTCAACTGGTGAATCATTAATGTGACTTTTATTTACCTGCAGTAATATGTTGCTAATATCCACAACATCACTTTTCGTTTCAACTGATTTACTAACATACAAATTCACAAGTAAACAACTTCTCTCTTTTCTAATTTCTTCAAACAATGCATGTGCCTCTATGTTTTTATTAAAACGCATTAGAACCAGGAACTCGTAACTAATTCCGGGATCCCATACACCAAAGTTTGATGAAATTCCATGAACAGGGACAATGAAGGTAGTTACACCAAGGTTGATTTGAAATTGAGTTAAAAGACATTGATCAATGAAAGTATTAGCAATTTGACAAGTCGATGTCTTAAGGATTTCTCTGAACTCGTCCACAACTATGGTGGAATGTCCCTTGCAAAGACTATAAAATTTCATTGAAAAAGAAATATGTCTTACACTCACCGCCTGTAGATCACTTTCATCATTTTCTTCTTGCCCATAAGATTTTTCAAACTCCACATCTAGCATCGCTTCATCCGCATGAATTACACCTTCCAAGGTCTTAATTTTATGAATTTGTGATTCATTAGAGTGGCGATCAATATGAGTTGCATTAACGTAACTCCCTGAAAATTCTCCTTGGGGATGTCGATTGAACAATTCGACTGCGATACTATCCATACTTGGAGATTCTTCACCAGCCCTTTCAAATTGGAGTGTCTGTGGGGCAGTTGCTAGTTAATCTTTCATCAAACACCTTGTGCACACCAATTTTACTTTTTTGTTCAGATTTCTCTTCACAGCTTTTAAGCGACGCTGAATTGGTTATATTTCTCCACTTTTGGAGATTGGACAAACTATATTCGTGCAATTTGAGATGACATTTACGAAAGCGAATCAACACTTTCACAACAAAATGTTTCCAATATACCAATTGTTTGTTCTCGAAAAGCCATTGATACCACTGTAAAGCTGCCCCGTCGAGATAGCACGACACGAGATGTAACTTGTGGTTTTCTGTAATCTCATGGAACTCAAAATAGCGTTCAGCCTGAGAAATCCATAACTCTGGATTCTGGCCACAAAATCGTTGAAATTCCACCGGACTTGGTTTACTCGTTGGAAGGGTTACAACCAACTCTTGTAACAGTGAACGAATTTCAGCGAGATCCTTTGACCAAGTATCCTTCATGACATTAATTGGATCTTCAATTGTTCGAGATATTTGGTCCTCCATTGAAGACCTCTGGATGAAAGCACCAATGAAACAGACTCGAATTCTCAATACAAATACATAAACATCATATTCATTGATAACCAAATTATAATAATAATACTTGAATTACAAAGAGAAATACCTAAATAACAAGTAAGTAAAGATAAAGATAAGAATGGAGATGGGAAGTTAGATTCTAGAAAGAGATGAGAGGAACATACGGTTTCTTCATAATACGCTTAACCTCTTTTTCTAATTTCTCTTCCTTTTAACTTAGTTGCTAATTGGGCCTGGATCCCAAATCAACCTTTTTAACCCAATAACTGATTTGGTGAAGTTAAAGTTCCTGTCGGGCCGAGGTTGATTCATAACAGAATCCTAGGCATACTTCACGTGAGACATCTAAATGGGTTCATTAAGTAAGAGTGATATAGATTTGAACCAAGGCGACAAAACATTTTAAGCTATTTTACATGAAATGCAAATCCCGTAGACATGAGGCAAGAATAGTGCTACTATGCCTTAAGCAATATGACTGATGAATTTTTAAGATTAGCAACACTTCATGTCCTCTTGAATAAAATCATTAATCAACTGCAACTTATAACCCTCACCAGGGTACATGTGACTACTCCATCCTAGTATGAGTCTTACTGCATGATCTCACCAGGTTCAAGCCTAACTTGAAGTCACAAGATTCTACACGTAACATGATCATACTAATATTATATTCATGTAGGAAATTACATCCCAATAATACTACTTCTTATTACCACAATATTCAGCTAACCTCAAGTTCAAATCATGAAGCTACTAGAGATAACACATTCACCCATATGTTATCAACGCAATATAGAAGTCTATCACTATAATGACTTCATGGAATTCAAAGTAACCAAACCATCTAACAATATTTTGCTTCTCTAACGTCTTTAAAAGTAGAAAACTGTAAGTCATTACTGAGAGACATGCCAAGACTTGTCATCCAACCATTACATACAATAGATCCTTGATCTCCTTCCAGTTTTACAACCTTAGGTAGAATAAGTATACCATGATTTCCACAATAAGGGAAACCTAAAAACTACATTACCTTCTCATATAAAACCATGATTCAGCTTCTATCAGCATCACTAACATTACATAAGGATTGCCAGTAAAGAACTAGAGTATGAGGATATAAAATATGAGAGATATTGTTATGAATCAACCTCGGCCCGACAGGAACTTTAACGTCACCAAATCAGTTATTAGGTTAAAAAGGTTGATTTGGGATCCAAGCCCAATTAGCAACTAATTTGAAAGGAAGAGAAGTAAGAAAAAGAGGTTAAGCGTATTATGAAGAAACCGTGTGTTCCTCTCATCTCTTTCTAGAATCTAACTTCCCATCTCCATTCTTATCTTTATCTTTACTTACTTGTTATTTAGGTATTTCTCTTTGTAATTCAAGTATTATTATTATAATTTGGTTATCAATGAACATGACGTTTATGTATTTGTATTGAGAATTCGAGTTGGTTCAGATTCCTTCCCATGAAATGTTATAAAAGTTCCATTTTCAAGTCTTACAGAGCCCAATAGAGTCCAAGTTCATTTTCTTATTTATTTTCTACATGCGTATGCTAATTCTTGCGCTCTTAGCTCGCACTTCTATATTTCTTATTTTGGATTGCTAGACCCTTATTGTTAGTTTAATTTAGTTTATACTAGTGTATATACCACAAATATCCCAAAGAAATATTTGTTTACTCTATTCATATGTTCATTCTAGCTTAGCTTTGATAATCAGTCAAGGATGAATCCAAGGGGAGATATGGTAAAACACCGCAATTTCTAAGAAAAAAGATCTGAACCTTTCTCTTTATGCTTATAAACTCAAACCTGATGATTTCTAATTTGTACATGTATTTTCAGGTCCTCTACTAAGTGTGAAGTGTATCGGATATGGTTCAGGGTCAATAGGGACCTCTAACACTAAGTCAAGATCAATTTTTTTCTATTAGCTAAGGTTTTTGCAAGAGTTCATACAAGGTAAACTTCAAATGACCATATATCTTAGAATAGTATGAGTCAGGTGACTCGAGACCTATTAAATTATTTACAAGTCTTCTTTCCAATGTCACTGACCGGTTGTCAATATGACTCTTCATTAAAAAATTATGATCATAATACTGAACAACTATCAATATTAGGTGATCCGCGCCAACACAATTTTCTAATGTATGAGATTTTAAGATGCTCTATTTATTAACTTAAAGTTGAGGTTCACTTGGGCACTCTTCTTGGGACATAGTTCATTTCAAATTCTCTCCTCTCACCTATATCCAACACCAAGGTATGTTCCTCCCATATATCTGAAGTGTTTTCAAGCAATATCAATCTCTGATCAAGAATTCTTAACAAATATTCTAACATCAAACCCTTTTCCATATCTAGTGGGAAAAAAACTCATTTGAAGGTGAAAGAATGAACTTTTGGGGTTCCTCTTCAACGTTTGAGTTCCAATTGGAGTGATTCATGGTATGTAGGACTTCAATGGAGAACTCCTTTTATCCTCCTGTCCTAAATTTCTTAGTTTTCATAAATTAAATTCTAAAGTTGGGGTTTATAAACCCACTTTCAAATTCACCATTTTGATGATTCAATTGCATGATTTCTTGAAGTACTTAATCATGATTATGTATTTTTGCTATTGTATTTCCTCTTATGCTTAGAAAGATTTTCCATTGCCATCATTACTAGCTCTTGACATGATTTTTTGTGTATGCTTTTTGAAACTTATATTTTAAAGTATGATTTTAGAGTCTTTATATTAAATTCATTTTGAGAATCTACAAGTTATATATATGTTCTAGAAATTCTTGTGATGATTTGAAAGATATGCTTTAAAAAGAGATTTCAACATATGATTTTACAAAGCAAGATTTGAGCTTTGCCTAACAGATTCGAGCATAGTCCCATAACAAGATATATTTCAGAAAGAGACTTTGAACAAGACGTATGATAAGCTTTTAAATAAGCTTACTTGATATTTTATGAGCTATATGGATAGTATGTTTTGGAGGTAGTATTTAGCATCCAACGAACAAGGGTCTTAGATAGCCCAAGTTTCATAACTACGTGCCATCATAGGATTATGTTTCACTGTTTTGTCGATTGACCATTTAACCCTAAGAGACTCAGTTTAGTGGATCCATATGAGATAGAAAGTTTGATACCCTGGAATGGTATAGGGAACCCGGGAAAGTTGGAAAAATAGCCACTCTCCAAAGTTAATTGAAAATTAAGACAAAAGTCTTAAAAAATTAGTGGTATACCTACTATTAATGACATCATCCATGTGCCCTACTTGGGACATACAAAAGACCCCCCTTAAGTTTTCATATCTCTAGTTTGGTCTCCCTCTTCTTTTCCAACAAATATATAATGATTAATATATTTATTTTCAATGTGTTAAATTATATTCGAAAAAAAAGTCTCCAACAAGTAGCTCATTTTTCCTGCTGTTTTTGCCGATTTCGGTGACTTTTCCAGCCATATTATCCATTTCAAAGTTAAAACCATCATCATATCCTACTCCATTTTCATTTTTACTCCATTTTCTTTTTTAAAAGAACAAGTTTCAAATTTAGTGTTTCAAAATTTCAGAAGCTTGAGAAATCTTCTATAATCACTTGATAACCCATTAGTAGATACATTTCAGTAGTTTGGAAGCATTAAAAATAGGTTTTTCATTGCAGGAGCTCAATTTTAAATCCGATCTCATTTAGTTGCATTTTTGTATGGATCTGTATCTCATCGATCGCTAAAGACTGATATTGTAATCTAGTATCTATCTTTGTAGTCTAAAATGACGGTAGATGAATTTGTTGTTGCTGGTAGTGATTATATGGGACTATGGGAAGAGACTCCCAAAAGCTAGAATTGGAAATCATATAGTAAGACGATAGTGTCGATTTTGTTGCATCGCAATGGTTCATATGACGATATGATTGCAAGAGTAATTGACGCTAGTGTGTTAACCTGCGAACCAAATGACTTAATGATTAGATATCAAATGAATAGGAGGGGAAAAAACATCTCACATTCATAAATAAAGATAGGCACGTGATCTTGTACATGTTAAATATTGGTATTGATAATTCTAGGCCTATATTGAGGATAAATGTCAATGCGAGCCGTCCAATTGAACAAACAAATTCATTTAACGACGACAATGATTCGATTGGAAATAAAAGTTTGGGTGATCATTAAAAGGAGATCTTGTGTGATTATTCAAATGAGAAATTAGGCGATCATTCAATGAATGTAGAAAATCAGCTAATAAATACGAAAGATCCCGATCCTCTTAATGCTATGTTTATAGACAAAAGAGAGTATCTCGTGACATTTATATTTAATTCGACCGCTAAGAAGTTTGGATAATTGTTTCGGAGAGATGAATGCATATATCCTCAAATCAAAGGGTAAGCAAATGGTGCCGACTGTCGAAAAAATTGCAAGAAAAAATGATTAAGGGATACTTTTTTTTGGACCGTAGAATTTTGGTTAATTTATTGTCAGCTATTATCAAAATTAATCTTGATCTAATATAGATCAATCAAAAGCTGACATATTTGTACACTATCTATAAATGTACATTATCGAGTCAACTCATTTTGTATTAAGTTGTGTATTATTAATATATAAAAATTCATGGTTTTCATAATACAATGATTTTAAGGCATGGATTAGAATGATTAACGAAGGAAGTTGTCTAAACAATTGTCATGATCTCAAGCCGTGTATTTTAATGCATGTGTATTATTATTATGCATGTTATTTTTAATGCATCAAATCAAAATTAATAAAAAATAATCTAAGTATAACTTTTGTTACCTTTTGTAAAACTTGAATATCTAAATATTTACTGTTTGTCAAAATATATAAATTCTTTATACATGTGATACATCTCTATGTGCGTGGTGTCTGTCGGACCATTGTAATTTACACTCTGACATTAGTAAGGTATATTCAGATTATATCTACGTTAAACAATGATCGATACTGCACCTACTAGAATATGCTACTAATATATAGACCATAACTACTACAATTTAAAAAAAGAGAACAATTAATCAATAAAATTGTATATTTGAAATTTATCCAATTAAACTAATTTAAACAAGTCATGTGATCATTTAAGGGTACACATAAATAGGGTGTGGTGATCAGAGGTGTACTAGGAAGAGTTGTGGTTATACAATCAACATTCTTACGTGGACTCTGTGTTGATCAAACACAGGTATATTATAAGAATTCCAATTGTTTATCCACAATTCATTCTCATGCATCTCTGATTACTATGCTCAATTTATGGAGACTCTTATATGATCATATAAATTGTTTAAACTCATTTAATTGTGTAAATTTCAATAATTTATTTTTTATTAATTAATCATTTTCTTTTTAAAATTCTACTAGTTAGAGTTTATATATGTGTATCATAATCCAGTAAGTTTATTATGAATAAAAGTCTTAGTATAGGTTAGACTATGCTTAGTTTGGTACTCGACTTCTTATAGTCAAGTCTATCCTAAGACCTTCATCCATAATAAACTTACTTGGTTAGGATACATATGTATAAACTATAACTAGTAGAATTTTAAAAAGAGAATATTTAATTAATAAAAAAATAAATTTATTGAAATTTATACAATTAAGTGAGTTTAAAACCGTCATACAATGATCACATAAGAGTGCACATAAATTGAAAATAACAATCAAAGATGTATGAGGATGAGTTGTGGTTGAACAAATGAAATCCTCACAAAACATACTTGTACTTTAGTAAACATTATTTTGAGGATGTTAATTGTATAACCACTATCCTTCTTCACACATCTCTGCTCATCGTTCCCATTTACTGGACTCTTATATGATCAAATGATTTGTTTAAGCACATTTAGTTGTGTGAAATTTCAATATTTTTTTGTTGATTAATTATTTCCTTTTTTGATAATAGCTAGTAAGAACTATAAACTCATATAGGATACTATTGATAAAGCGTGTACTTTAGCATTTATAGTGAATTCAATTGATGGTCCTCAATATAATCTATTTATATAGCTATTTTTTATATACTAATTTTATTTTTTACCATTGACCCGCATATACCTTACAAATGATGAAGTGTCAATCTATGCAATTCATCATCTACCAGCCACACAAGAAATAATTTATTATATTTATTGATGTACAATATTAACAAAATTTAAATATTCACTTAATGCAACCGTAGAAAAGTAAAACTCAAATTACACCTATTCGTAATATATGCCTTTTTATATATAAAAAAGAAGGCATTCTCTGTATTAATTTCCTCATTTTATTGACTTCATTTAATATTCAATTTAAAATAACAACAATGTCTCAAGCACCTCAAATATCCAATGAAAGAAATTATTGTTCCATTTAAGTAAACTAGAAATGGGTTGTCTTTTATTATGTTGTCGTTCCATCTAAATAAATGATGAATGCGCAAAGAAGAACCTAGAGACTTTCTAACATTCCTTTTTATATAAAAAAGAAGGTAAACTTTGTTTTAACTCCCTCATTTTTATTGACTTCATTTTTTATTCAATTTAAATAAGTACAATGTCTCAAGCATCTCAAGCATTCGATGCAAAAAAGTTATTGCTCCATCTAAGTAAATGAGAAATGTGTTGTCTTTCATTATTTGTCTTTCGTTATGTTGTCGCTCCATCTAAGTAAACGAGGAATGTGCAAGCGAGAATCTAAAGACTTCTCGACATACTTTTAAAGATGAGGAAAAATCTCATATATCCAACTCTGCAATCAATAGAGAATAGATAAATTTATAATGTATATGTATTACTACATTAAAAGATAAGAGTTTATAATAAATCGATAAGATGATAGATAATAAGTACAAGAAGTTTCTCAAAAAATTTGTATAAAGCGTACAAGATATTATTCTTCTTATTAAAAGTTTTTTTCATGTTTATTCAAATCAGACTTTTCTTCAAACAAATTTATGCTAGCCCAAACAACTCTTTTCCTAATGGATAATTCTAAAAGAAATTTAAATCAACCACTATTTTGATTTAGTTTTTCTTTCAAGGAATCCCTTGACAGGAGCACCGAGTGCACAAGCCAAACTAAAATGCAATTGAACTTTTGCTTCTTTCTTAATTGAATACATTTCATCAAGTTTATCAACCTTTTAGTAGTGATTTTCTTGTTCTTGATCACCTTGAAATAAAAAAATTCACAATATTGAAGGACTTTGCAGTTTTTTATTCACGGAGTATGCTAACAATTCAATCTCGTAATCAAAGCAATTTTCTTTTAAGTTGAAACAAGTTGGCTTATCGTTTACATAGAATTAGATGTCATGTAACTTCTTTTATTCTTCCCACATCGCAACAACATATAAAAAGTCATTTATTTCTTGAATTTAAAATTCATCTGCAAATGTATCAAGCGTTCAAAACAGTTTTACTTGAAATAAGTAGAAATCTTTTGATCAATTAGAATTTTTCTAAAGTGATCACGATAAATTGTCACCTTACTCTTACAAAAAAATTCTAAAGTGATTAACTTCTTCAGTTTTACTTTTCTTACTGATGCAAGCAGTAGAAACAAATTTTCTAATGATTTTCTATCTTTAGCCGTACTTTTGTTAGGGTTTTGCCCTGATTTTCTTACATATTTGAGTTTTATTTTTATCTTTAAGGAAAATTAAAGCATTACCATAATTTCTTCTACTTTTTCTGAAAGGAAAATATAATTCTCTTCAAATTTGGTTTATTCTTTTCTTTTAGGAAAATATTTTGGAGTAGGAAAAGGTTTTGGAGTGGCTAGTTCTTTTCAAGTAGAAAAATGTTTTAGAACTCTATAAATATAGACTTGTTTCTTCCAACACAACGTAACAATTGAATCCACAATGTAGTCGTTTAGAGACTTTTATTTATGAGTAAATTTATTCTCTCTACAGTTTCAATGTTATTCTTTATATTAGTTTTGATATAGTAATATTTTGATTTTTAGTATATGTTTTTGTTATGTGATTTATCAATCATATGATTTGAAAATAATAAGCTTCCGCATGACGCCCTAATCACCCTTTATAACCCAACAAATGATATTAGAGCACATGATTCAACGATCTTATGACTCAACAAGTGGTACCAGAACACATGGTTCAAAGAAACGATGATTCAATGACCTAATGCTTGAAGGAGGTTGAAGACATACTCAAGTGGTTTCAAATCAATTTGTAATCAATTTGATGATAATGAAGATTTTTGTCAAGCTACATGTGGAGAAGAAGTTTAACCATATTTTAACATTCTTGTTGCTGCATCTTTGAAAATAAAAATAAAATATTTTAAAACCATTTTTAACCCATATATTTTAAACTTTATTTTTAACCATGGTAAGCAGCGGTGATGAAGACTATGTGACAAACAAATATTATCATGCAGTTGAAAAAGACGAATCAAGTTTGTCAAGAAATTCCAGCCAAAAGGGGAGATTTGTTAGGATTTTGCCCTAATTTTCTTACCATATTTGAGTATTATTTTTACCTTGAAGGAAAATTAAAGCATTACCATAATTTCTTTTACTTTTTCTGAAAGGAAAATATAATTCTCTTCAGATTTGGTTTATTCTTTCCTTTTAGGAAAACGTTTTGGAGTAGGAAAAAGTTTTGGAGTAGCTAGTTCTTTTATAGTAGGAAGATATTTTAGGACTCTATAAATATATGCTTGTTTTTTCTAACACAACATTACAATAGAATCCACAATGTAGTCGTTTAGAGACTTTTTGTTTATGGGGAAATTTATTCTCTCTACGTTTCAATGTTTTTCTTTATATTAGTTTTGATATAATAATATTTTGATTTTTTGTATAAGTTTTTGTTATCTGATTTATCAATCATATGATTTGCAAATCATAAGCTTCCGCATGACGCCGTAATCACCCCTTCATAACCCAACAAGTGGTATAAGAGCACACAGTTCAACGATCCTATGACTCAACAACTTAATAATCTATAAGCAAAAATAAATTTGTAGTGATCAATCTATCGACCACGAGTCTATTAACTGAAATAGAAAAGTACTCTATCAAACATGCAAAACAAGTACCATTAATTTTAGAAAGGGCCAATGCAAAAGACAACAGCCAAAACACCATCAACGTCTACTAAAACACAAAAAATATATTTAAAAGTAAAAGTTTAATTTTTTTAACCATTATCCAAAGCAAAACGCAATTAAAGATGCGTAATTGAGAACATGAACTCAAAACATATCAAATTTTGACAAATTTAATAAAGAAAAATCAAGTATTTGTAAAATTTCAAAATCCACTAAACTAGGATGTAAACGGAGCTAAAACTGGTTGGAAAAGAAATATTAAACTTACACAAGAGGATGAAAATTTCGACTTGAAAGAAGATTGGAGATAAATTATTTCAAGTATTTGAGATACTCAAGAAAATAGAGAAGAATAGAGGTTGAGAAGAGAGAGATAAATTGTTGAATGATTAAAGGAATTTAAAAAGATGGAATATTTAATAAATATAAAAAGGGACTATTTTGTATTTTTTTAAACCTGTTTTATCCTTAAGTTTTTAAAATGTTAAAAAGGCCCCTAACCCCGCCTTTTGACTTTTTCTTAAAGTAAACCTACAAGATAAATAAAAAATAAATGTGGTGGCTATAGACTACATTAAGTTATTTTGGTGGGCACAACACCAAATCTTCTCAGGGAATAACTGAGGAATATGTTGGTGCATCATAAGTTCACATAGTGCATGCCGATTAAGAGAAACTCCCACCTAAAATATTTACTACCATTTAAAATATATTTTTCTTGGTATAATCATCATAGAATTTCAAACAAAATGATTTTTAGCAATGCATCATATCAGAATCAATTTCA
Organism: Solanum sitiens; assembly: GCA_016801875.1. Lineage (NCBI taxonomy): Eukaryota > Viridiplantae > Streptophyta > Magnoliopsida > Solanales > Solanaceae > Solanum > Solanum sitiens. The sequence goes on along the minus strand of JABWTJ010000104.1, from coordinate 1,946,836 downwards.
GAACATATGGTCTCAGGTATACATTTTCGTTTTTGAAATATTATGTCACATGTAAAAGTTTTGATTCTTAGTCCTTTCATTATAGCTTGTGTTGTAAAGACCAGGTTCGTCGTTATAGAAATGCCAATAAGGAAAAATCGGGGTAAAAAAAAAACTTTTTCGTAGTATTAGGATTTTTCCAATCTTGTCCAGATTTGGATGAAATCGGAGTCATCAAGGTGTAAGGAAATGTCGTAGCAATCGGAAGGAGTGAATATAAATTTTATTACATAATCGGTTAGATAATTCGTTAAAGAATCCGTACGACTTTACGAAATTGAATTTGGATAAATAGATCTCCGAAAAACTATTGTAGCGTTAAGGGTATTTTCTTAGTGTAGTGGGTTAAGAGTGTGTGATGAAAAAAGGGAGTTGAAACTTCCTTAATGTAACATCCCACAACTTGAAATAGCTAAGAATAAGCTAAGGAACTAAAAATAATCCTTTTTGGAAAGAAAAGGGAAAATCTGGAAGTAAATTATAAGTTAAGTGACTTTTGGTCATTTTCAAATGGCTAGAACTTATAGCTCAGGATGATTTAGAGGTTCTTCTTGATATGGGTGGAAATATCTTGTCATAATCTTTCCAACGCCGCTGCGTTTGTGAGATTTCGATATCGTATGAGTGAGTTGTACCTTTCGGAAGTTGGGTTGTTTAATTGAGGAAAGTCCCCCAATCCGGATTTAGGGAAGGGAAAACTAGTCTTTTCAACAATTAATTTCCTATTTTATTTTAGGGGTTTATTGGGGTAAAAACAAGTCTTAATTCAGTTTTGGAAAATCAAAACTACGCATAGGGCTTGGAGAAGAGAGAAAAGAAGAGAAAGGTATAGAGAATTAAAGAATTTTGCCAAGACCATCATGCTTGCGAGTGGAATTCGCCCGGGGTGATCCCTATCAAGGTCTGTAAGATATTTTAGTGTTGGTTCAGTTCACCGACACACCAAACTTGTTTCAATTTAGTGATTGTTGAGTTGTTTACATGTTAATGTGTGAAGTTCTTGAAGAACATTGTCGAATTCTTGTTGGTTGAGTTGTTGACTGCTTAGTGTTGATTTGATTCATGTTTTCGGGTTATTTTTCGAGTTAAATCTATTGGGTAATGAGGGTACTAATGATCCTAAGTGTTTGGGGAAAGAACCATGGAAGTTTAGAGGTTTTAGAGATGAAAACGAAGGAGGAAAGTCGAGAACACCTGTGTACAGGGGTTGGGGTGCCGCGCCTCCCATAGCCCCAAAGGAAAATATATGTCCGTAGGGCCTTGGGGAGCCGCGCTAACCAGATATCCCCAACTTGGCCTCTAATGTTTGGTGCTTGGCTCCCCACACCTTTTAGAGCGCCAAGGACGCCGGTTCACCCCATTGTTGCCCCACCTTTTCGTACTAGTTCCTAAGTGATGTACCCATGTTTCTTAGTTGATTCTAACACTATAAGGTACATCTAAACATCATGAAATCATCCATAAACATGAGATCATGAACCTTTAATCCATACTCCAATTGAAGGAATGTTAAGATCAAAGTCAAAGAAGATAAAAGTCAAGTCTAAAAGTTAAGAAGTAAGTCAAAGAAAGTTCTTAAAGTTTTCAAGAGTCTTTAACAAACGTTTTAACTTTGTTTTAAGTCTCAAGTTGCAAGTTAAGAAAAGAGTAAAGAATTTAGTTCATTTCTCAAAATCTATAAGGGAACCAAAAGTTCCCTAAGAGTTAAGTTGCAAGTTAAGCAAAGAGTAAAGAGTTGAGTTCATTTCTCAAAAGTTAAAAGGGAACTAAGTATTCCCTTAGAGTTACAAATATTTTCACATTTTGAGCAAGAAAGGAAGCTGAGACTTCCAACAGAGCCTTTGGTTAGGTTTAGTAAAGAGGAAACTATGATTTCCAAGAGAGCTTTTAAAGCTAAGTTTAATCAATTACCTCGAACTAGAGAAGAAGTTATTTTTAAAATGTATGAGCTATGTATTTTTGGGATTAGTATTGAGCAGCGATATAGGAACGCGAGTTCATATTAACTCAAGTGCCCATAAACCATGTAGCCAAAATGGACAGAAGAAGGGTCATACTTTTTAGATAAGTCCTTAGTGCTTTTTAGCACAGACTAGTGGATTCACTTAGTAGTTCAGGTTTTATACCAACGACAAGGTATAGGATGTGTGAGACCCCGTGGTTATTTCGCATAATAGGCATAGTATTGCATGAGTGTATTAGGTTTATACAACTTGGTCTATCACGTACGGAGAATTATTTTGCAAAGGGGTGATAAAAATGAAAGAATTAGACTAACGTTATAGGTTAAGGATGTCCTTAAACAAGTTTGAGTTAGAGAATGTCCATTCTCACACCCCGTCCATTAGGAACGTTTAACTTAACAGGTACCTTTGGGGATAAGATAAAGAGTATTTTATATGCTAATAAGGATGATAAGGTGATGTAGTCGCCTAATGACCGTAAGTTACGATTTCAAGTCAAGAAAGTTGGGAAATAAAAGTTGACAAAAGTTAGAGTAAGTTTATTTGATAAAACTTCTGAAATTTGGCTTAAATTTCTTGGAGTTTTTCTCCCAATATATAAAGCTTTACAAGGACCCCAATATATGGAATCAAATGTCTACGAGTCTACTTTCCAACGCACTAAACCATTTGTCCATACGACTTTAGAATTGAGAGATATTCAGATTTTAGTGAGACTGCACAAAAACATAGGTGAAGGTGGGTCCCTCGCCCCTAAGTCGGTTTATCTTTATAAGATCAGATTTCTCTTCGTTTAATCTCAGTTTTTCGACCAAATAAGAATAAAATTGTCCTAAATATTCTCTAAAGGTTCCTCTATTATCCAAGCAAATATCTACAAGATTTCAACGTGGTTTTTCCCTCGGAACGTTCATAGAGATTGTGTTACTTCTTTCCTCCTCGTTGGTTGTGATTTGAAGGATTTTTCGAGGTGAAGGAGTCTCGTTTTAAGAGGTGTTGTTGCTGTTTGGAGTTAATAATTCTCACCCTTTAATTTATTGAGTGATTCCAAATTATTGCTATGCTATAGAAGCAAGAAGACGAATAGATATCGGGAAAATCATATTTTTATAGTTATGTGATGTTGGGCTGTTTTTGAAGTATTTTCTGATGTTGTTGTTATTGCTGGAATTTTTGTAAATGGTTTATTTTGTGTGGTTGTTGTTGGTGTGAATCTGGAAGAGAAGAAGCAGTATAGATGGGTATTTAATTGCAAGATAAATTGGTATAACGTTGGTTCTATTTTTGCATTGCAATTTTCAAATTGTTTCTTCTTGGTTCAGTGTCTTGTGCTCAAGGAGACTCTTTGTTATTGGCAATATATGTTAAAGAACAGTAAGATCCAACATGTTTAAGTTATGGTGTTGCCTTTTAACTTCTTATTGCTTATGAAGAGAAATACATGACTCCAAATGTAATTATGGGACGAACGTATATGATGATGAATGGAAGTGGTGAGTTCAAGTTATTATGGTTATATTGAAAAAATATAGACTGGATTACATATATTTTCTCTAGATTTAATTGTTTGAAGTCTCGTGATTGGGATTTGGTTGAGGTTATTTTGGAGGTTTGAAAAGATTGTTGTGGCGAAACTCCAAGTTTTAATTGTTGTGCAAAAATTCTTTAATTGGTTGTTGTTGACTATTGCATACCCCGCCACTTGTTCATAGTTGCTGCAAAAATGTATGTAATGTCGTTAATTTGGGGTTCTAAGTTGGATAAGGAAAGGGAATGCAGCACACATTTAAAAATGGTCTGGCGAGCTAATCACTCTACTAGTGAGCTCTAAATTGCTACTTTGACCCTGACGTGTTAATATTCTGCCTGTAATGGTTATGTGACATGATTTTCTGTAGATTACATACTCTAAGGAAGGGGTACAATCAATATTGATACAACAAGACCCAGAATTGAGGTATGTTAACGCAAAGCATTGTAATTCCTTTGAGCACAAATTTTTGTATCAATTGTCAAATATTATTTTACTACTCTATTACTAGAAAGACATTTTGTGGAAGGCATTGATATTGCAACTAGTAAATTTTTGCTACTTCGTTATTTTTCTATTCAACTAGTTCGGTTTGATAGGGTATTTGGCGTCTTTATGTCATTTTGTCGATTCTCTTAACTATAGGTCCATGTGTACAAATTCTTATTCTTCTTAAGGTGAACTAACTTAAAAATATTAGAATGAACAATATGAATTTGAAATAGTCATCCTTCCTTGCTAATTTATATTTTTGAAACACTTCAAAATGATATGTCGATCTCTAAAACTCTTAAATCCAAATTTTATGTTTAAACTACTATAGTATGGGTTTATTCTGAAATACTTTCTTTTACAAACTACTAAGGAATCTATATATATACTAAGTGAAGAAGTGTAAGCTCTTAATGAATATCCTCGAATTTAAGTTACCTTTCCTAATTTGGTTTAAGTGTTCTAGTTTAATCTATAAGTGTATGATTATACAAGATGTTTACATGTGATTACGAAAGTAATTACGAGATTATGAGGACAAGTGTACCAACGCGCCAAGATGGGAAACAGGATTCAGGTAACACAAGTGCATTACAAATCCATGACATTACATGCTATGCATTTAACTTCCAAGTCATAATCAGGAGGTATGTGGGCTATTGCCCATATTTATATGTATGAGACATAGATGGCCACAAGTTGGCAAATATGATGTTGGTTCTCTACCGAAAGTTACCACCATTTCTGTCATGACCCACAAGTACACCCTAGAAGTTAGAGCATCCTTGTGTCGCCACACGAAAAATGAGACTTCAAGAAGTTTCATCTAAGCCACTCGTATCATTCATTGCATAATAAACATACTAAAATGAGTAAGAATTTAAAACTTTTTCACACACGAAGAACTCTTTTCATAATCATTACACAAGAGAAAGACTTTTATTTAAAACATTAAACCGTTACAACATATCTTTGAACTATCTAAACTTTGGAGTATACAACACTTGGGACTAATCCCATACAAGACATAAAATAAAGACTAAGACATAAAGGAACATGTGTGGATATTGTCCTCGAATCGATGAGGACTCACCAATACTTCATCTTCAACTCTTAGAAACCTATCCATCCACCATGGCACATCAAGACTTCCAATTCCCTACACATTAGTCAAAAAGGAAAAAGAAGGGGTTAGCACATTAGATGCACTAAGTATGGAAGCCATGCAAAAACCATGAAAAAGGGACATTTAGTAAATAACATGGTTTTCATGAATTTTGATTAAAACATCATACTATAAGCATAAGAACAACATTTAACAACTTAGAAAAACATAAGAAATCATTTAATCAAATATTCACATTTTTAGAACAACTTCACAGTGAACTCACTTCACTGTTACAGTGAAGTTCCTTGGCTTCGCTTTGCACACTTTTTAACATATAATTCCCTCACTAAAAGCTATCATATGACTCACTAAAGTAAGACAAAGAGAGACCGCCTATACACCCTCTCTAGGCACACTAAATGATCCTTAAGACCACCCATAATGAGATCAACATACACTTACAACACATCAAGCACATGAACATGAGATCCTCCTACCAAAGGTGATTCAAAGGTTCACTTGAGTGAGTTGTGAAGCGACCGCCCATACAATCCCTTACACACACACTTAAGAGATCCTATAGACTACCTAAGATAGAATCATTCTCACTTAATACAATAGCATAATAAATCATGACATTATCCTTTCAAAGGTTATCAAAAGACTTACTTAAGTAAATCAAGAAGATGACGTCCATGATTGACTTCTTCAAGATTACCTAAGTAATCTTTAAGACTACCTAAATTTGGATCATGTCCACATAAACAACGATCTTCCCTAACTGAAGTCATTCTTAAGACTTATCTAGGTAAGATAAGAAGTGACCATTCCTATGCCCCCTACACACCTTAACTAGACAACCCTTTACTACTCTAGATAAGTACTTATTCATTTAACATTCTTTCTTAACTAAAGTCATTACATTCATTAGTTCATTTAAGACTCATTCATCACATAAGGACATTCAAGTAATGGTCTTGGACAAGACCTAGGGACTCCAACTAACACCTTCAAAGCCTATTGTGCAATGTCTAGATAGTGTCCCATACCACCACCTAAACTTCATAGAACTTCTCTAATGCTAGTAGGTATCCCATATGATGAGAATATGCAATAACCGACATAGACCATGGTAGCAAAGCATGGAATCCGGAGTTCTATCCTACTCCGATGAGGTTGTTCTACTCGCCAATGGTAGAACTTGGACACATCTCATGTAGGCACATGGTTAAGGAATATGATGGGCTTACTTTGTATTATAGTCTCATTCTTTAACTAGAACTACTTCCCTTACCATACTCACTCGGTGCTAGCCTTTGTTCTCATAGAGTAATTCACATTAAGGTTCATATAAACGGGTTCCATATCAAGTTCATAACCCAATCACATTTACCCTACCAAAGAGGTCCTCTTAGGGCTACCTTCCAATGGCGACAAGAAGCTCATCATGAATTTCCTAAGGTTTGATATGATGCCGTTCCAGCCAATCAACCTTAAGTCTATAATTCCTTTACCTGAAGGATACCATTACGGCTTTCGACTTCAACATTCATAACCTTACCACTAGGTTCAAGGTTTCACATAAAGACCCTCTTAACATCATTCAAGGTCACATATCATTCATACATTCAAGACTAAGATGCTTTAGAATCCTAAGTCAAGACATCTCATATTCACTTTCATACATGCATCAAGTAAGGGACACAAGTAAACCAAGACAAGACACCACATAATTCACCTTAACACCAATTATATGTCATTCTTTAAGTCACTTAGGAATAACCATTATCATCTTTATCTCATACCATACACTACCATATGATCATCAATATAACCATCATAGACTCATATAGTCAAGTAGGAATAATCATGCATCAACTCTAAGACTACACACATAAAGACATAGTCATAGTCTAACATGATCACCTAACATCAATAAAAGAAAACATACTTTCACATTACTTCACATAAAGGTAGATATTCTCATACTTCACATAAATCAACTACACAAACCATCATAATACTTCAAGTAGTGCCGACAAGGCCATGATCATCATATTTCATAAAGTAACGCCGACAAGGACACATCAATTCACATCGCACCGCCACCATAAGTGGACCATACCAATAACAACATAATTGAAGTCTAATTAACATGAAATAAAGGGAATTAGGGCAGCGTACCCCCACTCCATCTTACCACTTCGATTCCAAAGCTAAATCATCCAATTCAATATCATAAGGCCCTTACCAATGACCATGAATAATAATTCAATGCAATTATAACAATACTCAATGAAACTAGGTCAATTCACTACATATTCACCAATCTAATACAACCTAGATATCAATTGAATATAATTATCACATCATTACATAGCCCATAGAAAACTACATTAGAATTCATAAGCCTTAAGTCAATATCAATTCAATAAGCTTAATATTCAATAGATCTAAGAATATACAATACTCAATTGATCAAATTGAAAAAGCCTATAAAACAATCATTCATAATCTATACATAAATCAAAAGCCCATAACAATCTACACATGAATTCATCAATATCAAAGCATCATCACTTAACCCATATTTTAGTCAAATTGAAAAATTTGAGAATGTCAAGGGTTCATGGAAAATTTCATTGGAAAACATCAATTAAACATCAATAACATCATATCTTAACGTTTGAAAACCTTTCATGCAAGAACCCAAGACTTAGAGTAGAAATTGAACTTTTTCATCTTTTAAAATCTTTGAAAATCATCTTTGAAATTGGCTCTAAAGTGATAGCAAGCCTTAGATGAAGAAATACCATACCTTATTAGAAGAACCCAATGATAATTGAAGAAGAAATTCCATTGAAGAACCATTTTCAAGCTCCATCTTCACCTTGAACTCTCATGGAGGTTTTTGAAGAAACTTTGGGAGGGAATGTGTTTTGATTTAGGTGTTAGGGTTTAATTGAGAGTTTAATGATTTATATACTCATAAAATACCCATAAACACTCAAAACAACCGTCCAAAGTCTTATTGGGGCGTGGGGTGAATTTACCAATTCACCCCTTCAACTTACAGTGAACTGCACGTAGGACAGTACCATCGACGGTTGGACCGTCGATGGCCAGTCCCTATCCTGTTGGTCCATGGTCTGGGACTGAGGCTTGTCTTTGGTACCTCCTCTCCCATGAATAAGTCTCAAACTACAAGACCTAACCAACGGGGCGTCGACTGACCCACTGGGCGTCGATTGCCATCCGTTGGTTAGTCTGTCTTGGACAATCTTAGCACCAACTTTGGGTCCCTCCTCAAGGACCCTTAGATGGTCCTTGGGGATGTTTTCCCAGACGTTTCCAACCAAAATATGTTTGTATATGAGTTTAGGACCTACCACATCAATTTCATCCAAAACAAACATGTAAAACTCAACGAAACATACATAGACACGCAAGGTCGTTTCAAGGCAAACCTTTCAAACGTCATGGACATTCTTCGACGTTTGACCTCCAAACTTCACGAAACTTGATACACTTCCTATATACACCATAATAACTCATTTAAGGACCTCATAACCTCATGAATCACACATAAACACAAAAAACCACATATGAGGCACATAGGTGACTAACTCGTCGAACGTCTTGGTCGTCCCTTGACGTTTGACTTCCAATGCACCTAAACTCTTTGACACTGCTCCAAACCCACATTATAAACCATTTTAACCTTATACCATCATGACAACCACTTTAGGATCTAGCTTCACCTAAGTCATTTTCGGGATCTTACATTCTCCCCCACTTGGATAACATTCGTCCTCGAATGACACTTGCCACTCTCCGAACACTTCCAAGTGTAGAGAATCAATTAGCGACTCATGACCATACCGTATAACATCTCATACAATACAAACATATAGGAGAACATCAGTTTCACATAACCTAGATAATCACAACACAACAAGAAACTAGAAAACATTCTATAACTCATCATCCTACAAAACTCACATGCTTCATTCAAAATAGCAAAAACTAATTTTATATTCATTATCATGCTTACATACTTCAATTCTAACCACATTAAAACAATTTTCGAGCAAACAATGAATTAGTAAATTTTTGCAAAATGTTACAGTGAACAAAAATTCCTGGCAACCTTACAGTGAACAAAAATTCCTGGCAACCTTACAGTGAGAATGCTTCACAATCTAACAATGCAACACTTAAGAAATTCCTTACAAATTCTCAAGAAATCAATCTCATATAACAATTTAGACATGCTCACTATTCATATTTATTAAACAATTAGCAACCTACACTAGATGCACATGAACCATGAGGAAGATATCATGCATAAAAACTCATTTTCTCATTCAACAAAACTTCTACCAAAACATGCATATCATTAGGAGAATATTTGGAATTCATCTTCCACAAAAGAGTCCTACAAAATCAAGTTACTAAGAACTCTTTGTTTTATTCTTGAATAAACACATAAAGAAAAGTAAAGGGCACCTCACTCCCAACAACCATATTCTTCACCATACTCCCCCACTTAGGAGAAATCCATTCTAAGGTCAACATAACATCTACTATAAGGAACTCCCTCAAGGCACCTTAAGCCTTACTAATACTTTCTCACCAAAGTCTATCTCATGAAGACTAAAGACTATAAAAGGTCTCATCATATAACCACTACATCCCGTTTACTAGGAGAACTCACATTTACTCTTTCAAATCTCATCACTTCCCTTCCTATGGTTGGGTCTTAAACAACTTCAAACTATCTCTACAACCACTCCTTCACATTTCTAACAATATACCTTACCATTCTTTACAACTTAATTACCGTTCAAAAGGTAACTAAGCCAACCTAAGGTCATCAACACCATCTATCACACCTCATCTAACAAATCACATCTCATCTTTTCTCTCCCTCAACCCAAACTTCATAAAGTCACCCTCAAGGGACCAACACATAATGGAAACAAGGGAAATACACCATATACAAAGCTCTTAGGCACGATTAGATGAATGAAGAAGTGAAACTTTTCCTAGCACTCAATAGCGTCCTAATCATAATGTGGTGCGCTTCACATTATAAACAAGACTCTACTAGATGTGGTTCATGAGACAACTAAGACACTCCCTAACCTTATGTTGTGATACCAAGCTTGTCACAACCCACAAAGTACACCCTCGAAGTTAGAGCATCCTTGTGTCGCCATACGGCAAATGAGACTTAAACAAGTCTCATCTAAGCCACTCGTGTCATTCATTGCATAATAAACATACTAAAATGAGTAAGAATTTAAAACTTTCTTCACACACAAAGAACTCTTTTCATAATCATTACACAAGCGGAAGACTTTCATTTAAAACATTCAACCTTTACAACATCTAATTAAACCATCTAAAATTTGGAGTATACAACACTTGGGACTAATCCCATACAAGACATAAAATAAAGACTAAGACATAAAGGAACATGTGTGGATATTGTCCTCGAATCGATGAGGACTCACCAATACTTCATCTTCAACTCTTAGAAACCTATCCATCCACCATGGCACATCAAGACTTCCAATTCCCTACACATTAGTCAAAAAGGAAAAAGAAGGGGTTAGCACATTAGATGCACTAAGTATGGAAGCCATGCAAAAACCATGAAAAAGGGACATTTAGTAAATAACATGGTTTTCATGAATTTTGATTAAAACATCATACTATAAGCATAAGAACAACATTTTACAACTTAGAAAAACATAAGAAATCATTTAATCAAATATTCACATTTTTAGAACAACTTCACAGTGAACTCACTTCACTGTTACAGTGAAGTTCCTTGGCATCGCTTTGCACACTTTTTAACATATAATTCCCTCACTAAAAGCTATCATATAACTCACTAAAGTAAGACAAAGAGAGACCACTCATACACCCTCTCTAGGCTTACCTAAATTATCCTTAAGACCACCCATAATGAGATCAACATACACTTACAACACCTCAAGCACATGAACATGAGATCCTCCTACCAAAGGTGATTCTAAGATGCACTTGAGTGAGTTGTGAAGCGACTGCCCTTACAATCCCTTACACACACTTAAGAGATCCTATAAACTACCTAATATAGAATCGTTCTCACTTCATACAATAGCATACATAAATCATGACATTCTCCTTTCAAAGGTTATCAAAAGACTTACTTAAGTAAATCAAGAAGATAACGTCCATGATTGACCTCTTCAAGATTACCTAAGTAATCCTTAAGACTACCTAAGTTTTGATCATGTCCACAAAAACAACCATCTTCCCTAACTAGAGTCATTCTTAAGACTTATCTAGGTAAGATAAGAAGTGACCATTCCTATGCCCCCTTCACACCTTAACTTAGACAACCCGTGACTACTCTAGATAAGTACTTATTCATTTAACATTTTTTCTTAGCTTAAGTCATTACATTCATTAGTTCATTTAAGACTCATACATCACATAAGTACATTCAAGTAATGGTCTTGGACAAGACCTAGGGACTCCAACTAACACCTTCAAAGCCTATTGTGCAATGTCAAGATAGTGTCCCACACCACCACCTAAACTTCATAGAAATTCTCTAATGATAGTAGGTACCCCATATGATCAGAATATGTAATAACCTATATAGACCATGGTAGCAAAGCATGGAATCCGTAGTTCTATCCTACTTCAATGAGGTTGTTCTACTTGCCCATGGAAGAACCTTGACACATCCCATGTACGCACATGGTTAAGGAATATGAAGGGCTTACTTTGTATTCTAGTCTCATCCTTTAACTAGAACTACTTCCCTTACCATACTCACTCGGTGCTAGCCTTTGTTCTCATAGAGTAATTCACATTAGGTTCATATAAAGGGGTTCCATATCAAGTTCATAACCTAATCACATTTACCCTACCAAAGAGGTCCTCTTAGGGCTATATTCCAATGGCGAAAAGAAGCTCATCATGACTTTCCTAAGGTTTGATATGATGCCATTCCAGCCAATCAACCTTAAGTCTATCATTCCTTTACTTGAAGGATACCATTACGACTTTCGACTTCAACATTCATAACCTTACCACTAGGCTCAAGGTTTCACATAAAGACCCTCTTAACATCATTCATGGTCACATATCATTCATACATTCAAGACTAAGAGGATTTAGCATCCTAAGTCAAGACATCTCATATTCACTTTCATACATGCATCAACTCTAAGACTACACACATAAAGACATAGTCATAGTCTAACATGATCACCTAACATCAATAAAAGAACACATACTTTCACATTACTTCATATATAGGTAGATATTCTCGTACTTCTGATGTAGCGTGGTTATACGGTACTTTCAATGCTTTTCCCTTAAGTTTAGTGTGTGTCTAAGGCCTTTTTGTATTGGTTTTAATGTAATTTTCTCTTTGTTTTTAGGAAATCTGTCTAGAAGGAGAACGTGAGAGTTTTATGCTAAAAGTTGCAGAGGTGACAACCTACGGAGCCATCGACGGTCCGTCGTGACCTCGACGGTCCGTCGGTGGCCACCGTCGTAAGAAGAAGAAGGCTGACAAAGGAAGTTGGGGAATTCTGACCAAGTGTGGGGCTACGGAGGCTCTCGACGGACCGTCATAGCCACGACGGACCGTCCTGCACATCCGTCAACGTCAATAGAAAGTATCCCCAGTACCCATCTCCAGAAGATTCTAAGTATGGAACGACGGAGGGCCTCCGTTGTGACCTCGACGGTCCGTCGCTCCAGTCGTCGACTCAGACATATTTTTTGGACAGATTTTCCTTAAATAGATTTCCCTCTTTTATTAGGATTCTAGTATTATAAATACCTTTATACACCTCGTTTTTGGTGTTAGACTCTTGGATATTTTTTAGTTTTATTGTTCTAAGTATTGAATTTTGGGATTTTGGAAATTACTTTATTTTCCGGAATCGTTTGTTGCAAGTTTCTGATTAATTCAAGTAATTTTCTGGATTATCTTCAATCTCATCAAAGTAAGTGCATGAATTCTTATCTAATTAATATGAATTGTGTGATTATTAGCATGGGTAACTAAACTCCATAACTAGGGTTGTGGGAACCATGGGTAAATAATAAGGTAAAACCTAGCTAAAATAACAATTCTCGAATAGTGTCTTGCATGTTTTGATAATTCTTTCGCTTAGAAGTCTTTTTAACGGTGGCCAACATTAGAACTCGCCTTGTTGCTACTTGCCGAACCAAAGAGGTAGTTAATAAGAAAAGAATTATCAATGTAGATTTAGTAGATACTATCTAATAGGCTAGTGTCGGTTGGTGCGAAGTAACAACTAAGCCAAACATCGATTATGATGCTTAATATGAGGTAAAGGTAAGGTTTATTAAAGCATACACACGTAGCCGGACCAAGGTGCGGAGTGAAATTTCCTAGTTGCCGGACAAGGAATTAGGGATACATAACTTACCACTTTGCATGTAAGATACTAGGAAAGGATTGTTATAGCTAGAATTACCGAGTTATGAACCTATGGGGAACACTTAAGCCCTAGTTACTTTCATTACTTGATAAAAATCAAATCTTTGAACTTGTCACTTATTTACTTAGAAATAGCTAATTACATTTGTTAATCAAAACCCCCTTTTTGTTATTTATTTTCGGAAAGGACTTGACTAAAAAGAAGTAATAGTAGGTTAAAGTTAAGTCTAAATCATTTTCCTCGTGGGATCGACCCCAACCTCATAGTTGGGTTCTTTACTTGATACGATCGCTTATACTTCTTTTCGAGAAGTGAATTTGAGCGTATCAACTTCACATAAATCAACTACACAAATTATCATAATACTTCATGTAGTGCCGACAAGGCCATGATCATCATATTGCATAAAGTAACACCGACAAGGCCAAATCAATTCACATAGCACCGCCACCATAAGTGGACTATACCAATCACAACATAATTGAAGTCTAATTAACATGAAACAAAGGGAATTAGGGCAGCATACCCCCACTCCATCTTACCACTTCGATTCCAAAGCTAAATCATCAAATTGAATATCATAAGGCCCTTATCAATGATCATGAACAATAATTCAATGCAATTATAACAATACTCAATGAAACTAGGTCAATTCACTACATATTCATCAATCTAATACAACCTAGATATCAATTGAATATAATTATCACATCATTACATAGCCCATAGAAAACTACATAAGAATTCATAAGAGTTAAGTCAATATCAATTCAATAAGCTTAATATTCAATAGATCTATGAATATACAATACTCAATTGATCAAATTGAAACAGCCTATAAACCAATCATTCATAATCTATACATAAATCAAAAGCCCATAACAATCTACACATGAATTCATCAATATCAAAGCATCATCACTTAACCCATATTTTAGTCAAATTGAGAGATTTGAGAATGTAAAGGTTTCATGGAGAATTTCATTGGAAAACATCAATTAAACATCAATCACATCATATCTTAACGTTTGAAAACCTTTCATGCAAGAACCCACGACTTAGAGTAGAAATTTGACTTTTTCATCTTTTTTCATCTATGAAAATCATCTTTGAAATTGGCTCTAAGGTGATAGAAAGCCTTAGATGAATAACTCCCATACCTTCTTAGAATAACCCAATGATAATTGAAGAATAATCTCCATTGAAGAACCATCTTCAAGCTCCATCTTCACCTTGAACTCTTATGGAGGTTTTTGAAGAAACTTTGGGAGGGAATGTGTTTTGATTTAGGTGTTAGGATTTAATTGAGAGTTTCATGACTTATATACTTTTAAGATAACCATAAACACTAAAAACAACCGTCCAAAGTCTTATTGGGGCGTCGAATTTACCAATTCACCCCTTGAACTTATAGTGAACTTCACGCAGGACAGTACCATCGGCGGCCATCCCTTGACCAACGGACCATCCTGTTGGTCCGTGGTCTGGGACTGAGGCTTGTATTTGGTCCCTCCTATCCCATGAATAATTCTCAAACGATGATACCTAACAAAAGGGGCGTCGACTGACCCACTAGGCGTCGATTGGCATCCGTTGGTTGAGCTGTCTTGGCACCAACTTTGGGTCCTTCCTCAAGGACCCTTGGATGGTCCTTGGGGATGCTTTCCCAAACGTTTCCAACAAAAATATGTTTTTATACGAGTTTATGACCTACCAAATCAATTTCATCCAAAACTAACACGTAAAACTCAACGAAACATACATAGACACGCAAGGTTGTCTCAAGGCAAACCTTTCGAACGTCATGGACGTTTGACCTCCAAACTTCACGAAACTTGGCACACTGCCAATATACACCATAATAACTCATTTAAGGATCATATAACCTCATAAATCACACATAAACACATAAAACCACATATGAGGCACATAGGTGACTTAGTCGTCGAACGTCTTGGTCGTCCCTTGACGTTTGGCTTCCAATGCACCTAAACACTTAGACACTACCTCAAACCACATTATAAACCATTTTAGGACTTTATACCATCATGAAAACCACGTTAGGCCCTAGCTACACCTAAGTCATTTTCGGGATCTTACAATTTCTCGCATTTGGTTGGGTATGTCATTCATTTGCATATATGCATATATATATATATATATATATATATATATATATATATATATATATATATATATATATATATATATATATATATATATGTGTGTGTGTGTGTGTGTGTGTGTGTGTGTTTGTGTGTGTTTGTGTGTGTGTATTCACGACATACGTTTAAATGAGCATATCATGCATATTTAATTAATAAGAGGTCAGATGAATTGTAGGGGGGCCAAATGTCAGCCAAGAAGGCTCCTAGAGTTTCAGTTTGAGGTGGTATATTTATTACCCTTTTACTGTAAATATTTGTAACTCTACTTTCCATTTTACATACCAGTACATTTTTATTTGTACTGACGTCCCTTTGCCTGGGGACGCTGATTTTTGTTTCGTGCGAGCAGGTACATGCTTGGACTTAAAACGAGCCACCCGTTAAGATTCAGGTTCAGCTATGAGTTAGTAAGCTCCATCTTATCCTGGGATATAAGAATGTGTTTACTTTTGTTGTAAAATTTAGGTATAGTTAGGGCCTTGTCCCTACAGTGCTTATGTCACTCAGTGGCTATTGTGGACATTGTATTCTGGGTTTCTTTCTGCGGCTTCCAGTTTCTAGCCACATAGGCTTGGCATGTATAGATTTGTCTGTATGTGTGTGTATCCTCAATTGAGGCCTCGTCGGCCAGCTAGTGGTTCATTATTTTTGGCTTGTCTACCTTTTTCTATATGATTTGTTATTCAGGTTATGACCTTAATGGTCCAGGTGTAAAATTTAAGATGTTATGTTGTCTGGCTTTCAAGGCCCTTAGTGGAGTCAATTGGTATGTTTATGTGGATACCTCGATTGCATAGGGTGTCGAGTGCCAGTCACTTCTCCTCTATTTTGGGGCATGACAAACTTGGTATTAGAGTTGGTCGTGTCCCAGTGAATCCACAAGTCGTTTCTTGTAGATTTGTGTTTATGGGTGTGTTGTGCACCGCACTTATAATCAAGAGGCTATAGGGTATTTAGGATTTGTTACATTCTTTCAATTTATAGATCGTGTTATAGAGCTAAGTTCTAGGTACGTATGAAATCTAAATCGTGCTTTGATTCTCTTTTATGCTCAAGAGGAACTATTGAGGCTTTACAGGAGAGATTATTGGTCATCAAAATTTGTAAACGTGATATTGTGAGATGCTCGACTTTGTGATAGATATGGGCATGAATTTCTAGAAACCTTGTTATGCCAATGGTGACTACTTAGAAAGACTTTTAGATTTCAGTTCCCATGCATTATTGTGAGACTCGAAGTTTGACGTAGAAGATTGTGTTTTCTAGAAAGTATTGCCTAGGAAGGGTATCATGTAATTCATCAAGAACGAGAATTCAGGTTAAGTTTATTCCAAGGTATGTAGGGCTACTTAAGATTATTTGGAGGATTGGCAGGGTGGCGTACGAGCTTGATATGCATTATGAATTTGAAGAGGTCCATCTAATGTTCCATGAATGTATGTGGTAGAAGTACATTGGAAATGCTTCACATATTATGCGGGTTAAGTATATTCGTGTCTCTAAGGACTTGTCATATGTTGAGGTGTTAGTGTCTATGTTTGATTGACATGTAAGAAAGACTTTTACAAAAAAAAATGGTTTATGTGGAATTTTTACTGTGGAATAACAACGTTGAGGAAATAACTAGAGAAGTCGGGGAGGAGATAAGGAAGAAGTACCCCCAACTATTGACGACGTGAGTAGAGTTGTGTTCTAATATTTGACAAGAATTCCCGTAAATAAACATCATTGTATTTAAGTACCTCAAAATGCAGATTATATGGCTTGCCCTGGAACTAGATATACGAAGCCTTATAAGTAGATTTTCAAAACTGGATTTCAGTTTTGCATACGTATCAAATATAGCCTTAAAAATAAAACAGTAGCAGCAAAGAATACGGCCAAGATATTGTTTGAATCCATTCGCGGACGAATGTTCTTAAGGAGGGGAGAATGTGAGATATGTGGTTCTTTCGCATGATAGGCATAGTATTGCATGGGTGTATGAGGTTTATAC
The DNA here is from genome assembly GCA_016801875.1 of Solanum sitiens. Classification (NCBI taxonomy): domain Eukaryota; kingdom Viridiplantae; phylum Streptophyta; class Magnoliopsida; order Solanales; family Solanaceae; genus Solanum; species Solanum sitiens. The sequence goes on along the minus strand of JABWTJ010000104.1, from coordinate 1,929,055 downwards.
GACTTGGTGTATCACATAAGGATAATATTTTTGCAAAGGGGTGATAAAAATAAAAGAATTAGACTAACGTTATGGGTCAAGGATGTCCTTAAACAAGTTTGGGTTAAAGAATGTATATTCTAACACCCCGTCCATTCAAAACGTTCAACTTAACGTACCTTTGGGTATAAGATAAAGAGTGTTTTATATGCTAATAAGGATGTTTTAAAAGGTGATGTAGTCGCCCAATGATCGTAAGTTACGTTTTGTAGTCAAGCAAGTTACGAAATAAAAGTTGACAAAGGATAGAGTAAGTTTCTTTAATAAACTTTCTGAAATTTGGCTTAAATGTCTGAGAGCTTTTCTCCCATTACAGAGACCCAAATATATGGAATCAAAGACCTTTGAGTCTAATTTCTAACACACTAAACAATTTGTCGATACGACTTCAGATTTAAGAGATATTCAGAGTTTAGTGAGACTGCACAAGCAGGCACGTGAAGGTGGGTCCCTCGCCCCTAAGTCGGTGTAGCTTTATAAGATCATATTTCTCTTTGTTTTTTCTCATTTTTTTCGACCAAATAAGAAGAAAACAGTCCTAAATATTCTCTAAAGGTTCATCTTTCATCCAAGAAAATATCTACAAGATTTTCAACGTTGTTTCGCCCTCGGGACGTTCATAGAGAATGTGTTACTTCTTTCCTCCTCGATGGTTGTGATTTGAATGATTTTTCATGGTGAAGGAGTTTTGTTTTTAGGAGGTGTTGTTTCTTTTTGGAGGTAATAATTCTCACCCTTTAATTTATAGCTATGCTATAGAAGCAAGAACACGAATAGACGGAGGGAAAATCGTATTTTGATAGCTATGTGATGTTGGGCTGTTTTTGAAGTATTTTTTGATGATATTATTGCTGGAATTTTCGGAAATGATGTATTGTCTGCGGTTTTATTGGTATGAATCTGGAAGAGAACAACAAGTATAGATGGGTATTTAATTTCAATATAAATTAGTATAACATTGGTTTATTTTTGCATTGCAATTTTCAAATTTGTTTCTTCTTGGTTCAACGTCTTGTGTTTAAGAGATTGTTTGTTATTGGCAATACATGTTAAGGTACTGTAAGATCCATCATGTTTAAGCTAAGGTTTTGCCTTTTTAACTTCTTATTGCTTATGAAGAGAAATACATGACTCCAAATGTACTTATGGGACGAACGAATAGGATGATGATTGGAAGAGGTGAGTTCAAGTTATTATGTTCATATTGAACAAATACATGACTGGATTACATATATTTTCTTGGATTTAACTGTTTGAAGGCTCTGGGTTGGGATTTGGTTGAGGTTATTTTGGGGGTTTGAAAAGATTGGTGTGGCGAAACTCCAAGTTTTTATTGTTGTGCAGGCATACATTATTTGATTGTTGTTGACTATTGCATACGCCGCCACTTGTTAATAGTCGCTTCAAAAATGTACGTTATGTCATTAATTTGGGATTCTAAGTTAGAGATGGAAGGGAATGAAGCATACATTTAAAAATGGTCTGGCGAGTTAATCACTCTACTAGTGAGCTCTAAATTGGTACTTTGACCCTGACGTGTTAATATTCTGCATGTAATGGTTGTGTGACATGATTTTCTGTAGATTACATACTCTAATGAAGGGGTACAATCTATATTGATACAACAAGACCCAAATTTGAGGTATATTAACGCAAAGCACTGTACTTCCTTTGAGCACGAATTTTTGTATCCTAAATCATCAAATATTGTTTTACTAATCTATTACTAGAAAGACCTTTTGTGAAAGGCAGTGATATTGCAACTGGTGCATTTTTGCTACTACATTATGTTTCTATTCCACTCATTCGGTTCGATAGGGTATTTGGCGTCTTTATGTCATTTTGTTGATTCTCTTGACTATAGGTCCATGTGTACAAATTCTTATTCTTCTTAAGGTGTACTAACTTAAAAATATTAGGATGAACAATATGAATATGAAATTAGTCTCCCTTCCTCGTTAATTTATATTGTTGAAACACTTTAAAATAATATGTCGATCTCCAAAACTCTTAAATGCAAATTTTATGTTTAAACTACTATAGTATGGGTTTTTCTTAAATACTTTATTTTACAAACTACTAAGGAACCTATATAGATACTAAGTGAAGAACTTTAAGCTCTTAGTGAATATCCTCAAATTTAAGTTACCTTCTTTAATTTGATTTAAGTGTTCTTGTTTAATCTACAAGTGTATGGTTATACAAGATATTTAGATTTGATTACAAAAGTAATTATGAGATTTTTAGGACAAATGTAACAACGAGCCAAGATTGGCAACATGATTTAGGTAACATAAGTGCATTACAAATCCATGACATTACATGTTATGCATTCTACTTCCAAGCTATAATCGGGAGGTATGGGGCATATTCCCTAAATTTATACATATTAGACACATATGGCCACAAGTTGGCGAATATGATATTAGTTCACTACCGGAAGTTACCACCATTGCTAGCATTAGGTTGGGTATGTCATTCATTTGAATCTATATATATATATATATATATATATATATATATATATATATATATATATATATATATATATATCACGACATATAATTAAACGAGCATATCATGCATATTTAATTACTAAGAGGTCAGATGAATAGTGGGGGGGGGGGGAAATGTCAGCCAAGGAGGCTACTAGAGTTTCAGTTTGACGTGGCATCTCTGTTGACCTTTTACTGTAAATATTTGTAACTCTACTTTCCGCTTTAAAAACTAATACATTTTTATCTCTATTTGCATATCTTTTCAAGCTTAAGTTGTTGTTAGCAGAATAACTTGCATAGTCGTACATTCAATGTACTGATGCCACTTCCCATGCATCGTCGTATGATGCATATGCAATTAACCAGGATCATCATCATCTAGCGCCTAGTTGATCCAGTTGAGCACTATAAGTTAGTGGTGATCCTCCTTGCAGCATGTAGGACACTTTTATTCACATTTACTCTTTCTTTTATAGCATGTTGTGGGGTCTTTCCCAACATCCATCTTTGTATTGGAGGCTTCATAGACAGTCAAACTGTTAGTTTTGATTCTCTTATCTTTGCATTGCAGATATTTTGTTTTGAGACTTAACTATCATTTTGGCCAACTTATTATTCTTGCAATTATGAAATGACATTGTTTTATTGAGTTAAGTCTTCCGCTGAGTTAAGTAAGTCAGGCCAAGGGTTCGATCGAGGCCAAAATTGGTCTTCGAGTGCTAGTATCGCATAGGGTGTAGGCACGGTTCATGAAAAAATTGGTGTCACAGCCCAGAGTTCAAGAGTCCTAGGGAGTCAATCGAGTCGTATCCGTAGAGTCCTAGTCGTATTCGCATCTATAATTAGGAGGCTTTAACATTTAAGAAGTTCCTCACTTCTTTCATACTCATTTAGTGCGTTAAATTTTATCTGTAAAAAGTTTGTTTCTAACTCGTGTTTGCGCGTAAGGAATTGTAAGTTGATCCTTATTTGAGAAGGCATTTTTGGGGTATTTCTTTCCCCCATGGTCTAAGAGAAGCTAAGAGATGATTGTTTATATGAAGAGTAGAACGAGCTTGTTTGTTGCTGGGTTGACTCGTCTGTCAAGTAAGGAAAGTAAGACAACTATGTTAATAGGTGACATGGACACAACAAGGCTGATGATCCATGTGCAACAAGTTGAGGAAGACCAACTGAGGGATAGAAAAGAGTTTAAGAATAAGAGGGATAAGACATAAGGAACGAGTCCATGCAATAAAGAAATAATTTGAACTATCTTCTTTCTAACAGAAGCAGAAATGATCTGCTTCATTATCTGCTAGTGAACCTACACTAAGGAACCAATGTGTGTACAATAATCAGGATTCTTTGAACTTTAGAATTAGACCTGTGTATTCGCAAGGTGGTATGACGCAAGGGGGTACTTAGACTCCTGCACGTTCGTGTGGTAGGAGCCACTCAGGGGTGTGTCATGATGGCTTCATTGATTGCTTCAAGTGTGGCTAGAATGGTCATTTTATAAGAGAATGTCCTAAGAACATGCATAAAAATGATAAAGAGGGAAATAAAGCCCAGTCTTCTTCCATTTGTTCACCAGATAGAGTTACATCTGGATAAGCTACTTCAGGGGTAGACGTAGTAGAAAACCACCTTTATGCTATCACTAGTCGCCAAAAGCAATAGGATTCACCGGATGTTGTTACTGGTATGATCCAAGCATTCAGTTTTGATGTTTTTCTAGAGCAACATCTTCATCCCTTCAGTGTTTTGACACCTGTTAAGGATTTGCAGAGAGATTCTATCGTGATTGTACCATTTTCCATCAATCACAAGAGTAACATGGGTGACTTAGTTTGGTTAGACATGGTAGAGTTTGATATCATTGTAGGTATGGACTGGCTTCATGCTTATTATGCATCAATAGATTTTAGCACTCGAGTAGTCAAGTTCCTGTTTTTAGTGAACCAGTTATAGAGTGGAAAATCAGTTCAGCGGTGCCTATGGCTCGTTCCATTTCGTACCTTAAGGCAAGGAAGTTAGTTTCTAAGGGTTGTATCTATCACTTAGTCTGAGTTAATACCTCAAGTGTTGAGGTACATCCCATCAAGTCAGTTCCTATAGTAAGAGAGTTTCTAGAAGTATTTCTTGATGATCTACCTGGAGTCCCTCAAGAGAGAAAAATATACTTCGACATAAACATCATTCCAAGTACTCGTCATATCTCTATTCCTCCATATAGAATGGCACCAGCAGAGCTGAAATAACAACTAAAAGATCTGTTAGATGAGGGTTTCATTCGACCAAGTGTCTCACCTTGGGCGATGTGGTCTTGTTTGTGAGAAAGAAAGATGGTTCCCTTAGGATGTGTATGGACTACCACCAATTGAACAAGGTTACCATTAAGAATATATATCCTGTTCCAAGGATTGATTACCTTTTTAACAAGCTTCAAGGTTCTTCCTGCTTCTAAAAAATTGATCCCAAATCAAGTTACCATCAGTTGAAGGTTAGGAAATGTGATATTCCAAAGACAACATTCAGAACCAGATATGGGCACTATGAACCAATGCGCCTGCAATATTCATGGATCTTACTAATAGAGTCTTCAAACCTTATGTAGATATGTTTCTTATGTCTTCACTACAGACATACTAATCTATTCAAGGAATGAAAAATATCATGCTAGTCACCTCAGAATAGTCCTTCAGACTTTGAAAGATAAGGAGTTATATGCTAAGTTCTCCAAATGTGAGTTTTGCCTTAAGTCTATGGAATTTTTGGGCCACAAAGTTTCTGGCAATGGAATTAGAGTTGATACCCAAAAGATAGAAGCAATTCAGAGTTGGACTAAACCCACGTCTCCAACTAATATTAGGAGTTTCTTGGGTTTGGCTGGCTACAATAGAAGGTTTGTTGAGAGCTTTTCGTCTATCTCATCTTCTTTGACCAAGCCGACTCAGAAGACAGTTAAGTTTCAATGGTCTAAAGCTTGTGATAAAAGCTTTTCGGAATTGAAAAATAGGTTGACTACTGCCCTAGTTTTGACTTTACTGGAAGGTACTCAAGGTTTTGTGGTGTACTGTAATGCATCTAGAGTTGGTTTGGGTTGTGTTCTAATGCAGAAAGTCAAGGTTATAGCTTATGCCTCCAGACAGTTGAAACTTCGTGAGAAGAATTATCCTACCCATGACTTAGAATTAGTTGTTGTAGTTTTTGCTTTAAAGATATGGCGGCACTACTTGTATGGTGTTCATGTTGATAAATTCACTGATCACAAGAGCTTACAATATTTGTTCACCTAAAAAGAGATCAATTTCAGACAGAAGAGGTGGTTAGAATTACTCAATGATTATGACATAACATTCTTTACCACCCAGGTAAGGCCAATGTGGTTGTTGATGCTTTAATCATGTTATCTATGGGGAGTACCGCCCATGTTGAGGAAGAAAAGAGGGAGTTAGCCAAAGATGTGCACAGATTTACACGTGTGGGAGTCAGACTTATGGATTCCACAGAAGGAGGAATAGTGGTGACAAACGGGTCTGAATCATCACTAGTGTCAGAGGAGAAAGAAAAACAAGACCAAGACCTCATTCTACTTGATTTGAAGGCAAATGTTCATAAGCAAAGAGTATTAGTTTTCAAACAAGGGGGAGATGCTGTGTTAAAGTATCAGGGTAGGTTGCGTGTACCAATGGTGGATGGGCTACAAGAGAGGATCATGGAGGAAGCACATAGCTCCAAATATTACATCCATCTGGGTTCCACAAAGATGTACCACAATTTGAGAGAGGTATATTGGTGGAATGGTATTAAGAAGGGTACCACTAAATTTGTTGCCAAGTGTACGAACTACCATAAAGTGAAAGTGGAAAGCCAAAGTCCTGGTTGTTTGGTGCAGAACATCCAACTTCTTAAATGGAAGTGGGAGATGATTAACATGGATTTCATCACAGGCTTTCCAAGTTCTCGCAAGCAACATGATTCCATTTGGGCGATTGTCGATAGAATGACAAAATTAGCCCACTTTTTGCCGGTAAAGACTACTCATTCGGCAGAGGATTATGCAAAGTTATATATTCAGGAGGTTGGGAGACTTCATGGAGTCCCAGTTTTGATTATGTTAGGTAAAGGTACACAATTTACTAAACAGTTCTGGAAATCTTTTAAGAAAAGTTTGGGTTCAAAGGTGAACATAAGTACTGCCTTTCATCCTCAGACTGACGGGCAAGCGAAGAATACAATCTAGAGCTTAGAAGATATGTTGAGGGCTTGCGTGATTTATTTCAAGGGGAATTGGGGTGATAACCTACCTCTTATCGAGATTTTTTACAATAAGAGTTATCATTCGAGCATCCAAATGGCTCCATACGAAGCTCTTATGGATAAGATAAAGATATCTTATTGGGTTGTTCGAAGTTTGTGAAGCTGGGTTGATAGGACCAGATCTAGTTCACCAAGCTATGTAGAAGATGAAGGTGATTCAAGAGATATTAAAAATGTCACCGAGTGGTCAAATATCCTACACATATGTTAGAAGAAGGTGTTGTAGTTTGAATTGGATTATTGGGTATACTTGAAGGTTTACCAATGAAGGGTGCTATGAGGTTTTGTAATAAGGGGAAACTTTTTCCCCGGTATATTGGACCTTATTGCATAGCCAAAAGGGTTGGGAATGTATCTTCTGAGTTAGAGCTACCACAAGAGTTAGCAGCAATTCATCCGGCATTTATGGGCGAATCTTTATTGATTGTACCAACTGAAAATGTTGAAATTGAGGATAGCTTATCCTATGAGGAGATTCCGGTTCATATTTTAGATCACCAAGTTCGCAGGTTGAGAACAAAGGAGGTCGCATTAGTAAAGTGTCTATGGAGGAACCAATTTGTTGAAGAAGCTACTTGGGAAGCTGAAAAGGATATGAAGAAAAGATATCCACATCTCTTTGAATTCTGAGGAGATGCAGATCAAGGTACTAATTCTCTACTTAGTACTATATAAACTATGAGTAATCATGTTGTTACTTGCTTTTGATTGTTGTGTTGAACTTGAGGTTACTTTTCTTATCTTAGTGAAAGAGATCTCATTTGAGGACGAATGTTCTCAAGAGGGATATATTGTAACATCTCGCAACTTGAAATACATAAGAAACTAAAATTCATCCTTATTTGAAAGAAAAAGGAAAATCTGGAAAACAATTCTAAATTAAGAAAGTGAGTTTTGGTCATTTTCAAACGGCCATAACTTCTAGCTCAGGATGTATTAGAGGTGCTTATGGATATGGGTGGAAATATCTTGGAATAATCTTTCGAACGCCATCGAGTTTGCGTGATTTCGATATCGTATGAGTGAGTTATGTCTTTCAGAAGTTGAGCTGTTGGATTAAGGAAAGTCCCAATCCGGATTTAGGAAAGGGCAAACTAGTATTTTCACCAATTAATATCCTGTTTTATTTTAGGGTTTTATTGGGGTAAAAAAAGTTCTTAATACAGTTTTGGAAAATCAGAACTATGCCTAGGTCTTGGAGAAGAAGAGAGAAAAAAGAGAAAGGTAGAGAAAATTCAAGAATTTCGCCAATAACGCCAAGATTGCAGTGGAATTCGTCGGGGATGATCCCTATCAAGGTATGTTAGATCTTTTAGTGTTGTGTTAGTTCACCCACACACCAAAATTTGTTTCAATTAAGTGATTGGTGAGTTGTGTACATGTTAATGTGTGAGGTTATTTAAGAACATTGTCGAATTATTGTTGGTTGAGTTGTTGAATGCCTAGTGTTGATTTGATTCTTGTTTCCGAGCTGTTTTTGAGTTAAATCTATTTGGTATTGAGGGTACTAATGATCCTAAGGGTTTGGTTAAAGAACCATGGAAGTTTAGAGGGTTTAGAGATGAAAAGCGAAGGAGAAAATTCGAGAACACCTTTGTACAGTGGTTGGGGCGCCGCGCCTCCCATAGACCCACAAGACAATTTATGTCCATAGGGACTTGGGGTGATGCGCCAACCAGAGTAACCCAACATGGCCTCTGAAGTTTGGGGCCTGGCGCCCCACCCCTCTCAAAGAGCTAAGGACGCCAGTTCACCCTAATCTTCGCCCACGTTTTCGTACTAGTTCCTAAGTGATGTAATGTTAGGGAATACTTAGTACCATTATAACAATCTAAGGTACATCTAGAAATCATGAAATCATCCATAAACATGAGATTATGAACCTTGAATTCATACTCAAATTCAAGAAAAGTTAAGATCAAAGTCAAAGAAGTTAAGAGTCAATTCCAAAAGTTAAGAAGTAAGTAAAATTAAGTTCTTAAAGATTTCAAGAGTCTTTAACAAAAGTTTTAACTTTGTTTTAAGGCTAAAGTTGCAAGTTAAGCAAAGAGTAAAGAGTTGCGTTCATTTCTCAAAATTTATAAGGGAACTACGTATGTAACAACCTTAAAAATGGCTATGCTAAGTAATGCTTAATGTGTCTAGAATGCCTACGATTAGACCGGGTTCACACGGATTGATGCGCGTAGAACCAGACCTCTGAACCCTTGCAACAGCCAAGCCAACCAACTTGATGAGTTAGTTGAGCTAGGAAAGGTTGGGTCCAGCCATGTAGGGCACCCGAATATGAAGATTTACCCGGATAAGTCTTAAACGGACTTAAAAAGGGGTAATCTTAAGTTTGGAGGGTCTAGGGGTAAAATGGTCTTTTCCGGGCTAAGGGTAGTACTGTAATTACCCTAAATAATTAATTAATTAATTAATTAATATGGTTAAGGTGCAATTTGGGTAGAGGTGGCCAAAATTGACCCTTTAAGCAAAATCTAGCTCCACCCGAGTTCGAGCCTTGGTGGAAGCAAGGATTAAATTGATTTAATTTTATGAAGTGAATTAGTTGAATTAATTAATATTTAAAAAGCTGATTTAAGTAAGGGAAAATCAGATTTTTAATAAAAAAAAATAATAATAAAATTAATAAATAATGAGGAGTCCTAGTTTGACTAAGTCTCCACCTAACTCTCCTAATCCTAATCCTAATCCTAATCCTAATCCTCTCATTCTCACGTCTCTCACTCTTATTCTCACGTTTTTTATCATTAAAAGAACTGAAAATAATAGTTCTTCACTCTTGAAGAACTTACACACAAAAACTCAAACGAAAAACTAAGCTAAAAACGAAATTCAACAACATTCTTCTCGACGGATTGTGTTTGGGATTTTGGTGGTGAGGTAGTGGTGTCGTGGGAATTGGAAGAATTGAAACAAGTGTTGAACGACATTAAGGTATGGGTTTTCTTCTCTCTTGGTCCCTTTCCAAAGAGACCCCTAAGTTCAGTTTAAATTCCAATCGAGAAACTAAGGTTGTCCCCGTTGCATGCCCCTGTCATTAGATCCTTTAAAAGATTCAAAGTATGCGTTGGTATGTCTTCTGGTAGATGATTTTAGGGATGGTTGTGATTATGTGTTTGAATGTGTATTCGGAAATTATGAAAGGAATGAAAGATGTGTTCCGGGAAAGTGTATTAAGTTAATTCTTTGTGCATGTGTGTGCCGTGAATTAACTGTGTTATGCTGCCTGAAATTTACATGTTAAAATGTTGTATTTTACGTGTACAAATATGTTAAAAGTGTGATGTTCATATAAGTAATGTTGCTGAATAAATGTCACACGAAATACTCCAAGAATCAACATAAAAAAACGAGACAAAAATGAATTGAAAGAGACCAAATTTCCAGCTTGCTGGAAATGTTGGTCTCGGCCAAGAATTTGAAATGTGAGCTATGTTTTAAAAAATTTTAAAAATTGTGAGGTCATTGGGAATTGAACCCAAGACCTCACAAAATGTAAATTACATAAAAATTTCATGAGAAAAATGAAAGGAAAAATAAATGTAGTGAGTGGGGATTGAACCCACAACCTCTTGAGGAAAAATAAATGTGGTGAGTGGGGCTTGAAACCACAACCTCTTGAATAAATGAGAGAGTTAGGAGAAAAATAAAGGAGGAAAATAAATGTTGTGAGTGGGGATTGAACCCACAACCTCTTGAATAGATGAGAGAGTTAGGAGAAAAATAAAGGAGAAAAATAAAATGAGATGAGTGGGGATTGAACCCACAACCTCTTGGATAGGTGAGAAAGTTAAGAGATAAATTAAGAGAAAAAGAATGAGCTTATGGGGGATTGATCCCACAATCTCTTTGCCTTAAATGAGAAAGAGAGGAGTTAAAAGAAAGAAAATATTATGGGGGTGATGGGGATCGACCTAGGGTCCCCTAAATCTGAAAAATGCAAGTACCAAGTTTAATATAAGATTAAGTGTTGCTCAAGAGATTCAAAATCGGGTTCCCTTGCCCAATTATGTATTGACACATAAGTCATACGTAAACAAATATTTAATGAATGCTGCCCCTAAGGATCGAAATCAATATCTTGGCATACCTACAAGATGCATAAGTCTTGTACCACATAATCTTGGTTAAATATGAATCACTTAGACAAACTATGAATGAAGCCTCATGGCTTGTATGTGTGGACTCATAAGTCTAGCATACATTTAAAAGTAAGTGAACCTAAGATGTTATATGATGAGATAATGAAACCCCAGAGGGGTTAAGTAAGAGTGTGACACACACTAAAGGGCCAAGTGCATTGGCATACGATGAAATGAACATTCACGTAAAGTGGTGAGTAATTATGAAGAGTAAATGTGCTTAAGTTAAAGAGTGTGGTGACGACATGATAAGAGGCTAATGCGAAAGGTGAGAGAAATCTCAAATGAGCCTAAGTAAATGTTACCAAGACGTACTCACCTATGAGAGTGTAAAGTTAATGAAGAGACCAGTCTCTATGAACACTCTAATGAAAGTATTGAAGTTAATGCATAAATACTAATGATGAGATGAGAAATCATCTAATGAGGTATGATGCCCTCATGCTAGAACCCAGCTTCTATGATGTATGAGATGAATGTAATGGAACTTTATACTGAGCACCGATAGGCAAGCTATGAGTTGCGATTCCTTCTTTTGGGAAGGTAGAGGTTCATGTAATTCTCATGAGATGAGACTATCCGTCCAGACGGGTATGGGTCTCCTTATATCTCCTAGTCTTTAAACCTATACTGCCAATATAGGGTTCTAGCAGGGTTCGATTCCCTATATACGCTAGCATGTTTTGGTTCACTTTGGCCGGTGATTCCACCTCTTTTTGGTGTGGGGTTAAACACTGTATTTCTTGATGCTCACATGATATATGTCGGTTAAGGTTAAAGTTCCCAAAGAAAGAATGAGGCCAGCCTCAAGTAATGCACATAATGAAATGAACGATACCAAAGGTGTTAGAATAGGATAATCAAGAGGTGAGCTAGACTTAAGTAATGACACTAGGTCATTCTTGGTCATTGCACAGCGAACCCGATGAAAGTCTTAAACTACATCCTAGATATGGCTGGTGTTTACACTAGCTTACGAACGAATGAAAATAAAGTACGTATGAATGAATGAAGCAGACTCTGTGTTTGCTAAAGAAGGCTCCCTAGTTGAGGTCACATATGTTGAGCCCTCATTTTGGGAAGTCCTAATGTCAAGTCCATGATTCCAAGGTCTCATGGCATATGGACGAATGATATGAAATATGTTATGTGTTAATAGGCAATATGTTATGTGATGTATGCAATATGTTACGTATGATGATGCATGTTACTCTCATATCATGACTTTCCTAATCCGATTTTGGCAAGTCCACTAACTTGACTTCCCATAATTCATATCGTTAGGAGAGAGCTATTCTAAATCATGCATGTCCGTGGTGTGTGCTTGCATATACCCATACATAGTACAAGTGTGTACTAATTCCATACATTTATCTACTTTTAGGTGCAAGTGCAGCTGGACATTAGAGCTTACGAGTCGACACAGAAGTTATCTGGACGTGGAGATTTAATCCGGATTTGGTAGGCCCTCATGCTTTCGAGGATGCTTACTGGTTTATTCTAGCGTAGATGTAGGTATGAGCTAGTGGAGTATGTTCCACTAGCGTTTCTTTCTCAATTATTTTCAGACATTGTATTGGTGCCATTCTGGCAACTTTATATTTTATGCAGATATGACTATTTCATTCAGTTGAGTATCTTGGTATTAGATGATTGTTGTGAACGATTATGAACTGATGTAGATAAATCTTATATGAGTATAACGTATCCTACTATGAAGTCTATGTATACTTCAAATAACTAAAAGTTTCAAATTTTCCGCTAAAATTAACCTAGATGATGTAACGATGACGTTTGTAGGCTTGTCTGCGACCTCTGAGAGGTCAACGACGCCGGTCTCGTTTGGCGTCTAGATTACGGTTGTGACAAAGTTGGTATCAGAGCACCAGGTTAAATTCTGAGGATAATAAGTTCACATCAACCACATCGAGTAGTTTCTAAGTCATGGTAGTGAAGTGCACCACTATCCTGAATTAGAGACTGCATGATGCGTACGAAAATTTCCCTTCTTCTGATCTTATCTTGCTTTCCTTAATGTCTGATTCTTGGTGTTATGAGCGTATCTAACATCAGTTCTTATGTTTTCAGAAAATAAACACAATAGGGAGCGCTGGTCGGGGAAGAGTAGGAGCAAATGTTGGGGGCAACCAAGTTCCACCCCAGGCTCCAGCTGCAGGAGTGTCCATGCCAGTTAACCCAGCTGGGTTGACTGATGCTAAGGTGCAGACAACTTTGGCACAGATGGCTCAAGCCATCACTGTGTAGGCTCAGGCTATGACAGCCCAGGCCAACAGACAGGAGGTTCAGAGGGAGAACCCACCAGCCCACAACATGGCGAACAGGTTGCAAGATTTTACGAGGATGAATCCTCTAATATTTACAAGATCTAAGACTGCAGAGGACCCTCAGGAGTTCGTGGAGGAGGTCCAGAAGATTCTGGTGGTGATCGGGGCCACGGAGATTGAGAAAGCTGAGCTGGCCTCGTACCAGTTGAAGGATGTTGCACATGTTTGGTGCAAGATGTGGCAGGATAGCAGGGCGTTGGGCGGAAGTCTGATCACATGGGAGCTGTTTAAGACAGCTTTTCTGGAGAGGTTCTTTCCCAAAAGAGATGACTTATTCGATCAGCTCCAAGGGTCTAGTTTCTTCTCAAAGATTGATCTTCGTTCAGGGTATCATCAGCTTAGGGTTAGGGATGAAGATATCCCAAAGACAGCCTTTCGTACCTGTTATGGTCATTATGAGTTCCTAGTCATGTCATTTGGTATCACTAATGCACCTGCCGCATTTATGGACCTCATGAATAGGGTCTTCTGTGAATACCTTGACTCTTTCGTCATAGTATTCATTGATGAAATTCTCAGCTACTCTAAGACAAAGGAAGAGCATGAACAACATTTGAGACTAACCTCGCAGGTACTTAGAGAACATCAACTGTATGCCAAATTCAGCAAGTGTGAATTCTGGCTTAGATCAGTGACCTTCCTGGGTCATGTTATGTCCGATCAAGGTGTAAAGGTAGACCCCAGGAAGACTGAGACTGTTAAGAACTGGCCAAAACCTCTTACTCCCACCGATATCCGTAGCTTCTTGGGATTGGCTGGTTATTATCGCAGGTTCGTGGAGGGTTTCTCTTCCATTGCTGCCCCACTGACAACTTTGACGAAGAAGAAAGTCAAGTTTGAATGGGCGGAGACTTGTGAGAAGAGTTTCCAGGAGCTCAAGCACAGACTCACTTCAGCCCCGGTGCTCACTTTGCCTAAGTGTGGTGAGAATTACACTGTTTATTGTGATGCATCTAGGGTTGGTTTGGGTTGTGTTCTTATGCAGGGTGGTAAGGTGATAGCTTATGCGTCCAGACAACTCAAGGTTCATGAAAAGAATTATCCCACTCATGACCTGGAGTTGGCAGCTGTGGTGTTTGCACTGAAACTGTGGAGGCACTAGTTGTATGGAGTGCATGTGGATGTGTTCACAGACCACAAGAGTCTCCAGTATGTGTTCACGCAGAGAGAGTTGAACCTACGTCAGCGAAGATGGTTAGAGCTATTGAAGGACTATGACATGAATGTCCACTACCATCCAGGTAAGGCTAATGTTTTTGCTGATGCTTTGAGCAGGTTGAGCATGGGAAGTACAGCCACATTAAGGATGAGAAGAAGGAGTTGGTGAAATATGTACACAGACTGGCCAGACTGGGTGTGCGGTTGGTTGACTCAACTAGTGGGGGTGTTTCGTTTCATCCTAGTTTTGAATCATCCTTGGTAGTTGAAGTCAAGAAGGGGCAGCATCTTGATCCTGTGTTGATGGAGTTGAAGGACTCAGTGTTGGTAAAAATGAATGAGTCTTTTGATTTGGGAGGTGACGGCATACTTATGTACCAGGACAGGTTGTGTGTACCAGATGTGGATCATTTATGGACCAAAATTGTTACAGAGGTCCATGGTTTTAGATATTCAATACATCCTGGTTCCACCAAGATGTATCATAACCTCAAGCAGATCTATTGGTGGGATGGCATGAAGAAGGACATTGCAGAATATGTGGCCAAGTGTCCTAATTGTCAGCATGTTAAGGCAGAACATCTTAAGCCAGGCGGTCTTACTCAGATTATTGAGGTTCCGACTTGGAAGTGGGAGGCCATTAACATGGACTTCGTGGTTGGTCTTCCGAGGACTAGGAGATAGCATGACTCCATATGGGTTATTGTGGACAAAATGACTAAGTCTGCCCACTTTATCCCTGTGAAGTCTACTTACAGGGCCGAGGATTATGCGAGACTCTACATTGATGAGATTGTGAGGTGGCATGGGATTCCTTTTTCTATCATTTTAGATAGAGGAGCTCAGTTCACTTCGCATTTCTGGAGATCCTTCCAGAAGAGCTTAGGCACGCAGGTAAAGCTCAGTACTGCTTTCCATCCTCAGACAGATGGGCAGGCAGAGCACACCATTCAGACATTGGAGGACATGTTGAGGGTGTGCGTGATCGACTTCAGAGGTAGTTGGGACGAACATCTTCCATTGATATAGTTCTCATATAATAACAGCTATCACTCCAGTATTGAGATGGCACCGTTTGAGGCACTGTATGGTAGGAGGTGTAGGTCTCCAGTTGGGTGGTTCGAGGTTGGAAAGTCATCCATTTTGGGTCCAAAGATCATTCTTGAGGCCTTAGAGAAGGTCAGGGTGATTAGGGACAGGTTGACTACTGCTTAGAGTCAGCAGAAGTCTTATATAGATAACAGGAAGCGTCCCTTAGAGTTTGATGTTGGTGACCAGGTCTACTTGAAGATATCACCCATGAAGGGGGTGATGAGGTTTGGTAGGAAGGGAAAGTTGAGTCCGAGGTACGTTGGGCCATACGAGATTCTACATCGTGTGGGTGAGGTGACCTATGAGTTGGCATTGCCTGCGGAGCTAGCTTCTGTTCATCCAGTCTTTCATGTCTCTATGTTAAAGAAGTGCCTTGGTGATCCAGCATTGATTCTGCCTGTTGAAGGTTTGGGGGTTGATGAAGACTTGTCCTATGAGGAGGTTCATGATTAGATTTTAGACCGGCAGGTAAAGCGGCTGAGAAACAAGGAGCTTGCCACAGTGAAGGTATTGCGGAGGAACCATCTTGTTGAGGGTACTACGTAGGAGGCCGAGGCCGATATGAGATCCCGCTATCCTCATCTTTTTAGCTCTTGAGGTTAGACTCCTTACTTCTTAAGTCTAAGTTTCCTTGTCTCCTCTATTCTTTGTTGATATTGCTTGACTGTGTATAATACCTATGTTATGATATGACTGGCATTGTGCTAGATTATAAGAAGGATCATTCGGGGACGAATGTTCCTAAAGGGGGGATAATGTAGCAACCCTAAAATTCGCTATGCTAAGTAATGCTTAATGTGTCTAGAATGCCTACGATTAGACCGGGTTCACACAAATTGATGCGCTTAGAACCAGACCTCTGAACCCTTGCAACAGCCAAGCCAACCAACTTGGTAAGTTAGTTGAGCTAGGAAAGGTTGGGTCCAGCCATGTAGGGCACCCGAATATGAAGATTTACCCGGATGAGTCTTAACCGGACTTAAAAAGGGGTAATCTTATGTTTGGAGGGTCTAGGGGTAAAATGGTCTTTTCCAGGATAAGGGTAGTATTGTAATTACCCTAATTAATTAATTAATTAATTAATATGGTTAAGGGGCAATTTGGGTAGAGGTGGCCGAAATTGACCCTTTAAGCAAAATCTAGCTCCACCCGGGTTCGAGCCTTGGTGGAAGCAAGGATTAAATTGATTTAATTTTATTTAGTGAATTAGTTGAATTAATTAATATTTAAAAAGCTGATTTAATTAAGGGAAAAATCAGATATTCAATACCAAAATAATAATAATAATAAAATTAATAAATAATGAGGAGTCCTATTTTAACTAAGTCTCCACCTAACTCTCCTAATCCTAATCCTTATCCTCTCATTCTCACATCTCTCACTCTTATTCTCACGTTTTTTTATCATTAAAAGAACTGAAATTAATAGTTCTTCACTCTTGAAGAACTGACACACAAAAACTCAAACGAAAAACTAAGCTAAAAACGAAAATCAACTACATTCTTCTCGACGGATTGTGTTTGGGATTTTGGTGGTGAGGCAGTGGTGTCGTGGGAATTGGAAGCATTGAAACAAGTGTTGAACGACATTAAGGTATGAGTTTTCTTCTCTCTTGGTCCCTTTCCCAAGAGACCCCTAAGTTCAGTTTAAATTCCAATCGAGAAACTAAGGTTGTCCCCGTTGCATGCCCCTGTCATTAGATCCTTTGAAAGATTCAAAGTATGCGTTGGTATGTCTTCTGGTAGATGATTTTAGGGCTGGTTGTTATTATGTGTTTGAATGTGTATTCGGAAAATATGAAAGGAATGAAAGATGTGTTCCGGGAAAGTGTATTAAGTTAATTCTTTGTGCATGTGTGTGCCGTGAATTAACTATGTTTTGCTGCCTGAAATTTACATGTTAAAATGTTGTATTTTACGTGTACAAATATGTTAAAAGTGTGATGTTCATATAAGTGTAATGTTGCTGAATAAATGTCACATGAAATACTCCAAGAATCAACATTGAAAAAATGAGAGAAAAATTAATTGAAATAGACCAAATTTCCAGCTTGCTGGAAATGTTGGTCTCGGCCAAGAATTTGAAAAGTGAGCTATGTTTTAAAAAAATTTAAAAATTGTGAGGTCATTTGGAATTGAACCAAGACCTCACCAAATGTAAATTACATAAAAATTTCATGAGAAAAATGAAAGGAAAAATAAATGTGGTGAGTGGGGATTGAACCCACAACCTCTTGAATAGATGAGAGGGTTAGGAGAAAAATAAAGGAGGAAAAATAAATGTGGTGAGTTGGGATTGAACCCACAACCTCTTGAATAGATGAGAGAGTTAGGAGAAAAATACAGGAGGAAAAATAAATGTGGTGAGTGGGGATTGAACCCACAACCTCTTGAATAGATGAGAGAGTTAGGAGAAAAATAAAGGAGAAAAATAAAATGAGATGAGTGGGGATTGAACCCACAACCTCTTGGATAGGTGAGAAAGTTAAGAGATAAATTAAGAGAAAAAGAATGAGCTTGTGGGGGATTGATCCCACAATCTCTTTGCCTTAAACGAGAAAGAGAGGAGGGAAAAAAAGAAAATATTATGGGGGTGATGGGGATCGACCTAGGGTCCCCCAAATCTGAAAAATGCAAGTACCAAGTTTAATATAAGATTAAGTGTTGCTCAAGAGATTCGAAATCGGGTTCCCTTGCCCAATTCTCTATTGACACATAAGTCATACGTAAACAAATATTTAATGAATGCTGCCCCTAAGGATCGAAATCAATATCTTGGCATACCTACAAGATGCATAAGTCTTGTACCACATAATCTTGGGTAAATATGAATCACTTAGACAAACTATGAATGAAGCCTCATGGCTTGTATGTGTGGACTCATAAGTCTAGCATACATTTAAAAGTAAGTGAACCTAAGATGTTATGTGATGAGATAATGAAACCCCAGAGGGATTAAGTAAGAGTGTGACACACACTAAAGGGCCAAGTGCATTGGTATACGATGAAATGAACATTCACGTAAAGTGGTGAGTAATTATGAAGAGTAAATGTGGTAAAGTTAAAGAGTGTGGTGACAACATGATAAGAGGCTAATGCGAAAGGTGAGAGAAATTTCAAATGAGCCTAAGTAAATGTAACCAAGACGTACTCACCTATGAGAGTGTAAAGTTAATGAAGAGACCAGTCTCTATGAACACTCTAATGAAAGTATTAAAGTTAATGCATACTTTATACTAATGATGAGATGAGAAATCATCTAATGATCTATGATGCCCTCATGCTAGAAGTCAGCTTCTATGATGTATGAGATGAATGTAATGGAACTTTATACTGAGCACCGATAGGCTAGCTATGAGTTGATTTTTTTGGGAAGGCAGAGGTTCATGTAATTCTCATGAGATGAGACTGTACGTCCAGACGGGTATGGGTCTCCATATCTCCTAGTCTTTGAACCTATATTGCCAATATAGGGTTCTAGCAGGGTTCGATTCCCTATATACGCTAGCATGTTTTGGTTCACTTTGGGCGGTGATTCCACCTCTTTTCGGTGTGGGGTTAAACACTGGATTTCATGATGATCACATGATATATGTCGGTTAAGGTTAAAGTTCCCAAAGAAAGAATGAGGCCAGCCTCAAGTAATGCACATAATAAAACGAATGATACCAAAGGTGTTAGGATAGGATAATCTAGAGGTGAGATAGACTTAAGTAATGACACTAGGTCATTCTTGATCATTGCACTGCGAACCCGATGAAATTCTTAAACTACATCCTAGGTATGGCTGGTGTTTACACTATCTTACGAACGAATGAAAATGAAGTACGTATGAATGAATGAAACAGACTCTGTGTTTGCTAAAGAAGGCTCCCTAGTTGAGGTACCATATGTTGAGCCCTTATTTTGGGAAGTCCTAATGTCAAGTCCATGATTCCAAGGTCTCATGGCATATGAACGAATGATATGAAATATCTTATGTGTTAATAGGCAATATGTTATGTGATGTGTGCAATATGTTACGTATGATGATGCATATTACTCTCATATCATGACTTTCCTAATCCGATTTTGGCAAGTCCACTGACTTGACTTTTCATAATTCATATCGTTAGGAGAGAGCTATTCTAAATCATGCATGTCCGTGGTGTGTGCTTGCATATACCCATACTTAGTACAAGTGTGTACTAATTCCATACATTTATCTACTTTTAGGTGCAGGTGCAGTTGGACGTTAGAGCTTACGAGTCGACGCAGAAGTTATCCGGACGTGGAGCTTTTATCCGGATTTGGTAGGCCCTCATGCTTTCTAGGATGCTTACTGGTTTATTCTAGCGTAGACGTAGGCATGAGCTAGTGGAGTATGTTCCACTAGCGTTTCTTTCTCAATTATTTTCAGATATTGTATTGGTGCCATTCTGGCAACTTTATATTTTATGCAGATATGACTATTTCATTCAGTTGAGTATCTTAGTATTAGATGGTTGTTGTGAAAGATTATGAACAGAGTAGATAAATCTTATATGAGTATAATGTATCCTACTATGAAGTCTATGTATACTTCAAGTAACTAAAAGTTTCAAATTTTCTGCTAAAATTAACCTAGATGATGTAACGATGATGTATGTAGGCTTGTCTGCGACCTCTGAGAGGTCAACGACGTCGGTATCGTCTGGGATCTAGATTCCGATCGTGACAAAGTATTTCCTAAGAGTTAAGTTGCAAGCTAAGCAAAGGGTAAAAAGTTGAGTTCATTTCTCAAAAGTTATAAGGGAACTATGTATTCCCTAAGAGTTACAATGTTTTCACATTTTGAGCAAGAAAGGAAGATAAGACATCAAAACGAGCCTTTGGCTTATTTTAGTAAAGACGAAACTATGATTTCCAAGAGAGCTTTTGAAGCTAAGTTTGAGAAATTACCTCGAACTAGAGAAAATTTAAAAATATATGAGCTAAGTTAGTTTAGGAGTAGTATTGAGCACCGATATGGTGAGCAAGTTCATATTAACTCAAGCCCCCATAAACCATGTATCCAACATGACAAAAGAAGGGTCATACTTTTAAGATGATTCCTTAGTGCTTTTTAGCATAGACTAGTGGGTCCACTTAGTAGTTCAGGTTCTAAACTAATGTATTTTGAGTTCACGGTATTTCAAATGCATTTCACTTAAGAGTTGTGTGTTTTTAGGACCTTTTGTATTGGTTTTAACATTTTTTGTGTCTTGTTTTGCAGGAAAGATGTTCATGCAGAAAATGACGGAGACAACGAATAAAAATGCAGAAAAAGGACCTATGAAGGCAATCGACGATCCGTCATTCAGTCGAAGCCCCGTAGGTGATGATCGTAGATGAGCAGCCCAAGCATTGGAGGAAATCAGGAAATTCAAACTAAGTGTGGAACCACGACTAACATAGACGGTCCATCAATTGATCAACGGACAGTACTGGTCAACCGTAGTTTGCGAATGTGAGGGTTCCAGTACCTGATATTTGAGGAATCTAAGTGTGGAGTCACGGAGGAGCATCGACGGAACATAGATGGAATGACAAACCGTGCTATTGTTCCGTCGTTTGATTCAGAGAAGATGCCATCCAGAGCTGAAAATATTTCTAAGTATTGGCTGACGAAAGCAATCCACGGACTGACGATCGATCGACGGCCCGTCAGTGGTCCCGTCGATGGAAACCGTATTCCTGAACAAAACTTTCCTTATTTGAATTCCTTTTTTATTAGGATTATGTTTTCTATAAATAGGGCATAAAACCTCGTTTTGAGGGTTACCGACTACCACTGTGTTTTTGGTTTATGCCTCGGAGATTAGTTTTTGCAACTTTGGCAAATAATTGATTTCCGGATTTGGTTTTGAAGATTTTGGTTTGAAATTCAAGTGCAATTTTTGGGTTTACTATCCTTATTACTTAAGTCTATGATTTCTTCATCTACAAACATGAATTTTGTTCTATCTAACTAAATCCACAACTAGGGTTGTGGGAACCATGAGGGATTAACAAAGTATGACTAGTAATTAAGTAATTCTTGAGTAGTGTTTTTGCATGCATTGATGATTCTTTTACTTAGAAGTCTTTTTAACGAGTGCACGCATTATAACTCCCCTAGTTGCTACTTGCCAGACAAAGGAGGTAGTTAATAAGAAAAGAATTGTCAACATAGATTTAGTGTGATACTATCTAATAGGCTAGTGTCCATTGGTGAGAAGTAATAACTAATTCATACATCGATTATGATGTGTAATATGGGGTAATGGTAAGGGTTAATAAATTATACACACGTAGCCCAACCGAGGTGCGAGGTGAAGTTTTCTAGATGCCGGACCAAGGATTTAAAGATACATAACTTATCACTTTGCATGTACTACACTAGGATAGGATTACTATTACTAGGAATACCACATTATGAACTTGTAGGGAACACACATACCCTAGTTACTTTCTCATCTTGATAACAACCAAAGTCTATTTTTGTTCACTCGATAACCGCATAATTAAAGGAATTTGTTTCACAACCACCCCTTTACTTACTCGCTTCGGAAATACCTTGACTAAAAAGATATAATCATGGGTTAAAGTTAAGTCTAAACAATGTTCCTTGTGGGATTGACCCCAACCTATCAGTTGGGTTCTTTACTTGGTAACGATCGCTTATGCTTCTTTAGGGAGGTGTAATTTGAGCGCATCAAATTTTGGCGCCGCTGCCGGAAATTTGGCTTTTAGATTAATTTTAACTACATTATTGAACTTTAGTCAACTATTTCCTATTTTACATTTTCTTTGTGTTTTTGTCTCTCTCATGTCTAACGCTAGTGTATACAGAGTACACGGAGCCGAGGGGAACCACTCACTCTGTACGATACCAAATTGAATCGAACTTTGTAAAGGATGGAAAATCAAGGGGCCCGAGGTAAACCAAATAGAGGGAATGTAGGTGATGGAGCAGACTTACAGCTTCCAATACTAGTCGGTACAAACAACTAGGCGCGCGTTGAAAATTAGTTGGAGGACGCCTTGTGAGTGCAACCTCCAGCATCCCCACGACTTCAGGATTATTATAGGGGAAACATGAACATTGCAGACTCTGATGGACCTCTTGTCCTACCCCTTTTGACCCCGGGGCACACATTCGTGGTGAGTAGTAGCTTGATGCATATGCTCACCGCGAGGGGCTTGTTTTTGGGACTGCCATCGGAAGATCCACATACTCATATAGCCAAGCTGAGGACGATTTGCAAAAGTTGGGTGGGTAGACCAGTGTCACGATCGGGGAGCACCCCCGAGAAGTAACATGGAATACTTGACCTCTCGGAGGTCTTTTACAAGCCCATAGTTATCATTCATCGCATTATCATAGGTAAATTTAGTGGAAAATTTAGAACTTTTCATAGCACATCATATGCTAGAATATCACTTCCATTATATATAAAATATCGTAATACATAGTTAAGGACTCTAAGTCTCTTTGCTATCTTAGACTCAACATCATTAGAGTAACTTAGGGACACGACCCTTATAACATAAATCATAAGTAAACTAATACAAGACTTTACAGTAAGACATGACATAGGAAATCCTTTAACTTAATGACTCCTTTCCTTGAGCTTGTTAAACAAATATCAAACCCTTCACCTTAGAGACATTCTTTAAGCATCCATAACCTACACTTTATGTAAAAAGAAAAAGAAGAATGGTGTTAGTACAAGAATGTACTAAGTATGACAACCATGCAAAAACATGCATTTAAAAGGGACATTTTACTTGAAATCATGCATCAAGTCTTTTTGTGGAAAATTCATAAAACTTGATACAATAAGTGTTATACCATTTACATACTTAATTTAGGCATATTCAATGGTCACAACATTACATAAAACCATACATTGCATTAAAGGCATTTTAGTCACCACTTTACAGTAAGCTCCATCACTTTGCAGTAAACTTATTATTCACTTTACAGTAAACTCATTCCTTCTTAACACATTAAATTTCCAAGTAACCCTCTAGTGATACTTGGTGCAATGTATCACCTTAAGGCACAAGGTATTCATACATACAACCTTCCTAACTCAATACATGCATTCATAGAAGTATAACATATCACAAGACACTTTAAAGTCAAGACTCTCAATGCCATTAAAGTGAACATAGTCAATATTCACATATGTTAACTTCACCTTGTATAGACTCTTATAAGACCTTACTCATAACCCCAATCTATGTCTACCAGTTCAATATACATGTGAAGCCCCATAACCTCACACATACTAAGTAAACCTAGCAAGAGACCATAATCCTCAACAAGCACTTCATACATCAACAAGACAAGCATCGACAACCTCCTTCATGTCAAGCAAGACCTTCATCATAAAGTCATTAAGACCAACATTATGCATATAAAATAAGACCACATCATATAGACTCATTAGGATTCATACCATGCATTTCATCACAACAAGTAGACAACACTACAATATCATGCATAAGGACATAAACATAATCATATACTTTAGAACACCTTCCTATAAATCCCTTCAAGAGCTACTTGTGCAATGCATAGGGGAATTCCCATACCCCCGCTTACACTAAGCAACTTCCCTTAGGTTTTCCTAGCTAGGGTCCTTACTTTACTTCCATTGTCCATTTACTTTAGGGAAATTATAGACTTAACCGACAATAAGACCATGGGTGCTACATGGAATTTGGTGTTGTAGAGTCTTACAACAAGGGAAGGTGCTCTACCTTGCCAAAGTAGAACATTAACACATGCCATCATATTAGGTGAGATACCTTGCTAGATCCTATGGGGCAAGAATAGTTCATGGAACTTCGAGGTATATTTGAAAACCCTTTTTATGCCTATTGAGGCATTGTAGTTATCCATTTATGGAAATATCACTCTATGACCTTTGGGTTATGAGGCTAACCACCTCGTGAGGACTATGGTGAACCTACCTTCCTAAAACGGGAAGGGACACCCCTCATCTTCAAGTTCACTCGGTGCTAAGCTAAGTTCCCTTTATTGAAAAACCATTATTGTCATTACTTTATAAAATGTAGGCTTAGGAGAGTTAACTCCTCATATTCTTAGCTCATAGGTCATAGATGAGAGTTCATTAACCTAAATCATGTGAGAAGTCCTTTTGCGTGGACATAGCATTTGTAAAGCATTACTAAGTTTAGGGTACACTTGATAACACCTTTCAAGGCCCCTCCATTGACTAGATCATCATACATGTGTGTGTGTGTACATTCATGTGAGCAAACCTTTCACATAACACCTTTAGACCACACATATTCATACTTTAATTAATTCATTCATATAAGACATGTTCATCACTTAACCATTCATTCATATTCATAAACATAAATAACCATCTAGGAACTATCCTATCAAGACACACATGTGCAATGCATGGACAAGGTCCCATACCCTCATCCATACTAGTACACCTATCAATTCATTCTTGTTTAAGAGTTACAATACATACTTCATAGACATATACTTAACATGCATAGTAGTAGACATTAGTGCATATGAGAATAACCTTTCATTAGACACCATGGATCTATACTACTCATAAGCATGCATGAAGGTGTGAGTGTGTGTACATTGGTCAACATGATCACCTAATGGATATCAACAAAATATTGAGGCAGCCACCCTCTTAGGACCACAATGCACATCCAAGCATAGACCACTCAACACATAATACAATAGGAGACAAGATAACTAAAACACTTGCATTCAACACTCCTAACCATAGCTAATCACACATTCATATAGGGGTACATAGGTAATGGTTAACTAACCATTTATAACTCATCAATGTCAGCACCTAAATCAACCCTAACATAGTAATTCACATACATATTACATTAGCAATACAACCTAGATCACAACTAGAATGGAAGACTAGGCATGCTTCAACTTTGGTGATCATCACCACCACACCTTCATAATACAATTGCCTTCAAGGCCATGATCACATAACATATATAATGACAATAAATTAAACACCTCCACCATAAGTGGACCATACCACACAATGCCATACAAGGCCAATTCTATCAACAATACTATAGAAAAGTAGAGAAATAGAGCTATCTTATCAATTCATCAACCTTTGATCACCGTTGATCAATACTCACTATCCATCAATATTATCAATATAGGGAAGTAGATAAATGTATCATATCAGAAACGAAATCATGCTTCATCTATCCTAGAATTAAGATCACATTATGTACATTGCATTATCAATCTATAGAGGATAAGAGAACATAAATCAATCTTACCAAAACTCCCTTTGATTTGATCATCAATGATAAATAATCATAATCATCAATAATTCATGTATATGGCAGTAGCTACAAGTATATGAACATAATCGAAATCCACAATTCAATTATCGTAAGATCAAGATCATATTGTATACACTACATCACCAATCAATAGAAGATAGAAGAACATAGGCTAATCTCATTCAAACCTTCAAACCTTGATCCACATGGATAACACATCAAAAATTCACCATCAATATACATAATAGGCAGTAGATATAAGAAATTCAACATGCTAGAATCATAATTCA
Organism: Solanum sitiens; assembly: GCA_016801875.1. Classification (NCBI taxonomy): domain Eukaryota; kingdom Viridiplantae; phylum Streptophyta; class Magnoliopsida; order Solanales; family Solanaceae; genus Solanum; species Solanum sitiens. The sequence goes on along the minus strand of JABWTJ010000104.1, from coordinate 1,902,864 downwards.
ATCAACACATAATCTAGATCACAATGCCCATAGCATAGACTAATTTGAGAATTTGAGGGAACATGGGTTCATCGTTCAATTGTATTAAAATTCACTTTACAATCAGTACATTATCATCAATTCATCATGGGAAAGCTTTTGAAAATATTTTGAGAAAGAACCCATCGCTAGATTGGAAGATAGGAAGATCATGAATTTTCTTTGAAAACTTTGGAAGGAACTCTCTAGATGAAAGGTTATCTAGATATGAAGGATCACCATACCTTATTATATGAAGAAACCACAAAAACTTGATGAATAAACCTTGTGAATAAATTACCATGGCTGTTCATGAGCTTCATCTCCAATGGAGGTTTCTAGAGAGAGTTTGGTTTGGGAGGGAAGTCTAATTTTGAAGAATGAATTGGGTATGGGGTTTTCATGTTATAAATCAACTTAAAACACCCAAAAACACTTGAAATAACCGTCCATAGTAATTTAGGCATGTGGGGTGAATTTCCCAATTCACCCTTTGCATGAAAGCATGCATTCTGCAATTGCAGGCAGCACTTACGGACGCTAGTCGATGGGGCATCGATGCAGTGACGGCCCATCCTGTTGCCTCGTCGATGGTGACTGAGGCTTCACATTAGGGGCTCATGCTCACACGGCTAAGTGTTGAGCTACTCCCCTCATAGACGGGGCTTCTTCTCAAGCACGAGGCGTCGATTGGGGCTCGTTGATTGACACTTCCAAGGAACTGTCTCGACAGCCTTTTGGATCCCCATTGCCGGCCTTTTGCGGGGCCCTTGGGGAGTTATGCCCAGACATTTCCAACGTAAATACATTCATTAACATGTTAGGGACCTTCCACATCAGTTTCAACCAAAACAAACTCATAAAACATGTCAAGACACACCAAGACATACATGCACGTCTCAAAGGGCTAACTTTCAAGCATCTTGAACGTTCTTGGACGTTTGACTTCAAATCAATCAGACATGCTTTAAAACACTTAATTAAAATATTAACAATCTTATAGGCACATGTGAGGTTCTATACACCCTAACTCATTTTGGGGATCTTACAATATCCCCCACTTGGGAACATTCGTCCTCGAATGACACTTAGGACACTTTAATCACAACAAGGACTTCAATGACCCATAGAGATGCTCACAACATTTATGACATCATCACATAGAAGTCAATGCACCACATGACAAGGAACACCAACGTCCAAGACACTTAGCACTCAATGCAACACAAGAAAACACAAACTTTTATTCATTCACTTTCCAAATGCATCAAACACAAGGCATCACTCATGTTCATAGGAAGAAAATACTTCTCCTAATCATAACATGGTCATTACACTGCATTTACTTAAGAGCTTATCATTAATGATAACACATAAGCAGATTCCACATCACTCAAGAAGCAATTAGGCACTCATACTTCAATGCATATAAACTTGAGTCAAGTAGATCAACAAGGATATTTATTAATTAGACATAGTTCCATGAGGAACACACTCAACCATACCATGCTTAGTTATTTTTAAGGAGGAATGTCCTTGTCCTCAACACACTTACATGTCTCATGTGTTCTCATACAAGAAATGCACAAAGGTCAATTCATTTTAAATGAGAAATTCTCAACTTTTAATCATAGCATGACCATACTTCCTTCCTAGTAAAGTAAAATGGTAAATCACATCACACACATTACAATAATAGGAAGTCATTTCACATAGATTTCAATTTCTAGTATGACACTAGCTTTCATAAACATGCATCATTTAGGGAAAATCTTACAATTTATAAGCACACACAAGGACACTAGATATATATGCCTTCGTTTTTCAAGAGTGAGCCTACATTCATACTTCCCAAATCATAAAAGTTACATAATTTTCAAGTGACTCACCATTTTTCATTTTTAAGGAGACTCAATTTCTCATTGATGGCTTAGAACACCACACATTAAAGTGACATCAAACATGCTTCTTACCATATCTCATGAAGTTAAAGTCACAACTAACATATCAAGATGCACAATCAACATGAGACATCATGAATTTGATCAAAAATCCTTTTTCATGCAATTTAGAATCTTCCAAAACATGCTTAACATAGTGTCAATTATAACATACAAAACATAGGGAGAACATGCAACTCATAGTTTTATGCAAGGATCCTATCATGAACAAGCTTCTTGTCACAACCCGAAACCATACCATAGAAGATAGGGTGACCTTCTCGGATTGCGACCGGCGTCGTCGAACTCTCAGAGTTCAAAGAAAAGCCTCATTCATATCACTCATTGCATATACATAGTCAAAAGAGGTGCGGAATTAAAACTTTTCACAAAAATATAATATAGTCTTTTAAAACCTCTTTCATATAAAAGTAATAGAAATGCTAAGTCTCAATCTCATCATCTTAAGACACAAGAGTACTTTGGCACACGGTCCATACTTCATACGAAAATAGAAATACTAAGTCTATTACAATACTTCATAAAGAAAGATAAAATGACATATATATGCCCTCGAGTCAAATGAGGACATACTTTAACTTTCTACTCGGACGATCCTTCTAAGCCCAAGTCTTCTTCTCCAAAGCTCCTTACCTACCAAGGACTATACATAGAAAATAAAGCATAGAATTAGTACAACCACATGTACTAAGTATGGCTATATGCATAAAATCATGAAAACGGACTTTATTGGAAATATGCATCTTTTCATTGGAAATCATAGTATAAACATAAGAACATCATTTAGCAATTAAGAAACACATAAGATAACATTTAATCAAAGATAGAATTTAAAGGCTCACTTTACAGTGAGTTCACTTCACTGTACAGTGAAGTCCCTTCACTGTTACAGTGAAGTCCAAACCTTCCTTTTAACATCTCCTAGCATGTAATTCCCTCACTAAAAGTCATCCTAAGATTCACTTAAGTCACACAAAGAGAGACCGCCCATACACCCTCTCTAGATGTGCCTAAACAACCCTTAAGATTACCTACGATGAGTCACATACATACTTAGAAAACAATCATAAACATCTATGTAAGATTCTTCTACCAAAGGTCAATTCCAAGGTTCACTTGAGTAAGTGTGGAGAGACCGCCCATACAATCTCTATCACACACACACAAGAGATCCTATAGACTACCTAAAATAGAATCATTCTCACTAAACACACCAACACTTAAATGATAAGACATTCTCCTTCCAAAGCCTATCAAAAGACCTACTTAAGTAAATCAAGAAGGTATGTCCATAGTGCAATGACCTCTCCAAGATTACCCAACTTCCTAAGGTTTAGATCATGTCAACAAGATTAACCAACTTCCCTAACTAGAGTCATCCTCAAGACTTCCAAATATAAGACATGAAGAAACCATCATTTCATGTCCTCCTCACACTTTAGCTAAGGAATGCTTAAGTCACTTTAGATTAGGTACTCAACCATTTACAAAGTTACTAACATAGATCATTAGTTCATTAGTTCATTAAGACTCATATATCACATAAGACACTCACATAAAGCATCACATAAGACACTCACATAATGGTCTTGGACAAGACCTAGGAAATCCACATAACACCTTCAAAGTCTATTGTGCAATGTCTAGATAGCGTCCCATACCACCACCTAAACCTCATAAATTTAGCTAATGCTAAAAGGTATTCCACATGATGAGAATAGGAAATAATCGACATAGACCATGATAGCAAAACATGGAATCCGAAGTTCTATCCTACTTCGATGAGGTTGTTCTACTTGCCAATGGTAGAACTTGGACACATCCCATGTAGGCACATGGTTAAGGAATATGAAGGGTGTACGAAGCATTCAATCTCTTATTTAATTGAATCCACTTCCCCCTTACTCATACTCACTCGGTGCTAGCCTTATTTCTCATAGATTAATTCACATTAAGGTTCATATAAATAGGTCCCTTATCTAGTTCATGGCCCCCTTTACATTCACCCTACCAAAGCAAGGTCCACTAGGGCATAACTCACTTTGGCGACAAGAAGCTCATAGCGACTTCCCTAAGATATGATATGATGCCGTTCCAGCCAATCAACCTTAAGTTCATCACTCATCACATGAGGGATACCATTACAGCTAACTACTTCACAATTCATAACCTCGCCACTAAGTTCAAGGTTCCACATAAATTGACCTTCTTATCATTAAGGCCTCACTTATATTTATTTATTCAAGACTAAGAGTTATGACACCCTATATCAAGACATCACATATCCATAATCATATATACATCAAACTAGAGATACAAGTTAAGACAAGACATCACATACTTCACTTTTAACCCATAATACAAGCTATTCTAGAAACACTTCTAAAACAACCTAAAATCTTCAAGTCATCCTATTTATCATCATAACATCATTAATATACTCCACATAGACTCACAAAGTCAAGTAGGAATAACCAAGACTTAACCTAACACTACATTCATAATATCAAGTCAAAGTCTAACATGATCACTTAAGGAAACATAACTAGAAGAATACATACATGACTATATAACTTCACATGTAGATAAGAAATGCCATACTTCACATCATCAACTACACAACTAGCCACATAACTTCAAGTAGTTGCCAATAAGGCCATGCTCATAATATTGCATAAAGTAACGCCGACAAGGCCACATCAATTGCAAGTAAAACACATAACACCGCCACCATAAGTGGACCAAACCAAACACAATAGAATCTAAGTATAATTAATATCAAATTAAGGAAAACGGGTCAGCATACCTTCATCCCCATATCCACATCTCAATTCAATGCCAAATCAACCAATTCAACATCACAAGGCCCTTACCCATGGCCATGAACAATAATTCAAAGCAATAACCATAAAACTCAATGAATATACATCAATTCAATCTAGGTTTAACAATCTAAGATCAATTATATATCAATTGAACACAATTCTTATATCATTAGAAAGCCCATAAGAAACTACACAACAATTCATCAACATTAGCTTAATATCAAGTAACCCAAAAAGTAGTCAAAACTAGGGTTCATCAATTCACATGGGTTCATAGGTAATTTATGTTGAAATCATCAATACAATATCAATTAGATCATAATTCAATGTTTAGAAATCATTTATGCAAGAACCCATGGTAGAATCCCGAAATTGGACAATTCACTTTAGAAAACTTTGTAAAACACTTTGAGGATTGGGCTCCTTGATGAAATAAGTTTCAAGGATCAAAATTCATACATCAAGGATGATAATCCTTCACTTTGATGAAGAATTCTCCTTCAAAACGCCACACCAAGCTTATCCTTCAAGTTGGACTTTAATGGAGTCTTTGGGATTTCTAAGGGACTTTGGGGTTTTGATTTTAGAAGAATCAATTATTCTAAGTTTTAAACACTTATATACTCATCTAAAATACCCATAATACCCTTAATAAACCGCCTAAACTCTTATTTGGAAGTGGGGTGAATTTAAAAGTTCACCCCTGACTTGGCAGAAAATCTGCGCACAGGGAACTTGGCTGTGACGACTTGCTTGTGACGGGGCGTCACGGGTGCAACGGCCCATCATGGCCATCCGTTGCAAGATCCAGTGGCTTGCCAAGGGTCCCCTCTACACCCTTGAACAATTCCCCCACAACGGAACCTTGTGACGGGGCGTCACAGCCATGACTGGCCGTCGACTTCTCCGTCGCCAAGGCTGCCTGGGACAGCCTGCTCACCAGGTTTTGGGTCTTTCGTCAAGGACCCTTTGATGGTCCTTGGGGATAATTTCCCAGAGGTTTCCAACCCAAATATGATCATCTATAAGTTTAACACCTCTCACATGAATTTCATCCAAAACGAACAAATAAAACTCAACGAAACTCGCCTAGACGTACAAGGTCGACTCAAGACACATCTTTCGAATGCCTTGGACGTTCTTGGTCGTTTGACCTCCAAACTTCACGAAACTTTAAACACTGCCTATACATGCTATAATAACTCTATTAAGAACCTTAAAACACCATTAAACACACATAAACACATAAAACCACATAAGAGACAATTAGGTGACTTAGTCGTCAAACGTTGTAGTCGTCCCTTGACGTTTGACTTCCAACACCTCTAATATTTTAGCTACTGCCTCTATACCACATATTAAACATATTTAGAACCTTAGAACACCAATACCAACATGTTAGGATCTAGTTAACCTATGTCATTTTCGAGGTCTTACAATCTCCCCCACTTGGACACATTCGTCCTCGAATGACACTTGCCACTCTCCGAACACATCCAAGATTAGAGATTCAACTAGCAGCATATAACCAAACCATACAAAACATTATCAAGAAGAAATCATCAATTTCACATAATGAAGAGATTCACAACATAACAAGAAACTAGAAGACAATTCTATAACTCGTTATGCTACAAACCTCACATGCTTCAATCCAAATAGCAAAAAACTCATTTTATATTCAACATCATACTAATATACATCAGTTATAACCAATTTACCACAAATTTAGACCAAAGAATCAAATAGTCATTTTCTCAAAAATTTCACAGTGAACAGTATATCAAGCAACAGTGATTTTAACAACTTTTCCAGAAATGAAATTTTTGGGAAATTCTTTATATAGACATGCTAGAATGCAAGATAACATCATGTAAACACATCATACAACATGCTCAAAGCTTCATAACACACACAATGCAAGAAGTTAATGAAATTCAATTTCAACCAAACTCCTAAACACCATGCACAAGCAACAAATCAAGGAATTCTATCCCATCTACAAATCATACTCCCCCACTTAGAAGGAACTCATACTATCAAAAGAGAAACAAGAACTTACCAACATCATCATCACCATCACCCGACTTCTCAATTCTAGTACGGAGTGCATAGAAACGCCTCTTAGTTGGAGCATCTTCCTTTGGAACACTAGGCTCCACCCTCTTGCCCTCCTTCCTAGAAGCAATGTTTGGACAATCTCTCACTTTGTGCCCATCCTTTCCACATCCAAAGCAACTATCGGTACCCAATAAACACTCACCATAATGTCTCTTACCACAAGTGGCACATAAAGGTTTGTCATTGCTAGAACCACCTCTCTTCTCAAACTTCTTCTTAGGAACACTAGGTCCATTTTGAGTTTGAACCCTCTTTTTGAACCTAGGTTGCACTTGGTCACTAGCAACACTACTTTTCAAGTTCCTTGACATCCTCCTAATTTTAGACTCTTCAATTGATTGTGCATACACCATGAGTCTAGCCAAAGTCATATTATTATGCAACATAGACGTACGACATTCCTCCTTCACTAAATCGGCTACACCCGTCACAAAGCGACTCATTTCATCCCTTGAATTAGTCACTAGGGAAGGTGCATACCTAGACAAAGTTGAGAATTTCAAAGAGTACTCCTCAACACTCATATTGCCTTGCTTGAGATTGATAAATTCCTCTACCTTCTCTTCCCTCTTCTCACGGGGAAAGTACTTGCCAAGAAAAGCTTCCTTAAACTCTTCCCACTCAATAGGACCCGAATCTTCCGGCCTATTGTCCTTCCATTGAGTGTACCAAATTTGAGACACATCTCTCAATTGATAAGAAGCCAACTCCGCCTTCTCCCTAGATGTAACCCCCATAGCACTCAAAACTTTGTACACACCATCAAGAAATTCTTGTGGATCCTCATTAACCTTAGAGCCAAGAAAGCTTGGAGGATTCATCCTCACAAAGTCTCTCAACCTAGAAGTCATAGTGCTCTCCATAACCCTAGGCACCATACTCAAATTGATTTGAGTAGTTACGGCTTGAGCTAAAGCCCTCAAAGCCTCTCCAATCACCCTATTAGACAACTCCGGTACCTCATCACCTCCTCCTACATTAGGAGCATGATCACCTTGAGGAGGCACTTGATCATCTTGAGCACCTTGAACACCTTGCCCACCTCATCACTTCCTCATTACTCCTTCCCTCTTCCATCCTTCTAGCGGCCATCCTTCTAGTAAACACAAGGAAACTCATAAGAAGGATAATCATAACATTTACTCTACCGCACGATATAGGAGTAGAAAAGAAGGGAAACTATATCGTCCTATAGCCTCTCGCCCATAGATGTGTCGCGATTCACACCGATGGTCAAGACTCTACTAGACGTGACTTGATGAGACTTTTTGATACATAAAACTACTTTCACCAAACCTATGCTCTGATACCAACTTTGTCACAACCCGAAACCATACCCTAGAAGATAGGGTGCAATCTCGAATTGCGACCGGCGTCGTCGAACTCTCAGAGTTCTAAGACAAGCCTTATTCATGTCACTCATTGTATATACATAGTGAAAAGTAGTGCGGAATTAAAACTTTTCACAAACACATAATGTAGTCTTTAAAAACCTCTTTCATATAAAAGTAATAGAAATGCTAAGTCTCAATCTCATCATCTTAAGACACAAGAGTACTTTGGGACACGGCCCATACTTCATACGAAAATAGAAATACTAAGTCTATTACAATACTTCATAAAGAAAGATAAAATGACATATATCTGCCCTCGAGTAAAATGAGGACATACTTCAACTCTTCTACTCGGACGATCCTTCGAAGACCAAGTCTTCTTCTCCAAAGCTCCTTACCTACCAAGGACTATAGATAGAAAATAAAGCATGGAATTAGTACAACAACATGTACTAAGTATGGCTATATGCATAAAATCATGAAAATGGACTTTATTGGAAATATGCATCTTTTCATTGGAAATCATAGTATAAACATAAGAACATCATTTAGCAATTAAGAAACACATAAGATAACATTCAATCAAATATAGCATTTAAAGGCTCACATTACAGTGAAGTCCCTTCACTGTTACAGTGAAGTCCAAACCTTCTTTTAACATCTCCTAGCATGTAATTCCCTCACTTAAAGTCATCCGAAGATTCACTTAAGTCACACAAAGAGAGACCGCCCATACACCCTCTCTAGATGTGCCTAAACGACCCTTAAGATTACCTACAATGAGTCACATACATACTTAGAAAACAATCATAAACATCTATGTAACATTCTTCTACCAAAGGTCAATTCCAAGGTTCACTTGAGTAAGTGTGGAGAGACTGCCCATACAATCTCTATCACACACACACAAGAGATCCTATAGACTACCTCAAATAGAATCATTCTCACTAAACACACCAACACTTAAATGATAAGACATTCTCCTTCCAAAGCCTATCAAAAGACCTACTTAAGTAAATCAAGAAGGTATGTCCATAGTGCAATGACCTCTCCAAGATTACACAAATAGTCCTTAAGACTTCCTAAGGTTTAGATCATGTCAACAAGATTCACCAACTTCCCTAACTAGAGTCATCCTCAAGACTTTCAAAGATAAGATATGAAGAGACCATCCTTTCATGTCCTCCTCACACTTTAGCTAAGGAATGCTTAAGTCACTTTAGATTAGGTACTCAACCATTTACAAAGTTACTAACATAGATCATCAGTTCATTAAGACTCATACATCACATAAGACACTCACATAAAGCAACACATAAGACACTCACATAATGGTCTTGGACAAGACCTAGGAACTCCACATAACACAGGAACTCCACATAACACCTTCAAAGTCTATTGTGCAATGTCTAGATAGCGTCCCATACCACCACCTAAACCTCATAAACTTATCTAATGCTAAAAGGTATTCCACATGATGAGAATAGGCAATAACCGACATAGACCATGATATCAAAACATGGAATCCGAAGTTCTATCCTACTTCGATGAGGTTGTTCTACTTGCCAATGGTAGAACTTGGACACATCCCATGTAGGCACATGGTTAAGGAATATGAAGGGTGTACGAAGCATTCAATCTCTTATTTAATTGAATCCACTTCCCCCTTACTCATACTCACTCGGTGCTATCCTTAGTTGTCATAGATTAATTCACATTAAGGTTCATATAAATAGGTCCCTTATCTAGTTCATGACCCCCTTTACATTCACCCTACCAAAGCAAGGTCCACTAGGGCATAACTCACTTTGGCGACAAGAAGCTCATAGCGACTTCCCTAAGATATGATATGATGCCGTTCCAGCCAATAAACCTTAAGTACATCACTCATCGCATGAAGGATACCATTATGGCTAACTACTTCACAATTCATAACCTCGCCACTAAGTTCAAGGTTCCACATAAATTGACCTTCTTATCCTTAAGGCCTCACTTATATTTATTTATTCAAGACTAAGAGTTATGACACCCTATATCAAGACATCACATAACCATAATCATATATACATCAAGCTAGAGATACAAGTCAACTAAGACAAGACATCAAATACTTCACTTTTAACCCATAATACAAGCTATTCTAGAAACACTTCTAAAACAACCTAACATCTTCAAGTCATCCTATATATCATCATAACGTCATTAATATACTCCACATAGACTCACAAAGTCAAGTAGGAATAACCAAGACTTAACCTAACACTACATTCATAATTTCAAGTCAAAGTCTAACATGATCACTTAAGGCAACATAACTAGAAGAATACATACATGACTATATAACTTCACATGTAGATAAGAAATGCCATACTTCACATCATCAACTACACAACTAGCCACATAACTTCAAGTAGTTGCCAATAAGGCCATGCTCATAATATTGCATAAAGTAACGCCGACAAGGCCACATCAATTGCAAGTAAAACACATAACACCGCCACCATAAGTGGACCATACCAAACACAATAGAATCGAAGTATAATTAATATCAAATTAAGGAAAACGGGGCAGCATACCTTCATCCCCATATCCACATCTCAATTCAATGCCAAATCAACCAATTCAACATCACAAGGCTCTTACCCATGGCCATGAACAATAATTCAGAGCAATAACCATAAAACTCAATGAATATACATCAATTCAATCTAGGTTTAACAATCTAAGATCAATTATATATCAATTGAACACAATTCTTATATCATTAGAAAGCCCATAAGAAACTACACAACAATTCATCAACATTAGCTTAATATCAAGTAACCCAAAAAGTAGTCAAAACTAGGGTTCATCAATTCACATGGGTTCATAGGTAATTTATGTTGAAATCATCAATACAATATCAATTAGATCATAATTCAATGTTTAGAAATCATTTATCCAAAAACCCATGGTAGAATCCCGAAATTGGATAATTCACTTTAGAAAACTTTGTAAAACACTTTGAGGATTGGGCTCCTTGATGAAATAAGTTTCAAGGATCAAAAGCCATACCCAAGGATGATAATCCTTCACTTTGATGAAGAATTCTCCTTCAAAACGCCACACCAAGCTGATCCTTCAAGTTGGACTTCAATGGAGTCTTTGGGATTTCTAAGGGACTTTGGGGTTTTGATTTTAGAAGAATCAATTATTCTAAGTGTTAAACACTTATATACTCATCTAAAATACCCATAAGACCCTTAATAAACCGCCTAAACTCTTATTTGGAAGTGGAGTGAATTTACAAGTTCACCCCTGACTTGGCAGAAAATCTGCGCACAGGGAACTTGGCTGCGATGACTTGCTTGTGACAGGGCGTCACGGGTGCAATGGCCCGTCATGGCCATCCATTGCAAGATCCAGTGGCTTGCCAAGGGTCCCCTCTACACCCTTGAACAAGTCCACCACGACGGAACCTTGTGACGGGGCGTCACATCCATGACTGGCCGTCGACTGCTCCGTCGCCAAGGCTGCCTGGGACAGCCTGCTCACCAGGTTTTGGGTCCTTCCTCAAGGACCCTTTGATGGTCCTTGGGGATATTTTCCCGGACGTTTCCAACCCAAATATGATCATATATAAGTTTAACACCTCTCACATGAATTTCATCCAAAACGAACACATAAAACTCAACCAAACTCGCCTAGACGTACAAGGTCGACTCAAGGCATATCTTTTCGAATGCCTTTGACGTTCTTGGTTGTTTGACCTCGAAACTTCACAAAACTTTAACCACTGCATATACATGCTATAATAACTCTATTAAGAACTTTAAAACACCATGAAACACACATAAAACCACATAAGAGACAATTAGGTGACTTAGTCGTCCAACGTCTTAGTCGTCCCTTGACGTTTGACTTCCAACACCTCTAATATTTTTAGGTACTTCCTCTATACCACATGTTAAACATATTTAGGTCCTTATAACACCAAGACCAACATGTTAGGCTCTAGTTAACCTATGTCATTTTCGAGGTCTTACACTTCTAGGAACTCTTTAATTTCAAGCTCAAGTAAGAATAGAAGGACAAGGTAACAAATATCTACAACCTTACTACTCTCCTCCTCATCCCCCACTTAGGGTAAACCCATTTAAGAGAAACTTTACTCAACTATCATCTTTCCTCTAGGCCTAACACCCAAAGGAAATCCATAACAATCAAGTTAGGTCATACTACTTAACCACATAAGGTTTCATCTATACCATAAACACCAAGGGTCATAAAACATTAGGGGAAAATAATAGAGGAGACATAGCCATTAGGTCTCTTTCTTTTCTTTCAATATAAAGGTAAGGTAAGTTCCTAGTCAATCCAACACACATCATCACCCTACAAGGTAAATACACTACCCTCTCTTCTAGGATCAAGTCTATACAAAAGACTCCAATCCATACAAGGCAATTATGAAGCACTTAACATATATCAAAGCAACAATGAAAAATTTTCACATATGATAGGACAACTTTGAATACTTAAACATATATAAAGGTAACATACATTCTTGAACTATCTATAACACTTCTTCAAAGCATTTCAAGCTCAACCATAGCATAACATATCGTCATGCCAACCCATATAGCAAACATACCAATCCAAAAGGAAGCTCAATTCAACTACAACAACTTCTTTAACAAGCTCTAACCAAATCATAACCTAAATCTTCACATTACATGTCAATTCACCTAAATCACATATATAGCCATAAATGGCATCACATCAACATATATCAAGGTTCACCTTCACACATACTCATATAACCATAAAATCAAGATAAGCATCAAAACTCACCTTTTCTCCCTCAAGCATAGAGATACCATCTCATCCAAGAAATAACATCTAAAAGACCACCGGACAAGAAAACATAAGAGAGATATCTTATAGAGTTAAGTTCTATGGCACGACATGAGAATGATGAAGAAGGGAAACTCTATCTTCCTATAGCCTCTTGCTCATAGATGTGTTGCGACTCACCACCGATGATCGAGAGTCTACTAGACGTGGCAATATGAGACTTTGGATCCTAAAACCACTTTTATAAACCTCAGGCTCTGATACCACGTTTGTCATGACTGTGGAGCACCCACTAGAAGTAACATGGCGTACTTGACCTCTCGAAGGTCTTATACAAGCTCATAGTTATCATTCATCACATTATCATAGGTAAATTTAGAGGAAAATTTAAAACTTTTCATAGAACATCATATGCTAGAATATCACTTCCATTATATATAAAATATCGTAATACATAGTTAAAGACTCTAAGTCTCTTTGTCATCTTAGACTCAACATCATTAGAGTAACCTAGGGACACGACCCTTATAACATAAACCATAAGTAAACTAATACAAGACTTTACAATAAGACATGACATAGGAAACCCTTGAACTTAAGGATTTCTTTCCTTGAGCTTGGGAAACACATATCAAGCCCTTCACCTTAGATAAATCCTTTAAGCATCTATAACTTACATTTTGTGTAAAAAGGTAAAGAAGAATGGTGTTAGTATAAGAATGCACTAACTATGGCAGCCATGCAAAAATATGCATTTAAAAGGGACATTTTACTTGAAATTATGCATCATGCCTTTTTGTGAAAACTTCATAAAACTTGATACAATAAGCGTTATACCATTTAAATACTTAATTTAGACATATTCAATGGTCACAACACTACATAAAACCAGACATTGCATTTAAGGAATTTTAGTCACCACTTTACAGTAAGCTTTATCACTTTACAGTAAACTCATTTATTCTAAACACTTTAACTTCTCAAGTAACCCTCTAGTGATACTTGGTGCAATGTATCACCTTAGGGCCACAAGGTATTCATACATACAACCTTCCTAACTCAATACATGCATTCATAGAAGTATAACATATCACAAGACACTTTCAAGTCAAGACTCCCAACGTCATTACAGTGAACCATAGTCAATATTCACATATGTTAACTTCGCCATATATAGACTGTTATAAGACCTTACTCATAACCCCAATCTAAGTCTACTAGTTCAATGTACTTGTGAAGCCCCATAACCTCACACATACCTATCAAGAGACCATAAGCCTCAACAAGCACTTCATACATCAACAAGACAAGCATAGACAACCTCCTTCATGTCAAGTAAGACCTTCATCATAAAGTCATTAAGACCAACATTATGCATATAAGATAAGACCACATCATATAGACTCATTAGGACTCATACCATGCATTTCATCACAACAAGTAGACAACACTACAATGTCATGCATAAGGACATAAACATAATCATATACTTTAGAACACCTTCCTATAAATCCCTTCAAGAACTACTTGTGAAATGCATAGGGGAATTTCCATACCCCTGCTTACACTAAGCAACTTCCCTTAAGTTATCCTAGCTACGGTCCTTACTTTACTTCCATTGTCAATTTTACTTTAGGGAAATTATACCCTTAACCGGCAATAAGACCATAGGTGCTACATGGAATTTGGTGTTGTAGAGCCTTACACCAAGGGAATGTGCTCTACCTTGCCAAACTAGAACATTAACACATGCCAGCATATTAGGTGAGATACCTTGCTAGATCCTATGGGGCAAGCATAGTTCATGGAACTTCGAGGTATATATGAAAACCCTCTTTATGCCTATTGAGGCATTGTAGTTATCCATTTATGGAAATATCACTCTATGACCTTTAGGTTATGAGGCTAACCACCTCATTAGGGTACACTTGAGAACACCTTTCAAGGCCCCTCCATTGACTAGATCATCATACATGTGTGTGTGTACATACATGTGAGCAAACCTTTCACATAACACCTTTAGACCACACATACTCATACTTTAATTAATTCATTCATATAATACATGTTCATCACTTAACCATTCATTCATATTCATAAACATAAATAACCACCTAGGAATTATCCTATCAAGGCACACATGTGAAATGCATGGACAAGGTCCCATACCCTCATCCATACTAGTACACCTATCAATTCATCCTTGTTTAAGAGTTACAATACATGCTTCATGGACATATACTTAATATGCATAGTAGTAGAGATTAGTGCATATGAGAATAACCTTTCATTAGACACCATGAATCTATACTACTCATAAGCATGCATGAAGGTGTGAGTGTGTGTACATTGGTTAACATGATCAGCTAATGGATATCAACAAAACATTGAGGCAGCAACCCTCTTAGGACCACAATGCACATCCAAGCATAGACCACACAACACATAATACAATAGGAGACAAGATAACTAAAACACTTGCATTCAACACTCCTAACCATAGCTAATCACACATTCATATAGGGGTACATAGGTAATGGTTAACTAACCATTTATAACTCATCAATGTCAGCACCTAAATCAACCCTAACATAGTAATTCACATACATATTACAGTAGCAATACTACCTAGATCACAACTAGAATGGAAGACTAGGCATGCTTTAACTTTGGTGATCATCACCACCACACCTTCATAATACAATTGCCTTCAAGGCCATGATCACATCACATATATAATGAAAATAAATTAAACACCTCCACCATAAGTGGACCATACAACACAATGCCATACAAGGCCAATTCTATCAACAATACTATAGAAAAGTAGAGAAATATAGTTATCTTACCAATTCATCAACCTTTGATCACCGTTGATCAATACTCACTATCCATCAATATTATCAATATACGGAAGTAGATAAATGTATCTTATCATAAACGAAATCATGCTTCATCTATCCTAGAATTAAGATTACATTATGTACATTGCATTATCAATCTATAGAGGATAGGAGAACATAGATCAATCTTACCAAAACTACCTTGCTTTGATCATCAATGATCAATACTCATAATTCATCAATAATTCATGTATATGGCAGTAGCTACAAGTATACTAACATAATCGAAATCCACAACTCAATTATCATAAGATCAAAATCACATTATATACACTACATCACCAATCAATAGAAGGTAGAAGAACATAGTCTAATCTCATTCAAACCTTCAAACCTTGATCCACATGGATCACTCATCAACAATTCACCATCAATATACATAATAGGCAGTAGATAAAAGCAATTCAATATGCTAGAATCATAATTTATTCAACACATAATCTAGATCACAATGCCCATAACATAAGCTAATTTGAGAATTAGAGGGAACATGGGTTCATCGTGCAATTGGATTGAAATTCACTTTACAATCGGTACATTATCATCAATTCATCATGGGAAATCTTTTGAAAACGTTTTGAGAAAGAACCCATGGCTAAATTTGAAGATAGGAAGAATGATCATGAATTCTCTTAGAAAACTTTGGAAGGAATTCTCTAGATGAAAGGTTATCTAGATATTAAGGATCATCATACCTTATTAGATGAAGAAACCACGAAAACTTGATGAAGAAACCTTGATATTCCATCACCATGGCTGTTTTTGAGCTTCATCTCCAATGGAGGTTTCTAGAGAGAGTTTGGTTTGGGAGGGAAGTCTAATTTTGAAGAATGAATTGGGTATGGGTTTTTCATGTTACAAATCAACTTAAGATACCCAAAAACACTTTAAATAACCGTCTTTAGTATTTTAGGGAGGTGGGGTGGATTTTCCAATTCACCCCTTGCATGGAAGCGTGCATGGTGCAATTGCACGCAGCACCTACGGACGTCAGTCGACGGAGCGTCGATGCAGTGACGACCCGACCTGTTGCTTCATCGATGGTGACTGAGGCTGAACATTGGGGGCTCATGCTCACATGTATAAAAGTGTTGATCTATGCCCCCCATCGATGGGTCATCGTCTCAGCACGAGGCGTCGATTGGGGCTCGTCGATTGACACTGCCAAGGCAGTGTCTCGTCTGCTTTTGGGTCCTCCTTAAGGGCCTTTTACAGGTCCCTTGGGGAGTTGGGACCAGACCTTTCCAATGTAAATACATTAATTTAGATGTTAGGGACCTTCCACATCAGTTTCAACCAAAACAAATTCATAAAAATTTCAACACACACCATGACACACATGCGCGTCTCAAGTGTTAACTTTCAAACGTCTTGGACGTTCTTGGACGTTTGACTTCCAAATAACTTCAAATCAATCATACATGATTTAAAACACTTAATTAACATATTAAAAATCTTATAGGAACATGTGAGTCTCTAGACACCTTAACTCATTTTGGGGGTCTTACAACTAGATTCGGACATGAATGTCATCGAATTGCGAGTGTTCCCTCTATCATTGACAGGAGAAGTTGCTATATGGTTCAGTGAGTTGTCCTACAACTCAATCTATAATTGACATCAATTTAAAGATGTTTTATTAGCAAGGTACTACCCAGTGTCTAAGAAGCTCAACCACAAGGATAAGGTGAACAACTTTTTGGCATTATCTGGAGAATCAGTGAGCAGCTCTTGGGACAGATTCACTGCATTCGTGAGGGGTTTACCAAGTCATCGCATTGATGATGAGTCACTAAAGAAGTATTTTGATAGAGGTTAGGATGATAACAATAAAGCAGTGCTGGATACTATTGTTGGAGGCTCCTATGGAGAATGAACCTATGCTGAGATCGCGGAGAAGTTGGAGAAAATATCTTGCAATAACAAAGCTTGGAGAACTAGAAAGTTGGACACTGGCGAAACACCTTCGCTGTTCAAGTTATAAAAAAATCAAGCCGCATATGAGATTTGCAAAGAGATGGCGCATATGAGAACCGAGTTGGGGTTGGTCTTGAAGCATGTGAGCGGGGGCACAGAGAAACTGAATATGGTAAACTATTTGACTAAACACCACCACTAGCATAGGAGTTTTACGATGAAGAGGATACATATGCAGTTAATGATCAGACGGGGGGTTTCCGACCAAACGCCCAAGGTTTCGATCCATATAATTGGCGCCAAGGTCAAAACTATGGTAAGTACAACCTAGAGGGTCAATATTTTCTAGATGGGAATTACAATCGTGAACACAATTTCAACTGGAACAACTATGGTAACATGAACGATTGGGTTGTACCATATGTTCCTCTTGAAAATTGGGAAGTTGCTCCTAGGGAAGGTGGAGGTAGTATGGTACAAATTGAGGATATGCTGCAGAAGATGATGAGGAGGTTTGATGCAACTAATGAGAATGTCAAGGAGATGAGAGGTGACCTGTCTAGCATTGGACAAAATATGGATGCACATGCAGTCTCGATAAAGTATCTTGAGCTACAGATGACTCAGTTGTCCACTAGAGTGAACCGACGCCAACCTGCCACTCTTCCAAGCAACACTATCCAGAACCCAAAAAATGATGGGCATTGCATGGCAGTCACTACTCGAGGGGGTAAGCAGAGCATTGATCCACCTATGCCGTCTATAGTAGAAAGAGAGATGAGAAAGAAAGATGATGTGGTAGAAGATAGTGGAGAGTTAGGTGAGTCTACAATAAAAGAAGTGGAGTTATCTAAGAAAGTGGTCCCCATACCTAGACCTCCACCACAATTTCCACAAAGACTAATGAAGAAAACGAAAGATGGTAAATATCGCCGATTTATCACTATGTTAAAGCAGCTTTCCATTAATGTTCCGTTGATAGAAGCTTTAGAGAAAATGCCCATATATGCTAAGTTTATGAAGGATATGGTGACAAAGAAGAGGTCGGTGAGTTTTGAAGATGATGACAGAATGCAACATTGTAGTACTGTTGCTACAAGGTCTCTTGTGCAGAAGAAGGAGGATCCGGGTTCCTTCACCATTGTACTATAGGGTTGCTACACTTTGCGAAGGCACTATGTGATCCTTGTGCGAGCATAAATCTCATGCCACTGTCCATTTATAAGAAGTTAGGCTTGGGGGGCCCAAAGCTTACCACGATGCGGTTACTGATGGCTAATCGAACTGTGAAGAGGCCCATAGGTTTACTCTATTATGTTCTTGTGAAAGTGGAGTCGTTCATCTTTCCCTTCGAATTTTTAATTCTTGATTGTGAGGTTCCCATTATCCTAGGGAGACCATTCCTTGCAACTGGGCGTGCATTAGTCAATACGAAAAAAAGGGCAGATGAAGTTTAGGTTGAAAAATGAAGAAGAAACTTCCAATATCTGCAGGTCCATGAAGTAGAGTGGTGAGTTCCAAATAGTATTTGCAATCACCTATAGAGTGGAGAGTGCATCAGAAGTTCAAATTGAAGAGCGACTAGGTGTTGAGGCAATAGCAGCTGTCATCATGAATTTTGACAGTGATGGTATTGAAGAGTGTGATTCTTTGGTGGCCGCACTTGAAAGAAATGAATATTGGTCAAATTCAAAGAAGTTGGAGTTGGACATGAATCATCGCGATTCTCCACCTGCGAGACCATCCATAGTGGAAGCACTGAAATTAGAGCGTAAGGATCTACCACCGCATTTGAGGTATGTATTCCTTGGTAGAGATGACACTTTGCTGGTGATTATTGTAGTAGATTTGAATGGGCAACAAGTAAGTGCTTGGTGGCAGTGTTGAAGATGTTCAAGCAAGCCATTGGATAGAATATTGCAGATATTATTGGCATCCCTCCCGGTATTTGTTCCCACAAAATCAAACTCATGCCATATCACAAACCTAGTATTGAGCACCAAAAAATATTGAATCCACCTATGCAAGAAGTAGTTAAAAAGGAAATAATCAAGTGGTTGGATGTTGGGATCATTTATCCTATTGCCTACAGCAGTTGGGTGTGCCCTGTTTAGTGTGTGCCTAAAAAGGGTGGGATGATTGTGGTACCTAATGAAAGGAACGAGCTTGTTTCGATGCGTCCCATGACAGGATGGAGAGTTTGCATGGATTACCAGAAGTTGAATGCATGGACAGAAAAGGACCATTTTCCCATGCCCTTCATGGACTAGATTTTAGACAAACTTGCAAGCAAGGGTTGGTATTGTTTTCTTGATGGCTATTCGGGCTACAATCAGATCTCTATCGCCCCGGAAGACCAAGAAAAGACCACCTTTGCTTGACCTTATGGGACTTTTGCATTCAAAAGGATGTCATTTGGGTTGTGTAATGCGCCGGTGACCTTCCAGCGTTGTATGATGCCGATATTTTTTGATATTATGGAGGACACTATTGAGGTGTTCATGGATGATTTTTCTGTGGTTGGCGATTCCTTTGATCGATATTTGAATAATCTAGCTGAGGTGCTCAAGAGATGTAAAGATTGAAATTTGGTGATAAATTGGGAGAAATGCCACATTATGGTGAAAGAATGTATAGTGTTTGGCCATCGAATCTCAAAAAAGGGGATGGAGGTTGATCGGGCCAAAGTTAAGGTGATAGAGAAGCTTCCACAACCCATCTCGGTCAAAGGTGTGAGAAGTTTTCTTGGGCATACTGGTTTTTATCTAAGGTTTATCAAGGATTTTTCAAAAATTTCACATCATTTGTGCAAACTGCTCGAGAAAGACTATAAGTTCTATTTTGATGAATCCTGTCTGAAAGCATTTGGAGAGTTGAAAGGGAAGTTAGTTTTTGCACTCATTATTGTTTCACCAAATTGGGGTGAGCCATTTGAGGTGATGTGTGATGCGAGCGGAGTTACCCTTGGTGTGGTGTTGGGACAGAGAAGAGATAAACTCATTCACCCTATCTATTACGCGAGTAAAGACCTGAATGAAGCCCAAGAGAATTACATTGTAACTAAATAGGAACTTCTCGCAGTGGTATTTGAATTTGAGAAATTTCTCTTCCATTTGCTTAGCACGACCGTCATAGCGCATACCGATCATTCTGCTTTGAGGTATTTGGACGCAAATCCAAGGTTGATCAGATGGGTATTATTGCTTCAAGTGGCCAACCACTCGTCTAGATTGGAAGATGAAGCTATGCGAAAATTGGAGAAAATGCTGAAATTGATGATGCATTCCAGATGAGTATGTATTGACTGCTCCTCATGATTTGATCCCATGGTTCATAGACTTTGCGAACTATCTGGCAAGTGATTTGGTCCCGTCGGATTTGAACTTCCACCAAAGGAAGAAGTTCTTGCATGATGTGAAGAAGTTTTTTTGGGATAAGCCATACTTATATCGGGGTTGTGCTGATGGGATTATTTGTCGTTGTATAGCTAAGGTTGAAATGTGGAGTGTTCTGGAGGTGTGTCATTCATCGCCTTTTGATGGGAACCATAGTGGTATTCGAACTGTGCATAAGATCTTTCAGTGTGGGTACTATTGGCCCACCATCCACCTAGATGCTCATGATTTCACCAAATCATGCGATCGTTGCCAACAAGATGGAGGGATTTCAAAGAGGCAAGAGCTTACATGAACCTCATTCTGGTGATTGAGCTATTTTATATATGGGGTATTTACTTCATGGGCACGTTTGTGAGTTCTCATGGGATGATGTATGTTCTTGTAGTGGTCGACTGTGTGTCAAAATGGGTGGAAGCAATTGTGCTCCCCAACAATGAAGGGAAGAGTGTCACCGCATTCCTAAAGAATAATTTCTTCTCCAAATTTGGTACACCTAGGGCCATTATAGCGACGGAGGTTCTCACTTTTGTAATAAATTATTCAAAGTGCTGCTGGAAAAATATGGTGTTCGCCACAAGGTGGCACTCCTTACCACCCACAAACTAGTGGGAAAGTTGAAGTGTCCAACCGGGAGATTAAACAAATTCTGTCAAAAACTGTGAATGCCCACAGAAGGGATTGGTCAAGGAAGCTAGATGATCCTCTTTGGGCCTACCGACTGCATACAAGACCCCCATAGGTATGTCTCCATACCAACTTGTATTTGGGAAGGCTTGGCACTTACCGGTCGAGCTAGAGCATAAGGCTATGTGGGCAATGAAAAGACTGAAGTTGGACTTCACAGGAGCGTAAGAACAGAGTCTAAATGAGTTGAATGTGCTTGATGAGTTTCTTCTAAAATCCTATGAAAGTTCAGCCATCTACAAAGAGAAGATGAAGAAGTATCATGATCAAAGAAGTGAAAACCGAGAATTTGCGGTTGGTGATTTTGTGCTTCTATTCAACTCTAGGCTGCACTTATTTCCAGGAAAACTAAAATCCAAATGGACAGTGCCATTCCTCATCACCTAAGTGTTCACTCATGGAGCGGTTGAGCTGGAGAACAAGGAAGGTACAAGGTTCATAGTAAATACACAAACAATTAAGATCTATCTCGGGCATGCGGAAAGTGTTCACGAAGTGATTGAGGCCTACCATCTTGATGAAGTCTGAGTAATCAAGGTTCTTGCGTCGTGATGTGACGTAAAATCAAGAGCTGCTTAGGATGCAACCCAAGGGGTACTCTCTAGCCAACGATAGGTTTTGTTCCCATAAAGAAAGAGTTTTTGTTTTGTTAAGTTTCTTTAGGTGTGTCATTTTCTTTGTCTTTGTGTGCTAGTGTTTTCCAGAGATTAGAATAGCACCTGTGTCTAGAAAGTATCCAGAAAATACAAAAAGAATGGCCTAACTATTGTTATATGTGTAGGAGGCCAAATCAGAATCTTTAGAAAATGGTCTGGTGCAGAGATTTACGGACACCATCGCCGGTCCGTCGTTCAATCGATGGACCGTCAATACTGTGTGTAGATCCCACGTAAGCTTCAAAACTTGTTTGAGTCTAAGAGTGATCCATAGTCCTAATTGATGGACCATCAATGGGGTCTTGTGGATCTAGTTTGCCAGTGAATCGACCTGACCCGGTCGCCTATATTTAAAACACACCATTCAAATTCTTTCTCCGTATAGAAATTGGCGATGGTGGCTTGGGAGATTTCTACCCGGCATCCTCAGACCATAATGTATGTGAGAGGGTCCTTTTTTGCGAGTTTGGCCTGCTTCTGGATGGACCCTCAGAGAATGGTAGCACTCGTAGCAGGGTTGGAGATTGACTTTGCACGGATGATGTTGGCGGAGATACACGAGAGGGCGTTCAAGACCTCCACTACTTACCCCTTTTCGTGTTTGGTCTTTCAGTTGTGCAGGGATGCTAGAGGCCAATCCGGCACTGTGATACACTCTGTCGAGCGACCAGGACATTGGATGTAGTCCTCATCAGAGATAAGGCCAATCTGGCAGCACCCAGTAGAGGGCCCCTGGTCGAGGTTCCTCCATTGGGCGAAAATCTTGCAGATACGGTGGAGCAGGCCCAAAGGGCTGACCCCTCCATACCAGCATGCCGACCCCACCCCGAATTCTTCTTCTCATGCCTCCAGCAGGGCCCCCACCTCTTCGAGGTATACACCACCCACGGTGGTGCTTCCCTTGGCTAGAGTTCAGAAACTTGAGGCTCAAATGGCCACCCTGCTCTATCATATACAAACTTTGATGAAAAATTCAATAGTAGAGGCCGAGGACCGCATTGAAAAAAGGGTGACCACGCTAACAGAGTAGCAAATTCAAGCGGTTCACAAACACCTAGATGCATTTAAGTTAGAGTTTTGGCACGACCAACCCCCCAGCATAAACCTTACCACCATTTAGACTAAGCTGGTCGACCAACAAGCTAATGTAGACACTATCTTCGAGATGCAGCAGACTGAGTCAGAGCATGCCCACACTGATCTAGATGAATATATTGTTCTTAGGGCCTTGTTCAAGGTCCCTGATGAGACACAGCCCGAACAACATGCGTGGCAAGAGGCACTATTCTAGCTGCACCACTGAAGCCGGTGATGAGGCCCGTGCTAGAAACGTAAGCGGACGGAGATGGAACAGGCTAGGAGGTCCTCGTTAGTTGATGAGGAGGTTTGCTAGAGGAGGGTGCAAGAGCTAGCTGCTAGGCATCTAGTTCCATTTCTATGAGCGGAACAATGAGCACTACTGATGGTGCTGATACAGTGGTATATAGCACTACTGATGGTTTTATCCTTTGAGATGTGGTCACTACTGATGGTGACCCAATTGCTGACCCTACGGGCTCTGGGAAATCGGACTCGTCCACTTGTTGATAGGTCATCGGCGCTATGCACCACGGGTTTGTTTCACCTCCCATTGCAATTTCTATGTTTTCATGTGCATTATGGACAATTGTACGCTCTTTTGTTGGGGGTGGGGTAAATAGAATGTGAGTTATAGGGTGAAGTCTGAGTAGCCCAACTTACGATCCTCTCTTGGGGTTTTCTTGCCTGTGTTCTCTTTCCCCAAGAGACTGCTTAAATTTCAGTTGAACCGAGATGTATAAGGATGTGTATGTGTATGAGCATGACAAGATTGAAGCATCATGGCTAAAAAAATGAGCCCCGTCCAATTTAAGTGCTTGCATTTATAGGCTCAGCAAAGTTGAATCTGTTGGCTCTTAGCATGACATGAAAATGCACCAACTGCATGACATGTAACTAAAATTTGAACTCGAAATTCTGATAATCTCAATATGCAATGATGTGCCAAGTGAGTGTGAGAATATTTGATTGTTCAATAGTTGATGCCTACCTAGATCTTGCCCGGTTATTCTTGCTAAGGAAATCTGCCCTAGATGCTAGGAAGTGATCATAGGCCCTTGTTCAGAATAGTCCACAAATAGCCTAGTAAGAGGTTGAACAAATTAAGTGCATGTTCCCTTTGATCCAAATAAGTTGATCCTTTAAATAGACCATTTCTTTCTAACACACCAACTCACCTTTCTATGGTATAATGTTTTGGCCCCAGTCCCTCCCTGGACATGTGCACCTCGACTTAAGCCAAAAGACTAAGTTGAGGGTGGCTAATGCAGAAGTGACCTCGTCTTGGCCCTGACCCGACATCAGGTATTGTGCACGTCGACTCGTGGAAAAGCCATGAGTTGAGGGTGGCTATTATGAGAGAAGACCCAAAAATAGGTGTGACAAGAGTTGGAGGTTGAAAAGAAAATCATAAGTAAGAGATAGATGTGACTTGGTGAAAAATAAAGGAACAGATGAAATGAATGAAAAGAAAAAAAAAAGAGAAAAAGAGGAAAGAGTTTGTTTTGAGAAAAAGATACAAAAGTGAAATTCACACCTAAGGAAAGAACACAAAGAAATAGGGCGTCAAAACAATAAAAAGAGGTTGAAAGCCTAGCTGTAATGTCAAGGAGGGGCAGATAGTCGTTAAATGTACCAAAATGTACCACACCTGATCCTGATCGTATGTTACAAGCCGAGAAAGTCCTGTAGTGATCCTAGAGTCTAGTCTTGTGAACCTAAGCAACGAAGATAAGTGCAAGCTTATGGTGTGGAGCACTAACTGTATTTGAACTTATTCCTAAGTGTGAGTGTTGAAATAGATCCTTGTACCCTAAATTCATAATTACTGTGTGAAAATTGAGGATTTTGTTTGAAGTGAGGGCACTAGTTACATTATGAGAAAATTGGTACCTTGGTGAGAGGAAAAATAGTGGAGTTGTCTGTTGTACGGTGAATTTGTGTCATGATATGATCCGCATGAGTTATCTTTTTCAGACTGAGGAGTAGGTCTGCACTCAATCAAGGTTGAGTCGGGATAGATAGCCATGTGATTTCTTGAGCTTAAATTGCCTACTTCTATGCAAGTGTCGTGAAGGGTCATAGTGCATCGCTTGAGGACAAACAACGAATATAAGTTGAGGGTATTGATATACCGTGAGTTCACGGTATATCAAATGCATTTCACTTAAGAGTTGTGTGTGTCTAGGTCCCTTTTGTATTTGTTTTAACAAGTTTTGTGTCTAGTTTTGCAGGAAAGATGTTCAGGTAGAAAATGACGGAGACAAGTGAAAAAAGTGCACAAAAAGGACCTACGGAGGCAATTGACGGTTTGTCATTCAATCGTTGCCCCGTAGGTGATGATCTTAGATGAGAAGCCCAAACATTAGAGGAAATCAGGTAATTCTAACTAAGTGTGGAACCACGAGTAACATCGACGGTCCGTGATTGATCAACGGACCGTACTGGTGAACCGTAGTTTGCGACTACGAGGGTTCCAATACCTGATATTTGTGGGATCTAAGTGTTTAGTCACGGAGGAGCATCCATGGAACGTAGATGGAATGACGGACCATGCTTTTCGTTCGTCGTATGATTCAGAGAAGATGCAATCCGGAGCTTAAAATATTTATAAGTATTGGCTGACGGCAGCAATCCACAGACCGTCAATCAATCGACGGCCCATCACAGGTCCCATAGATGGAAACCGCGTGCCTGAACAAAACATTCCTTATTCAAATTCCTTTTTTATTAGGATTGTGTTTTCTATAAATAGGGCATAAAACCTCATTTTGGGGGTTAGCAACAACTGCTCTGGTTCTTGTGTATGCTTTGGAAATTAGTTTTTGCAACTTTGGCAAATAATTGATTTTCGGATTTGGTTTTGAAGCTTTTGGTTTGAAATTCAAGTGCAATTCCTAGGTTTTCTATGCTTATTACATAAGTCCATGATTTCTTCATCTACAAACATGAATTTTGTTCTTGCTAATATGGGTAACTAAATCCACAACTAGGGTTGTGGGAACCATAAGGGATTAACAAAGTATGACTAGT
This sequence comes from Solanum sitiens, assembly GCA_016801875.1. Classification (NCBI taxonomy): domain Eukaryota; kingdom Viridiplantae; phylum Streptophyta; class Magnoliopsida; order Solanales; family Solanaceae; genus Solanum; species Solanum sitiens. The sequence goes on along the minus strand of JABWTJ010000104.1, from coordinate 1,876,101 downwards.
AATTAAGCAATTCTTGAGTAGTATTTTTGCATGCATTGATAATTCTTTAGCTTAGAAGTCTTTTTAACGAGTGCACGCGTTAGAACTCCCTTGTTTCTACTTGCCGGACCAAAGAGGTAGTTAATAAGAAAAGAATTATCAACAAAAATTTAGTGTGATACTATCTAATAGGCTAGTGTCGATTGGTGCGAAGTAATAAATAAGTCATACATTGAATATGATGTCTAATACGAGGTAATGATAAGGGTTAGTAAATTATACGCACGTAGCTGGACGAAGGTGCAGGGTCAAATTCTCTAGATGTCGGACAAAGATTTAGAGATACCTAACTTATCACTTTGCATGTAATACACTAGGAAAGGATTTCTATTACTAGGAATACCACGTTATGAACTTGAGGGGAACACACATACCCTAATTACTTTCTCATCTTGATAACAACCAAAGTCTACTTTTGTTCACTCGATAACCACATAATTGAAGGAATTTGTTTCACAAACTCGCTTTGGAAATACCTTGATTAAAAAGATATAATTCTAGGTTAAAGTTAACTCTAATCCATTTTCCTCATGGGATCAACCCCAACATATCATTTGGGTTCTTTACTTTGTAACGATCGTTTATGCTTCTTTAGGGAGGTGTAATTTGAGCATATTATATGCCGACGTTAAGGTATAGGACAGTCCTCTTGCAACGTAATGTATGACGTTGTACCATCACTTAGACTCATAGTGATGGTTGTCGTTTAGAGAATGTCCCACAAAAACTATATTACTTCATATATAAGTAAAGTTGAGTTTGTTATTGCATTTCTTTAATGAACTAAGTGTTTTCATTATTTTACAAGCTTCTATATATTGCATGTACCCTTTTATTTTTTAGAATAAGTAAAGTTATTCATGAGTTGAGCAAAGCCAAGGTAAGTGTTTGTTCTTACTCTTTTCAAGCTTAAGTTGTTGTTAGCATTCCAAGTTGCATACTCGTACATTTAATGTACTGATGCCAATTGGTCTGCCTCATATTATGATACAAACACAAGTAACCAATATCAGCATCATCCAGTGCCTCGTTGATCCAGTTGAGCACTCCGAGTCAGTGGTAAGCCTCCTTGCATCCCAGAGGACACTTTTATTCGCTTTTAGTCTTTCTTTTATAGGATGTTGTGGGGTCTGTCCCAACATCCATCTTAGTATTATAGAGGCTTCATAGACAGTCAGATAGTTAGTTTTGAGTCTTCTATCTTTGCATTGCAGATATTTTGTTATGAGACTTAAGTGTCATTGTGACCAACTTATTATTCTTGTAGTTATTAAATGACATTGTTTTATTGAGATAAGTATTCCACTGAGTTAAGTAAGCTAAGACAAGGGTCCGCTAGAGGATAGCAATGGTCTTCGAGTATTAGTCTCGCCCAGGGTGTAGGTTCGGGGCATGACACTTAAGGAACTCACTGCTTCGCTTCCTGCCGTTGTAGCGATGCTGCTACAGCGGGATGGGTGCCTCTGTAGCGCACGAGACGGATATGGATTTATAAGATTTTTGGGATTTTTCAAGACGGAGCTCACTGGTTCAAAAAGTGTCATTGCAGCAGGATTGTTGCTTCTACAGCGACGCCGCTACAACGGGATGGACGCCGCTGTAACGGGATGACAGGTTTTGAATTAATAAATAAGACCCTTAAAATGACCTTATTTGGCCTTTTTCAACTTTTATAGCTAAAAAATGACCCTTGGGCAATTTCAATTCATTTTCCACAGTTCTTAAGGCTAAAGGTAAGCTTTTCACTCCCCATATTTGCTTTTCGATCCTTAGAATATTTTAGAATGAGTCATAGTTGATGGGGAATTGTTTCTTTATAGAATTCATGGTGGGAACAACCCCAGTTGGCTAGTTAGGTCATGGGTTTGACCTAGGTTTCATGAACTTGTTAATTGCAGGAAATTTAGTTATTAATTGTTGATTCTTGTATATTGTTTATTGTTTGTAGACCAAGAACAAGCAGAACGAATTCGAAAGGAAATGATCAAGTTTCTTATGGTTCCAAGTTTGTTTCAAAGTAGGTGATGGTTGTGATTCTATGATTGTGTGATATATACTTGCCCTTGTTCATTTTGATACACCTATATTTATGCATGTTGCAATATGGATCATAGATGTTGAAAATGAATTTATGACTTAAATGTGTTATCTTGATATGCTCTCGTGATGTGTGATTGGAATTGATTGTCACATTCTAGCATGCTAACTTTTGGATCATATTGCCACGTTCCGGCATATAACAGTTGGATCAGATTGCCACGTGCTGGCATGCTAACTTTCGAATCAGATTGCCACGTTCCAGCATGCTAACAATTTGGGTTTGGGTTCCTTGAGAGGACCAACTATGTGATTTATCATGTGAAGAGTGTTGTTGACTTCTTATGATGCTATTGAATATGTTGATATATATGTATGTTAATATAATATTGTTTGACTTGTTTATGTTATACTAGTGGATAGCCGTGTGATCCTACCAGTACATCGTGGTTGTGTTCTGACTCTGCACTTGCTCTTATTTTTGTGGAGTACAGGGCATTTCACGCGACTGATGACACACCTCGCTTAGGAGATTAGTGATCGTTGACAAATTCAAGGGTGAGCCATTTTATTCGGGCTGCCATGGAGTTATCTTTAGTCTACGTCCATCATTTTCGAATCGAGAGCTTGCTTTAGTTAGTTGATAGTTTGTTACTAATCTCTTGAAAACTTTGATATCATTATAGTTTTGGTACATTGACTTTCATATTCTAGGTTTATCTACCGCATTATTAGTTCTTTGTTATATCTTGATTTAGTAATGGAACTTAACTTAGTTATTTTACTTTATTTCCTAACTCAAATGCCTTAGTTTTAGATTTCTTGCTTAGTTGGATGATAGTAACGATTCTCCCACCTAGTAGTTAGTATGGGTGTCAATCATGATGGTTTGGGTCGTGAAAAAATTAGGTATCAGAGCCTACGTTAGTTGATCTCAATGTACAGAAATGAGTCTAACAGAGTCTCACGGAACAGTACAGGGACGCCTTTATTTTTCTTCAAGAGGTTATAGAACCCTCTGGCAAATAATAAAGAGATAGAAGAGGAAGTTGACATCGAGGATTTTGAGGAGGTTGAACAAGAGGAAGGAATGCAGGCTAAAGTGACAGGGATCCTTCCCATTGATCCGGTGTTGTCTCAACAGATCATGTCATTCTTGAAAGGGTTGGCTGGTCTGCGAATGCTTCCACCCAGTGAAACCCTTAGTAGCTAGGAGTGCGCCCCAGACGGACGAAGTGGGTGGTAACGATGCATTCTTTCCTCTTTTTTGGGTTCTGTCATGTCTGGTAATAAGCATGATATGTTGACCAAGTTTTTGAAGCTCAAGCCTCCGGTATTCCTTTGTTTTGAGACTGTAGATGCTTATGAGTTCATTTTGGATTGTTATGAGAGGCTGCATAAATTGGGTATTGTTCACCAACATAGGATAGAGTTTTTGTCCTTTCAACTTCAAGAAGAGGCCAAAAAATGGTGGAGAGCGTATGTGGAGTGCAGAACTTCTAACCTACCTTCACTTACTTGGACCAAATTTCATGTCTTATTTTAAGAGAAGTATGTGCCCAGGACCTTAAGAGATCGCAAGAAGGATGGATTCATGGGATTAGAGCAGGGTAGTATGTATGTGGCTACTTATGAGGCCAAGTTCCATGCTTTATCTAAATATGATACGCAGTTGGTCTCTACTAAAGAGGAGAGGATCCTGGTTATTTATTAGAGATTTGGATTCTGAGCTATAAGTATTGTCTGTTCATATGAATTCTGTTGGGAAGAGTTTAAATAAGGTCATAGATTATATGAAGAAAGTGGATGTGGGTGAGGGGAGATGGTCAAACCAATGCATTGGCAAAGAGAAACAGGAATGCTGGAAATTTTCAGGGCTCCTATGGTAGAGCATCCGGTCGACCTATACTCGTGGCCAAGCCAATTGAGTTCGCCCTGCCCGCCTATACAGGTAAATATTCGGAGACTCCATCTAATAATTTTCCAGCTAGTTAGAGTATTGTGCATGTGGTAGGCATCAAACCAACTGGCGGCCGCACTTGTTTTAATTGTGGAGAACTTGGACACATAATGTGAGATTTTACACAACTGCGTGTGTTTGAGTCCGGACAGCAACCTACTTAAGCAATTGTACCCGCGGGGAATGGTAGTAATGGTAGAGGACATCCACAAGTTGGGAGAGGAGGGAATCAGTAAGGTCGTGGAGGTAGAGGAAATGTTAATAGAGGTAGAGGTAACGTGCAACTAGGCAGGGAGGTGACTCGTGTGGATTATAGAGCATAATGTTATGCCTTTCCATGAAAAATGAGGCAGAGGCATCCGATGCAGTGATAACAAGTACTATTCTCATCACTGATCGGATGGCTAATGTGTTGTTTGATCCAGGTTCTACCTATTCTTATGTGTGTGTGACTTTTGCCTCTGATTTTAGATGTTATGTGATGTTCTTGATGCCCCTATACGTGTTTCTACCCCGGTTGGAGAGTCAGTCATAGTCACGCACATGTCTATCGTGCTTGCTTTATCTGGGTTATGGGATTTCAGAATGACCCTTGGGTGATTTTAACTCGTTTTACACCATTCTTAAGGATAAAGGTAAGATTTTCACTCCCCATTTTCGCTTTTCGATTCGTAAAACATTTTAGAATGGGTTGTAGTTGATGGGGAATTATTTCTTGATAGAATTCACAGTGGTAACAACTCTAGTTGGCTAGTTGGGGTCATGGGTTTGACCTAGGGTTCATGAAATTGATAAAATTCAAGGAAGTGATTAATTGTTGATTGTTGTATATTGTTGATTGTTTGTAGACCAAGAACAAGCTAACTGAATCTGAAAAGGAAAGGATATATCAAGTTTCTTAAGGTTCCAAGCTTGTTTCAAGGTAGGTGATGGTTGTGATTCTATGATTGTGTGATATATACTTGCGCTTTCTTCATTTTGATACTCGTATATGTATTTATGTTGCAATATGGATCATAGATGTTGAAAAATGGAATCATGACGTAAATGTGTAATCTTGATGTGTTCTTGTGATATGTGATTGGGATCGGATTTCCATGTTCCGACAAGCCAACTTTTGGATCATATTGTCACATTCTGCCATACTAACAGTTTGAACGAATTTCCACGTGCCAGCATGGTAACTTTCGGATCGGATTGACACGTTTCGGCATGCTAACAGTTTGGGTTTGGGTTCAGTGAGAGGACCAACTATGTGATTTAGACTACTAAAAAAACTAGATTTAGCGACAGAAAAGTTTTGTAGCTAAAGAACAAATTACATTGCTAAAACCACTTAGCGACTAATTTTTGTTACCAACGAGGGAAATAGCAATAGACTAGAGATGACGTTCGTTGCTAAGTTCAGTGATTTTTAGTAGTGTTAGCATGTGAAGAGTGTTGTTGACTTCTTATGATGATATTGAATATGTTTGTATATATTACTTTTATTATAATGTTGTTTGACTTGTTTATGTTATACTAGTGGGATAGCCGCGTGATCCTACTAGTACACCGTGGTTGTGTATTGATTCTGCACTTGCTCTTATTTTTGTGTAGTACAGGGCATCTTCACGCAACAGTTGACAGACATCACTTCGGAGATTAGTGATCATTGGTGAATTCAAGGGTGAGCCATTTCGTTCGGGCTTCCATGGAGTTCTCTTTAGTGTACGTCCACAATTTTCAGACCTAGACCTTTCTTTAGTTAGTTGATAGTTCGTTAGTGATCTCTTGTAAACATGGATATCGTTAACGTTTTGGTACTTTGACTTTCAGATTCTAGGTTTATCTTCCGCATTGTTTGTTAGTCATTAGATCTTTATTTAGTAATGGAACTTAGCTTAGTTATTTAACTTGCTTTCATAACTTAAATGCCTCAGTTTTAGATTTCTTGCTTAGTTGAATGGTAGTAATGGTTATCCCACCGAGCAGTTAGTGTGGGTGTCAATCACGGCGGTCTGGGTCGTGACATGTGTACTACCGGTGCTTGGATTTATCGTTATTTAAGTTATTTTTATAATTGTTGATCTCAGTACTTACCTTGTATATCGAATACATTTAATGTATTGATGCTACTTTGCACTACATCGTTTTATGATGTAGATTTGAACATCTTTATATTGATTTGCAGGCAGACACTACACTAAGGGTGTGTTTGGTATGAAGGAAAATGTTTTTCTAGAAAACAAGTAGATTTATGACTTATTTTCTTATGTTTGGTTGGTGAGTAGAAAATACTTTTATGAAATGATTTTTAGATTTGATATATGAATAAAAAATATTTTTGAAAAATATCTTTTATTTTTACTAGAGAAGAAAATAACTTAACATATTTGTGTGGACATCCAATTTAACACACTCGACAGTTTTTGGGAAAATTATAATTTTTGAAATTAATATTTTTTTAAAAATAAAAGTAATATTTTTTTTTTGGGGGGGGGGGGTTGGGGGGTGGATTGGGGAGTGAAAAATAAAAATAAACCTGAACATATTTTTTAAAATTGAAATTTATATTTTTTTGGGTGGGGAGGGGGGGCGGGCTTGTAGGGGGCGGGCTTGTAGGGGGGCTAGAGGGGGGGGGGAAATGGGGGTGAAATAACAAAATTTTAAAGTTGAAAATATTTTTTTAAAACAAAATGATAATTTATTTTGGGAGGTGGGGTGGGGTGGGGGTGGGGGTTCGGGATCAGGGTAAAAAAATAAAAATTGAAAATTGAAAATATTTTTAAAAAAATATATATTTTTTTTGGAGGGGGTGGAGGGATGATCAGAGTCGGGGGGAGGGCGGAGTGAAAATAAGATTTTGATATTGAAAATATTTTTTAGAAATTGATGTCTTTAAAAAAATGTAATTTGAAGTTGGATGAGAGTTTTGGAAAATGTTTTACTTACCTTTTGAAGGGAAGTCATTTTCCTTAATTTTGAGAAAAATGAGTTGATTTTGAAAACATTTTCCAAAACTTTTGTCCCAACCAAACATAAGAAAATTGGAAAACATTTTCCTTCCTACCAAACACTCCCTAAGTTTCTCTACTTTTAGCATTATGCTTAGTCCTCCTCGCATTCAAAGGAATTCAGTTATGAGTCAATAGATTTTATTCACTTAAGTTGTGTTAGTATTCTTGCATCTCGGGTTCTTGTCCCGACAAATTATCTTAGTCAGTTTAGAGGCTTTCAGACATTAATATTCTGTTGTAATAGACTTATTCTAGAAATTTGTTTCAGTTATGGTTTTAGTTTACAACTTCCAATTCAATTTGCATATTACATGCTTATATATTCTCGCCAAGGGTTAGCATTGATTCACTTGTGGTTCCAAGTACCGTGTGTCAGCTAGAGTCTAGACTCGGGTAGTGACATTTGCTTTGTCTAGGTGGTACAGAATGTTGATATCATAGTTCTTCAACATTTCTAGGAACCTTCTATTCCTTTCTATTCAACTCTTTCTTCTGGAATAAATACTTTAAGTTCTTATGATATATATATATATATATATATATATATATATATATATATATATATATATATATATATATATATATATATATATATCAAAATGTACCCCATACAAATAGCACCATATCTTAAGCACAAATGCAACTATTGCAAACTCCATATTATGAGTGGGTAATTATGTTCATGCTGTTTTTTAGTTACCATAGAGCATACATTATAACCTTTTCATACTACATCATAACACACCTTAGGCCTAAAGCATCAGAAGAAGAGGCATGGACTTCTTAGTCTACCTGTCATTCAACTCTTGAAGGCTTCTTACACAAGCACCTAACCACTAGAACTTAACTCCCTTATGATAACTCTCAGATGTATTGGCCCTCTTATTTTGATTTTTCTCTCTGTTGGCTCATGACATCGGAATACAGTTCTCTATTTACTGATCATGTGCTATTACTTCCACAGTATCCACATCCTAATTCAATAAGCAACAGTACAAGACTCAACCAAATGATCTCCAAGGCTAATCACATTATGACGGATCCTTGTTCTTTAGGTGCTGACCATCTCTAGGGAGAATCTGGACAACTCAGTGAACTATAAGTTGTACTCTCTAATGTTGAGTTCATTCTACTACAAGAATAAAAATGTATACACTCTCACCTCCCTGAGCTTTATTAGAAAAATGTGTTCTATAAAGGCCCACAGAAGCTCGTCAAGACTATTATGGGAGAAAATGAGCATTCGAATATTCGGTTGTCATACACACTATAACCACATCTTTCAGCTGATAGGAGGCTAATTCAACTTCCTCAATCTCGGATATTTGTAGGAGCTTGAATATTTTAAATATGCCATTTAGAAACTATTCTAGGTCCTTTGTCACACTAGATTCTATAAACATTGAAGGATTCCTTTGGAGGAAATCTTAGACTCTGGATTCGGATACCTCTCTTTCTGTAGTAGTGTTGGAAGGCGATGCATTATATTCTTAGACTATCTGAACAACTATATTTCTCCTATAGTATATTTCTCTTAGGTAAGTCATGGCGATACATTCAGTACATGAACTGCAGATACTACTGTAAGTTCAGGGACTACTGCATGCCCTTCTATTCTAGGAATTTAATGTTCAGGAAATGTAGGACTTGAACAGCTATCCTAAGACCTAGTCTTGTCATCTAATACTTGAGACTACTCTCGAATGGTTCCCTCCTAATCTATGTTGGCAGCAGACCTTTGCCTACTTTACTCTTGCCTTTAACAAGTATGATCTTTATCACAAATTGTGATGTAATTCTCACTAAGAATTACGAATTAAAATGCAGAAATTAAAGACAAGAAAGAAACATAGATAGATATACACCAAAAGTGGAAATAGAAATCAACTAAAAGGTATATTAAGCCTTAAAACCTTAATCCGTTAATCCTACAATGAGCACTAACCTCTTACGATGACCTCGAGGGAAATGAATTCACCTCGCAACCAACGTTTCTAAAAAGTAATCAACCAAAGCTTATACCAAGACCTCAACACTCATACAAGAGTTTCACAATATCAATATTCAAAATAGTCTACTGAAATGAGAACCTAAACTAGATATTTATAGTTTTAGGTAGCTATTACAAAAGAGGCCCAAAAGTGGTAAAACGGCGAGCTGGGTCGTCATCCCTGAATGGGTTGGCGAGCTGACTCTTGGGACCTGATTATCTGGAGTTTCTGTAACTCTCGGCGAGGTTAGGAGCCCTCGGCGAAGCCATTTGACGAGTCGCCGAAGGAGTCGAGCTCGCCGAAAGTGGCAGATTCTTCAATCGTCTTCCCTTCGCCTCTCCAAGTGATATTTAACGCATGGAACCCTTTCTTTTCCATCACCAGAAGATCAAGGACCTCTAGCTTCATGAACAATCCTTGTATTCTTTGAAGGTCTCGAGCTTGACTTCGAATGAACGGCCTTGCTGCAATCAGAATTGCATCATTTTCTCCATCTTGAAAAGAACTAGTCCTCAAATTCGACGGATCATCATTATCATCAAGAGTTGGAAATGGATAAAGGTCATAAACATTGAAGGTTTTGTGAACTTGATACTCCGAAGGAAAGTCAATTTTGTATGCATTGTCATTGAGTTTTTCAAGAACATGAAATAGGCCATAACCTCTTGGCATCAACTTAGTCTTCCCACGAGTGTAAAATCACTCCTTGCGAAAATGCAGCCACACCCATTCACCCGGTTCAAGCACAATCCTCTTGTGACCTTGTTCGCCTTTTTGGCTACCTCTTGGGTTTTATTTTCTAGGTGAAGTTTAACCTTCTCATGAAATTTCTTCTTGGATTCTGCTATTTTGTTTCCATCTAACTTTAAAACAACATCTTGAGAAAGAGGAGTAAGATCTAAAGGGTTTAGGGGATTAAAACCATACACCACTTCAAATGGATTCATGCCAATAGTTCTATGAATAACTTGATTCCAAAACAAACTCAACTAACGAAAAATGTTCCTCCCATGAGGATAACTTTCCATGTACCACGGAACGTATCATAGAACCCAAGGTCCTATTCACAACTTCCTTTGGCCATGAATTTGTGGGTGACAAGAAGTGGAGAGCAACTTGGTTAGTTTGCAACACATGATACCTATATGTGATAAGGATCAACGAACATCTGGCCTCCACTTCATACCTTATGTCCTTATACTTAGCCAACAACACTAAGGTTTTTCCCCTTAACTTCCTCCTTTCTTCCTTTTCATTGTCCTCAACCTCCACATATGCCTCCACATCCTTGTTTTTCTCCCTCAACTAACTCATATTTTGATACACTTCATTTATTTGAGAGGGTGACATAGAAGGACAAATTTATGTTCATCAAACACAAGTGAATATTTGTTTTTTCTCCCCTCTTGTTTGGTTGAACGATCATATTGCTAAGGTCTTCCGAGTAGTACATGACAAGCTTGCATTGGGACCACATCACATAGGATATCATCTTGGTACTTCCCTATTTGAACTTGATCAACACTTGTCTATGAACCATTAATTCTTCACACTCACTCAACCATTGAAGTTTTGTAAGGTGTAGCATGCTTAGTGGTAGAAAGTTTCAAGAAATCCACTGAAGCGATGCTAGCAACGTTTCCACAACTTCCACTATCAATGATCAAGGAACTTAAATTATCTTTGATTAAGCACTTGGAATGGAAAATATTCTCTTTTTGACATGGATCATCAATGTCCTTGATAGTCATAACTGGCCTTACCACATACATTGGTACAGTGAATTCTCCTTCTTTAGGCCAAGATTCTTCGATAGGGACTTCTCTCATCAAACCATTAGGAACATAGATATCTCTTCCCTCAAATGGGTCTTGTTCCTCATCTTCATCACCTTCTAATTCTTCGTCTTGTTGGGTTTCCTCTTCACAACCATCTTCTTGATCTACTTGGATTTGTTGGTTTTGATTTTGAGGGGCTTGGTAGGGTGGATTTTGGTTTTGTGGCATTTGGTAGGGTGAATTTTGGTTTAGTGGTGCTCGATAAGGTCGTTTTTGTTTGGATTATTGAGTTTGTGCTGGAGTGGTAGAATGGTATGTTGGGTTGAATGCTTGATGGAAGGTTCTGGGAGATATAATGTAGGTGTGTCCACTTGTGGAAGCATGATAGGTAGCTTGTGGGGTGGGATCAGTAGATTTAAGTCGACCCTTCATATTGTTCATTCTACTATCCATCATAGGCACACTACCTTGCATGGTGGTCATTTGTCCTTCCATGTTCTCCATCCTCCGCCTCATATTAGTAATCGCATCCATTATAGATTCCAAAGTAACCTCTCCCATAGGTGGTTGGGTTGCATTTCTGGTTTCCATGATACCTAGAATTAAGACTCATCAAAAACAATAAACAAAGTTAGTGTTAGTAAAATGAACTCAGAATCACTCATGTTTAAACACCTTTGATTGACTCTCAAATTAACTCAGGTAAGGTTGAAGAGTGCTTATACTCGGTTGTTCACAAAGTGTCAGTTCCCACTCTTGGCCGGAATGGATTCTTGTTTAAAGAAAATATGGAAGACTCAATTAAATCAAAATAGACTTGAATAAAAAATTTAACTATGGAGTAAAACAAATAAAAGCACAAAAAGAAGTGGCATTAGCAAACAAGAGAATTCAAGAACCAATAATCAACAAGTTGCTCAATTACAAGTTGAAAATTAGTTTAGGAATCGTGAGAACGATTGAGAATCAAGAAAAAGGAAACTAAGGAATTAGAACCTCAGATTGGTGGCATAATATGAGGTTTGGGTCGCCAAATTCTGTGTTTTATTCACCAAAATTGTAGTTCAGCTCACTAGCTTGATGTTCAGCTCGCCGAAGTTGAAAGAAAGTTTGGGAAATTCGGCAATTTTGGTGAAAATTCTGTGAGTCACGGAGTGGACTTTGGTGAGCAAAGTCAAGCTCGCCGAATGGACCAGTGTGTTCACCAGGAGACCTTCGAATTTTATGCTTTTGTCGTCCCCCTATATTTCTTTCTTTTTTTTCTTACCCCTTTTAGTAAAATCCATTTTGCACCAACACTTATCCACCTTCTATGTTCTTTCCTTTTGGATTAAACACATTCTTTAGTAGAGTCCTTCTTCTTGAAGATTCGAACAAGATGAATATCCAAAATAAAACCTTAATGATTTTGGCTCAGAGTTTCACGAAATTTGAGATAGAGTTTCCCTTTGATGTAGGAAACAATCCCCAATAAATTTTATCTTTCCATTACTTGACAAATCCTTTAGATTTCAAAACTCATTTGCATCTTCTTCAAGCTTCTTCACTCAACAATGGTGGAACCTTCAATTATACCCCAAACTCTATCAAATCTTAGATTTAAACTCAAGTATTGCTAGGAAACACTAATCTAGTATTACTGTATTAGAAACTTCAAACAAGACTCAAATAAACAAAAAAAATGGGTTTTCTTGCAAGCGAATGACCCTATTTTTTTGTAATAACAAACCCCAAGACTAGACTCGTATGAATGAATCTAAACACGACTCTGATATGAAATGATGTAATTCTCATTACAAATTTCGAATGAAAATGCGTACATTAAAGACAAGAAAGAAATATAGGTAGATAGACACAAAACGAGGAAATAGAAAGAAACCTAAAGGAGATTAAACTATTACCGTTAATCCTACAATGAGCACCTACCTCTTACGATGACCTCGAGGGAAATGAGTTCACCTTGTAACCGCCGTTTCTAAACAATAATCAACCAAAGCTTATACCAACCTCTCATGAACACTCATACAAGAGTTTCACAATATCAATATTCAACTTAGTCTACTGAAATAAGAACCTAAACTAGCTATTTATAGTTTTAGGTAGTTATTACAAAAGAGGCCTAAAAGTCGCCCTAAATAGGTAAAACGGCGAGTTGGGCCGTCCTTGCTGAATGGGTTGGCAAGATGCCTCTTGGGACGTGATTCTATGGAGTTTTTGTAACTTTTGGCGAGCTTAGGATCCCTCACTGAAGCTATTCGGCAAGTCGAGGTCGCCGAAAGTGGCATCTTCTTCAATCATCTTCCCTTCGCCTCTCCAAGTGATTTTTCATGAGAAATCCTTGCACTCTTTGAAGGTCTCGAGCTGACTTCGAAGGAACGTCCTTGGTGCAATCCAAATTGTATTAAATAGGAGGAGTATGAGTCAGAAGTAACTATCTATGAGTTCTATTACATGATCTCAATATGAAAGAAGGTTCGATTTTTCTTCCCGGTATCCCTCAATTATAATTTGGAAGACATAACATTCATTATTAGGATCCTATAAGACACGGTTTCATAGACTCCCTAGAACACTTGAACCTAGTGCTTTGATATCAAACTTGTCAAACCCTCAGTCAGGTGAAAGGCATTCATCGAGGATGCCTATGATCACTTACAAAACATATATACTAAACATATGTTAAAGTTAAAAACTTATAAGCAATGACACAAATACCATGAATAATACACTTCAACTGTAACATATATAACTGAATAAAACTATGTCAAAAAACATGTAAAGATTTTGTATTTGAATAACTAATGAGTGATTGTGATAGGGACCCAACATACCCAACTATAGGCTATATACATAGCGAAAATATAGGCTACAGACATCTAATAGTCTCAGAGGAAGATGGAGCTTATTAATTGAAGAACTGGGAAGCACTGAGCCTACTGGAATTTGTATTGTCATGTATAGTTTATCCTATACATACATAATGCAGTATCTAAAAAATAGGGACGTCAGTTGATATGAGAACAAAAATAAACATATTTAAAATTATTTTCTTCTTATTTTAGTAATTTTTAAGTATTGATTATATGATTTTGTACTTAAGATTGTATTTATACGGTGTAGAAATTAACTAGTGTGAAGTTGAAGAGATTTGGAGTAAAAATGACTAAAATGAAGAGAAAAAGAAAAGAATGAAGAGGGGATACAAGGAGGGGGAATAATCATGTATAAGGAGCATTTGAAGTACTAGTATATGGGTACGTGCGTTGCACGTTTACTTCATAACGATGAATAAAATGATAAACGATTTAACTTGTAAAAAAATGTTTGTAGTGTATAGTTAACTTGAAGAATTGTTTTTGCATTTAGTCCTCCCTTTATTATAATTTTGATATAAAAATTTTATATTTGTTTTAAAAGACAAAATAAAGTAGCAAAAACAAACATGGAGGCACACTATCTTATGATTAACTTCCTTAAAATGTCTTTTTTATCTCATAGAATAGAGTAAAAATATTGAAATTCTTCCTTAAAATGTCTCTCTTGTCTCATAGAATAGAGTAAAAATGTTGAAATTAAATTAATAGTACACAGAATATACATTTCAAGAATATAAAATGTTTGACATTAATTAGTAAAAGATGAAATTCTCCTTCTCATTAAGTAGAAAGCAATTAAGTAATTCAAATTTATAAATAAGAAACTTATTAGAAGGAAATAACTAAAGATTTAAAGTGCAATGATTGGTATTTAAATTATGTAATTATACAAATAAAATATTAATATTTAACTAAATAAATCAGATTTTAATTTAATGGAGAGCCAAAATGACAATATTAAGTATTCTTACAATTAAAAGTTTGTTAAAATATATTTTATATTTTTTTGTTAAAAATTTAATAGCAGCAATATTTGGTCAAAGGATAAAAGATCTTCTAACTTCTTAAGCATTTTGGTGTATCATTTTTTTGACTTTGGAATTTGGATCTCATGATAATTGTAATGAAAATTGTCTAAAAACTATAGATTTTATCCACAGGCACATGTAAGAATGATTCTTTACAAATATTTTAAATTTAAGATGCAAAAATGTAATTATTAACAATTTGAAATTAGAATATCTTATAGGCATTAATTGTTTTACATGCCTTATACACTATTTTTATGATTGTATTTGTCACATTTTCTAAAGCAAAAAATACACCCTTCAATCAAATATATTCTTAAAACAAAATTACAAAGTCAAAGAAAAAGTATCATAAATAGGAGCAAGTTTAGCATAAGGCTACCAACGAATAATAGAAAAATTCTAAAACAATCTTTTCCCTGTTTTTATTGATAATGCAAATTGAAACAAAGTTATAGTAATAAACATTCAACTTTTGACCATAAAAAAAAATTAAAATCTTTGAAAGACAAGTTAATGGAAGTGATATTCAACTACATAAATGGAGGGGTCTTACCATAGTTTTGATCTCGACAAATAAGTAAAAAAAAAAATACATCAAGTTTCGATATTCTAGTAATTAAAGTGTTATTCATTCCCATAATAACATTATTCCTTGTAATCTTGACACAAATCCTCTTGCTTTGAAATTTTCTTCACTTGATTAAAGCTTCTCTAGTCTTCCACACACAAAAATTATATTATATATAAATCTTTCTATGAAAATAATGTTAAAAGATTTGTATTTATAGGAAAAAATATAGCTTTGGAATATGAAGATTCACTTACAAAGTTGAAAGGTCAAATATTACAAAAATTAAAGACAAATATTAATTAAGAACATAAATTAATTTAGAAGATAAACCATATACATGTATCTATTTAAAGGTAAATAATTTCAAGAAAATAAATTAACTTAGATATTTTAATTAAGAATTATTCTAAAGAAGTGCAAAAGTCATTAACATTTTTATTAAAATAATGGAACTAAATATTTAAATTAAATAGTTAATTATTTTTATAACATTTTAATTTATAATAAAGGTAAAATCGTAATTCAACTTTTAACTTTTTTGGTTCCCTCTTATAATAATATATGATATGATATATGATATGATGATAACACAAGTAGAAAGAAAAAAATAGTATTCACTGACCAAAAAGCTTGTCATGGCACAACAAACAACACGAGATGTGTAGCAAATTTGAGTCCATATTTATGTAATTTATTTTTTTGTCACGATTCAATTCCTCGAATCATGAAGGCACCTACTATAACCCACCAGTAGGTAAACCAACACGTAACCTAGAACAAAACATAATGAGTACAGGGGTAGAAATAAGCGGAAATAATAATTTAATCAATAGAACAACACACGAGCAGAAGCAAACAAAAACGATATGCATAAAGATCCCTCTGAGAACCTGGAAGTTATAAGTACAGAACTGAGCTAACAAAAGAGTAGAAGTCCTTAAAGTGGACCAAAACAAATCTATCTCACAGTACGAAAGACTAGATATACAATACACAAAAGGAGACATGGAAGTCCAGGACACAAAATGCTCACCCTCGCCTCCGATCTAAAAAGTTGCAAGCTCAAACGATCACCGCTGGTAGTTGATATTGGGACCTGCATCATGAAACAAATGCAGAGTGTAGCATAAGTACCACAATAAAGGTACCAATAGGTATCATAGGCTGACTAAGCAAGAAAAGTAAAGGAAATATGAAAATATTGAATCTAGATACAAAAAGAGATCAAAGTGAAATTTAAAGGAAAGCACAAAAGCATGCCAAAAATAATGTCCAAGTCCAAATAAACTAAACCTATCTAGATACCCATAAGTCTAGAAGATACATTCAAGCGCAAGTTTAAATAAAAACCCGAATGTACCCCATAAGCCCGACGAGTACATGGAATAGCTAAACTTCAAAAGCAAAGTAAAGTGGACATATAACCAAGGAGTGAAGACGGGCTACGAGCCCCAAGTAACAACATAAAACCATAAGCACCCAATAATGGGCCCACCATGCTGAACAATAGACTCGTAAGCCCACTACCACAATTAGAAATAGTAAACTCGGGCGACGCCCTACCAAACAGTAAACTCCTAGAGGCACCAACCCAACTAGAAAGAGTGAATGGGGGCACTAATAAGACCATTGCCCAGGAAGATAGTAAACTCCTTGGGGCCCTAGCTCAACTAGCAAGATTAAACCTAGAGCCTCGACAAGAACTTCAAAATACCACAGATAATAAATCATCAAAGTTACCGTGGAATGGCGTTCAAACTAAATAAATTGGTAAAAGGCTTCCAACTTACAACAATCCAATCTCGAGTAGCCTAGCAAAGCACGAAACCTCCAGTATTGGAATAAAGCTGTAGAAATAGGGAGGGTGAATAAGAGGTCGAAAAAATTCAAAAAATGCCTAAACTAAGTCTTATTCTCTCCTACTCCAATATACATAGATCCAGTTCCTCTAAAATGAAGTCAAAGAAGAAATAGGGACAAAAGGTCGCAAGTATTGTAGGTCTATAACAAACATTAGTCTAATCTTAGACTAAGTCCAAACATGCACAATTATACCTTAACAACAACATACGAGTCAACTCACAAGACAACCATAAACACTTAACCCAACTAATATGGTACTGATAAGGCTCAACTACACTTCATCTAATTCTCAGTGTAGGCGGTCGCTAATAAGTATAAACCCAACTAAGAGTAGGGCTCGATCCCACGGGGAGTGAAACGATAGAGAATTAAATTGAAAAGTAAATATATGTCCTAATCGTTTGTAGAGGTGACAAAATTAAAACAAATCACAAAGTTTCAACAATTAATATCAAATGGGGGGATTTAGGTAACCAATTTAAGACAACTAACACGAGTATTAAGCAAGTAGAGATTGGGCGTTAGGAGTGTGATATGTTGAATGTTAATTTTGTGTAATGGATTATTTATATGTATGCTCCTGAAATTTGTATGCTCCAGAAATTTCAACACAAAGTCAATTGGGTGCAATAAGTCAGGTTCAGCCACCAGTTCGGCGATGCGCCCAGTTGCTCCTCTTCTCACATTTTTGTCTTGGTCTTTCATCCAATCATTCTGTAACTTTCGGCGAGCCAAATTGTCATCGTCGATCTCTTCGGAGAGTCACCATATTGCTTGTATGCAAAGTTGATTTTGTCCATGCGCTGGCATGGTGGAACTTTAGGCGAGCTAATTGTCCATTCGGCAACTCGTCGAGTGACCTTGGAGAGTTCCAACTTTCTTTTCCTTCAACTTATTCATTTTTTTTGCTCCTTTTTGCATCATAATGTCCTTACCTTGCCCTTGAGCCTTCATTTCCGCACATCAACATTTTAACGTAAGTGATGAGCGCAAATCAGGCATTGAGGACACTAAATACTTGAATAATAAGCCCTAAATAATTCGAAATCCCCGACTCATCAGGTACTACACACAAAAATAATGTCGATCAAGCCTACATATGGTATCTAAGAACAAATAGGTATGCACACCCAATTCACTCTAATCAACATGAATTTAGACAATCAAGGTCAATCTAAGAGAGGGAAAGTAGTAGCCTACCTTTAGGCCGACCGCACGTGCTCCAAATCACAATGCTAGAGCTTTTCCCGTTTTAAATAGCTTTAGAAAATTGCCACACTTTCTAAATAGGATCACAATGTCAATGCACTCGTTTCAACACTTCTAAGAACAGATAAAAAGAGATGGACAAATTGGGAGTCAAACATGAATCATAAGACCCACGCTAGAATTATTGGATTCGACTCTGTCAAAAAGTCTAAACAATACCCAAAAAACATATTAAAAATTGAACACAATTCAAGGCGGAGCTGCTAAACTAGCAACGAGCAATCAATACACCAAAAAGACTCAATTAAATAACTAATGCAACAAACTATTACTCGATATTACCTCTAATGGAGACCCCACAACGACTCCGGATCACTCAACACCGTAGATACAACAATCCCAAATGAACATGATTTTGTCACAATAAATGGAATAAAAATAAGGGAGAAATCAAAACAACTTTCAAACTCAAGTTGAGTCGCGTCTGGTCTTTAAATAAAGACTAGATTGATCCCTTCTTCGCGAATGTGGTGGCGCCTTATGAACGTGGCAGGGCCCCGATGGACGCGGCTAGCCCTCGTGGATGCGGCCACTTGGCTGCCTGGGATGCACAAATGGGGAGGGTCCACGAACACGAATGCCATGTTTGGTTTGCACCAGCTGATGCACATTACCTAGGTTTTTGGGAAATTTGAATCTCCGACGGGGTATTCCAAATTTGTATGGGACCCAATGCACACAAACACGATATTCAACCCTACCAAATTTTACATTCCGAACTCAACAGAGCAGCTAATATTTTTATCGAGGTCATCTTGGAAAAAGTGGGTCGCACACCTAAACTCTATTTTAAGACAAAATCTACACGAGGGCTCGAAATTAGCCTAGGAGCCTTGGGATCTACATAAAGGGCCATTACTGACCAAAATCGACATCTTGGAGCTAACCGTGCTGATAGAATTCACATCCGCGTACATTTATCAAGATTGTTGGCCAAGGTAAAACTTAGGCCTTAACTTGAAGTTACAATGCCTAGTCGCACAAACTCACACCGAAAGGCTCGGTAGTCGTACCGACCATGGTACTAGCCCAAAATGACCCTTTTAGAGCTAATGAAATCGTCAAAATTGTATTATAAGGTCATCTTCCAGAGCGTTTGATCGAAAATTACCGATCAAGGTTCAAAAGCCCCAAAATACATAAATTAGCATAAAAACCAAAAAAAGAAAAACGACCAGGGGACTGAACTATTCATCCCAACAAGTTATAAACGACTTTGGGTCACTATTGGAACACTCTTAATGACGAATAAAATGCATAAGCACATAAATGACCTTACCGGTGATTACATTTTGACTATTTTCATTTGAAAGTTTTTTCTATATTTATAAATAGTTCATAAACACGATTTATATAACCGTTGACCGAGGAAGAGCTAGGAGCCTTCGTAGAGGTTGGAGAATTTTGATTTGATATTTTCTTCTCTCCTATTTACTTACCTTACATTTATATTTGGATGATTTATTGTAATTCCTTCATATCTGTGTGGACATAAGCTTCTCATTTTAACATTATGGTTGTTGCATGATTGTTATTATATGAAATTGAATTGACTTGTTTAGATAATTATCGTTGTGTTACAACTAGTTTGGATATTTAATTTTTAATATTAATTATTTGCTTATTTGATGAAATAGTTGACCACTATATATGTCTAGTTAATTAGATTCAGACGAGGGGATTTGCGAACATAATGAGGAAAAATAGAGCTTGGTTGTGAACTTTATAGGAAGAGGGGATCAATTCACTTACGTGAATAGAAATATTCCCTTTAGGTTTTACTTAATTGATATAGAAAAATATAAATGTGCTTCATATTGACCAACGACCATAAAAATATAGGCCTTAGGAATAGTCAAGTAGTATTAGAGTTATCGACATGGTGCTCAATAAGTGATATTCACTTGCAACTAGTAACCTGATAAAAATTGGAGTCAATTCAAGTGATTAGCCAACATGATTGCTAGGAATCCATAACCTTAGATAGATTTTATTCATTGATTGCATAAAAATCTCATCTTTGTTTTGTTAATTATTCATTAGTCATTTTCCTTTTTTTTAGTTTAGTTTAGTTAATCAAAACAATAAATTTCAAATCTATTGCTTGAATAAATAACTAGCATTATTTTAATTTAGTAAAAAATTAATCAACAACGAAATTAATTATTTTTTCTAAATTAGAATTTTGTTTTCTATACATACTAGATCGATAATGCCCGTGCAAGCATGGGCCCAACATTTTTCATTGTAGCGTATTAGGTTTCAACCGACACAATTTTGCATAACATAATTCACTAACATATTATACTGAATTAAATAAATTATAACGAAAATTATTTTTCGTAAAAAAGGGTACTATATGGCTATTTTTTACATATACCTGCAAAATAGGGACTATGCCTCTCCAACAACAAATTCACAACCACAATTGTTTCATCTCTATACTTTGCTCCTTGTTATAGCAAGTTCATACATGATTTGCACTGAGCTAGGAAGTAGCTTCATCTTACATGTAATGAAAGAGTTGGTTTTGGTTCTTGTGGAATCAAACTAAATGGAAGATGAATTAATATGAATATTTGGTAGGAAGATAATTAGTACAAAATACAAGTCAAAGATTGTATCTTGGTAGGTGAAAGTTAGGCAAACCATAAAATGGTTTGCTATCTTAACCTTGACAATTTTGACACATAGTGATGTCATGGATGACATCAATAGGATGAATTTATTCCTATAAATAGGTAGCTCTTAATTCATTTTCAAATCATCCTCTCACTTGCCTTCTCACCTTCTAAGGCATTTGTGTTCTCTCTCTTGTAGTATTTCACTTGTATTCTTTGTAGAGTGAAATAAATATCAGTGCAGTTGTTCTTTGGTGGACATAGGATCATTTTGATCCGAACCACGTTAAATATTGTTGTTCTTCCTTGTTCTTTAGTTTCACGTTTCCGCTAACAATTGGTATCAGAGCCAAGGTTCTATCTGAGTATGCTCTGTGGTTGCAGCACAGTCTGAACTTCCACATCAGAAAAGGATTACTTTGGTTTTCTGCAGTTCCAAATATTGTAGTAGAAAAGGAAGAACAAGTAAAAGAATGAGTTCCATGAAGTTTGAAATTGATAGATTTAGTGGGCGCAACAACTTCAATATCTGAAAAATCCAGATGATAGCGTTACTGCAGAGGGAAGGTTCAATCCATGCTATTGACGGAAAGTACCCCGATAAGATATCGGATTCCGACAAGGAAAAGATTGAAGGAGATGCATTGAGTGCAATCCAACTGTCCCTTGCACCTAACGTACTTTGTGAAGTAAGTACAAGTACCGAAGAGACGGCCAAAGAGTTATGGGAAAAGCTGGAAGGGCTTTACCAGGACCAGTCAGTGATAACAAGGATGTTGGTACAACGGCGTCTTCATACATTTAAGATGGATTCAGGTACTTTGTTGCAGGACCATCTAGATGCGTTCAATAAACTTGTGATGGACTTACAAACTGCTGGAATTAAAAAGGACGAGGAGACGCTTGCATGTTCTTTGCTATTTTCATTGACTTCAAAATATCGTGATATTGAGAATTCAATGATGTACAGCAAACAACCTATTAAACTTGAGCAAGTGCGGCAAGCACTAAACTCTTGTGATGTGCGGATGCATTTTGAAGGAGACAAAAGTGACGAAGCTAGTGGACTCTTTGTAAGAGGTCGTACAAGCCAACAGGGAAGGAGCAAATCAAAGTACAGATCAAAGTCTCGTGTGAACAAAAAGAATGCGGAATGTTGGGGCTGTCACAAGAAGGGGCACTTTGAACGAGATTGCCCTATGTCGAAGTCCAAAGAAAAAGCGAGCGCATCCATTGTTGAGCAAGTACATGATAATGATAATGATTATGTACTAACAACATCATGCAATAGTGGAGTCTATGACAACAAATGATTCTTAGACTCTGGTTGTACTCTGCATATGACATTCCGAAAAGATTGGTTCAGCAGCTATGAAACAAGTAGAGGAACTGTATTAATGGGCAATAATGCAACTTGTAAAATAGTTGGCATTGGTTCAGTTCATGTTCGCTGCCATGATGGAATCGTGAGGACTATTACAGAAGTCCGTCATGTTCTTGATCTATAGAAGAATTTGATCTCCCTGGGTACTTTAGATAAACAAGGCTATAAGTACATGAGTGAAGGAGGAACTATGAAAGTGACTAAAGGGTCTTTAGTCATGTTGAAGGCCAAGCTGGAGGATGGCCTCTACACACTTGCGGGAAGCACCATTATTGGCTCTGTAAATGCATCTACAGTGCAGTTATCCAATGATGACAAGGCAAAATTATGGCACATGAGACTAGGCCATATGAGCGCACGAGGATTGGAGATGTTGAGCAATCGCAACCTTTTAAATGGTGAGAAGATCAGCACACTTGAATTTTGTGAGCACCGCGTCTTAGGGAAGCAGAAAAAGGTCAGCTTCAGCACTGGCAAGCACAAGACGGGAGGGGTGCTAGACTACATCCATTCAGATTTATGGGGTCCCTCTAAGCTTCCATCGAAGGGAGGAAAGAAGTATCTTCTCACATTCATTGATGATTTTTCACGAAAGGTTTGGGTGCGTTTCCTGAAGACAAAAGGTGATGCTTTTGAAGCATTTAAAGAGTGGAAGATTTTGGTTGAAAATCAAATGGAGAGGAAAATCAAGTATCTTCGCACGGACAATGGCTTGGAGTTTTGCAGTGAAGAGTTCAATGAATTCTGCAAGGTTCATGGGATCGCAAGACATAAGACGGTCAGGCACACACCACAGCAGAATGGAGTTGCTGAGAGAATGAACAAAACTCTTCTTGAGAAGGCTCGTTGTATGCTCTTACAAGCTAAGATGTCCAAAGTATTTTGCGCTGAAGCAGTTCATACTGCTTCTCATATTGTCGATCGGTCTCCAGCATCAGCGATTGACTTTAAGACTCCGAATGAGGTCTGGTCAGGTGAACCCTCTAACTATTCATACTTGCGAATATTTGGGTGTCCAGCTTATTATCATGTTAATGAAGGTAAGCTTGAACCAAGGGCTAAAAAGGCCATATTCGTAGGGTATGTAGATGGAGTAAAAGGGTACAAACTATGGTGTTTGTCTTTACTCAAATTTGTAGTTAGTAGAGATGTTACCTTTGATGAATCCTCTATACTTGATCCTCGTAAAGTTTCTGTGGAGTTATCTAGAAACGAGAGTAACGAGCAGGTGGAGCTACCGGTGGAGCTTACCAAGGAACGGGATTAAGAGACTCAAATTGATGAGTCAAAAGATGCAGATCTTAAAGAACTTGCTTCCAATTAACCATACACAATTGCGAAGGGAAGGGACAAAAGGCAGATACGGAAACCGGAACGACTTATAGAGCAAGAAAATCTGATTGCACATGCGTTCGTAGCTGCAGAAGAAGAGATTAAGGATCTCGAGCCCTCTTCGTATGTTGAAGCAACTTCTTGCAAAGATGCTGCACAATGGCAGTTAGCCATGATGGAAGAGATGGAGTCTCTTCACAAAAATGAGACATGGGTCTTAGTTAAAAGGCCAAAGGGGATGAGGACAGTTGGATGCAAATGGGTCTACAGAAAGAAAGAAGGTATTCCAGAAGTGGAAGATGCTAGGTTCAAGGCGAGATTGGTTGCAAAGGGTTTCAGTCAGAAGGAGGGAATTGACTACAATGAGATCTTTTCTCCAGTCGTGAAACATAGCTCAATTCGAGTGCTACTAGCATTGGTTGCACAATTTGATTTAGAGCTTCAACAGCTTGATGTCAAAACCGCTTTCTTACATGGTGATCTAGAAGAAACAATCTATATGGATCAGCCTGAAGGTTTTCTAGCTGAAGGAAAAGAAGACCATGTATGTCAACTGAAGAAGTCTTTGTATGGTTTGAAGCAATCCCCTAGACAGTGGTACAAGAGGTTTGATGCATTCATGACTACACATGGATTTTCGAGGAGTGCATTTGATAGTTGTGTGTATCACAAGAAGATGTCTGGTAACTCTATGATTTATCTATTATTGTATGTTGATGATATACTTATTGCGGCTAACAACATCACAGAGATAAATATTTTGAAGAAACTGTTGAGCAAGGAATTTGACATGAAGGATCTAGGAGTTGCAAAGAAAATCCTTGGAATGGAAATTTCAAGAGAAAATGGTGTTGTACATCTTTCTCAGAAGAGGTACATCCGAAAAGTTCTTGAAAGATTCAATATGCATATGAGCAAGCCTGTAAGTACACATTTAGCTTCTCATTTCAAGCTTTCAGAGTTACAAATGCCTCAATCTATGGATGAGGTGGAGCATATGTCAAAGGTTCCTTATGCGAGTGCAGTTGGTAGCATTACGTATGCTATGGTATGCACACGTCCAAATATTGCCCAATCTGTAAGTGTGGTAAGCAAGTACATGGCAAATCCAGGAAAAAGGCACTGGGAAGCTGTCAAATGGATATTGAGATATCTCAAAGGAGCTCCTGATGTTGGCCTAACCTTCTGGAAAAGTGAAGGTATTTCAATTCTCGGTTATGTAGATTCTGACTATGCAGGGGATCTTGATCGAAGGAGGTCCACAACTGGATACATCTTTACTCTCGTTGGCAGTGCCGTTAGTTGGAAATCGACTTTACAGTCGATTGTCGCTTTGTCTACAACAGAGGCAAAATATATGGCAGCAACGGAGGCAGTGAAAGAAGCTATCTGGTTGAAGGTTTGGTGGCAGAATTGAGTTCTGTTCAGCTTAAATCAATTCTACAATGTGATAGTCAAAGTGCTATTCATTTGATTAAAAATCAAAGATTTCATGAGCGCACCAAACACATTGATGTCAGATTTCATTTTATTCGAGATGTCGTAGAAAAGGGAGCTATCAAGGTTGAGAAGGTTATCACAGACGATAACGCTGCAGACATGTTGACCAAAATAGTCCCGCTTGCCAAGTTTGCACACTGCAAGGACTTGGCGGGAGTATGCATCAATTGATGCAACTCTAAGAGAACAATTGCTAGGTGGAGCTGGTATGTTCAACAAAGGTTTGATTCTTCTTTTTTCTTACAATGGGATTGCCCAGTAAGCTTAGAAGTTTTGGCCGGAGTTGTTTATACGCATGCTTGGAACACAAACCAAGGTGGAGATTGAAAGAGTTGGTTTTGGTTCTTGTGGAATCAAACTAAATGGAAGATGAATTAATATGAATATTTGGTAGGAAGATAATTAGTACAAAATACAAGTCAAAGATTGTATCTTGGTAGGTGAAAGTTAGGCAAACCATAAAATGGTTTGCTATCTTAACCTTGAAAATTTTGACACATAGTGATGTCATGGATGACATCAATAGGATGAATTTATTCCTATAAATAGGTAGCTCTTAATTCATTTTCAAATCATCCTCTCACTTGCCTTCTCACCTTCTAAGGCATTTGTGTTCTCTCTCTTGTAGTATTTCACTTGTATTCTTTGTAGAGTGAAATAAGTATCAGTGCAGTTGTTCTTTGGTGGACATAGGATCATTTTGATCCGAACCACGTTAAATATTGTTGTTCTTCCTTGTTCTTTAGTTTCACGTTTCCGCTAACATGTAAGAGTACTTAAAAACTCATAACTACACAGGCTACTTACAAACTCATAACTACATAGGCTACTTTCTTCCTTTGATCATGGAAACACATTTCGTTTGCTTCATGCATACATCCTAGCAAACAACACCCATTTATCAACAGGTTGTATATGACTATAACGGGATCAATGTCTCCCTGAATCAATATTTTCAACAATGATACCTTTGGCGTCTTAACGCCTTTCATATGTTCATGGGATGTTCCACAAATGTTTGGTTAACGGTCCCCCCCCCAACCCCAATTCTTAGAGAACCTCGTAATATACCTATCAATCTGAAAAAGTAAAAAGGGATTATTATGTATATATAGTTGCACTACTAATTCTCCAACATCATATAAGTGTTGTCTTTAATAGGTACCCTGCCTTGATTGTGAACTTTTGAAGTTATGGAGATACCCTTAGAAGTTGAGCAACTTTTGACTTGGAAAGTCAAATGGTGTTTAATTCCAGCAAAAGTACCTTGACACTGTCGAAAAGAATCATTAAAAAGAAGATCCTGCACAAAGCACAGTGAAAACTGAGGGCAACATATAAA
The DNA here is from genome assembly GCA_016801875.1 of Solanum sitiens. Classification (NCBI taxonomy): domain Eukaryota; kingdom Viridiplantae; phylum Streptophyta; class Magnoliopsida; order Solanales; family Solanaceae; genus Solanum; species Solanum sitiens. The sequence continues at coordinate 1,849,508 of JABWTJ010000104.1, read as the reverse complement.
GGAGCTTAATTTGTTCCCTCTCTACTAAAGTATTGCTTACCAATAGTATAATAATAAAGGAGCGAGGCCTAACTGAAAGCATCACCGATTGAGTTAAAAGCAGAGTGAAACAGATTTTGCCTTCACAATAAACATTATGACGTGAAGTAACATTCTCAAAACTCTATTTACCATCCCTTGCATGTAAAAGAAAAAGATTGACAACAAGCAACTTATGCAGTTACGTAGAAACAATTTATGGACGAAGTATGATGTAACTTTAAATAATTAGGGCAGGGCAGCTGTATATAACAAACACATTTTCTTACCCAAGTGATCTTGTATTTTTTCAATCCCTGCATAATATTATATAGGCATCATACATGAATGTGTCCTTAATTAAGAGCTTCAACTCTGCTCATTTCCCAGTTCTACTTAGTGCCCTTCCATGAATGGGAGGAGGCAACCTTACCCAAGGTCAAGCAGTTTGCCAGAAGTAAGCTTGTATAAAGTTGAAACAAGTAGATTTGGGATAAATAGTTTGAATGACAAGTAAATGATTACCACAACAAAGTCATAAAAATTTTAGGCAAACATATGAATCCAAGGTAACAAACAATCAAAGAGAAAAGACAAATTGAAGAAGATAAACAATGATAATCAGAGCGAACAAAAGATTAATACTCCATCATGAAGGTAGTAACAATAACATAGACGAAAACCTACAAGAGAACATTCAGAATAATTAATAATTGGGTTAATTTTTTAAGTCGCTTAACTTATATACACTTTACTTGAAAATAGATTAAAATGTAGTACAAATATTATTATCTCGGAAAACCTCTAATTTGACGAAGAGAGGTAGTAAATAACAAAACTCAAATTCGGAATAAAATTATAGAAAAATTAAAATCAAATTTGATTGAGAAACACAATTTTCAGATTCAGTTACGATGTTGATAAGTGAATAGTGAGTCAAATAACTATAATTCTGGGGAAATAACAGGGTAATTTTTATCTCAATGTTTGCCCTAATTCAAATTCTAACCAACATAAAAATCAAAATTTCATGGACCCAAAAATTAGAGTTGGCAGATACGTAAATAGGAACTCTCATCTGAATGCACAAACACAATTCAATGAAAAAATTGAGAACGAAAAAAAAAACCGAGGGAAATAAATACCTTAATGCTGGAACAACACAGAGAAAGTTGAAGATGAAAAATGTTTTGGCAAAGGAACAGAAAGAAAGTAAATTCGTAGAGACATAGAGATCTTCGTGAAAGCTTATAGGGATAAAGCTCAGAAATGGAAGCCACGTATAAAAAATGGATGATCACACAGACACGTGGAAGCAGAATAGAACTGTATGGAGATGAAACAGACATGTTGATCAAGCTCTTTCTAATATAAGAGAAATATATATATATATATATATATATATATATATATATATATATATATATATATATATATATAAGAGACATATGACAATGACAACTCCAACATGATTTCATAATCCTCTTGGTCGAGCATTTTACAAAAGCAACGTGTTTTATTATAACCTGCATAAATGTGAAAGTAAGTAGGGTGAAAGCAAATTTATAGACCTCAAAGGTTGTTCTCTACCATTTATAGATTAGTTTTAGAGTTGTTATTTAAATCATCTGTAATGAAAATTTTAGACTTCAGCATATCAAGCAATTAGCTTTTCTTCTTGGAGGAAAGAAATTTATGAAACACTAAGGCAAGATTATGAGAATGATATAATTGAACTTGATAGTCAAGCATCATTGAGAAAATTCATTAACAATAAATTTATCTTATGTACCAATGTGGGTAGAACATATCACTTTCCTTTGTATGTGTGAAGTAGTCATAATCATCAATATTACACTTCTATATACATCTGTGATAGTGCAATATTTTTTAACTACGATATAAAAAGTAATGAATATATTACTTGGACAAAATACTCCAGTTCATTGATACTATTCATCCAATGTACTGGCCGTGAACTAAAATTCATTGATACTATTCATTCAACGCTCTGGTGAACCAAGTCTTGAAGAAATAGCTTTCTCGGATATAGAACTTGCAATAGCACCATCAACCCCACGACTTCTCTTTTGACCTGTATCAGTAGGTGAGCTCAAAGATTGAATAATTTCTTGCTCATTGGATTCAAACCTCCTTCTGAAAATGTATTCTCTTCCTGAGACACTATTGAAGGTTGAGGATCAGATGATGAACTGGGGAGTCAAATGTGGATGTTATACGGTAAATACACAACTTAAATAGGTTAACTATATTTAACAAAATAACTTAGCACTAACATGAGTAAGAAAGTAAGTTTCTCATATACATGTAAGAAAGAGATAAAGAGATAAGCTCATATATATATATATATACATATATATATATATATATATATATATATATATATATATATATATATATATATATATATATATATATATGTGTGTGTGTGTGTGTGTGTGTGTGTGTGTGTGTGTGTGTGTGTGTATCTAAGCGACACGAAAACAGGGAGCAATAACATTTATTTAGAGGTGAGTATCAGAAAAGACAACAAAATATTTGAAAGACCTTTCAATCAATTCAATCAACATAAAGCAGTATAGTTGAGTTTTGTCGAGAGCAAAGAAAATCTGGCATGACATGGCATGGCTGGAAGCTAGCTAGTGACTCATCAACCGTTCTGAATGAGTTTCTTTGCCTTAGCACTATTTAGATACTTCGTCATCACCTTTTTGCCAAGTGACCCAAACTGAGGGATATATCAAAGGAGCATGGCCTCACATTGAATTTAATCGGTCAATTAAACATTTAAAGCCCAATAGATGAGAATAATGAAGTGAAGCAGTTGTTTCAAACAACCTTAAAGTAATCCTTTTTCACCAAAATGCAGAGCAATAATGAACCCCAACTAACTCAAAAATGCAGCAATAGTTTGACAAAAATGCAGTAGTCCTTAAGCCTCAATTTCTATCTAAAGTACCACATTTATCATAGTAATATTTTTGACAATATGTCCGACTTAAAAGTGCACTGAAGTTTAGCTCAACATATACCAATCATTGGATCATATTTGGCCGAAAGTATAGCAAATAGTCAAGTCTAAAGTTCAGCAGTAGCAGAAGAAAAAATACAACAACCCGAGGCTCAGAGAACATTACAAAATGAAGCAGCAAAAGTCCAAAATGCAACAGTGGTTCAACTTCAAAATTAGATGTCGAACTGTAACAACCAACCTCATCAAAGGCAATAATTAATTATTATCAAATACATGAGGTAACGATAAACAGGCCAAACGTAAGTTAAATAAGCAAAGTCGTTTCATTGTTCGCATCAACAGATTGTAGCAGAAAAATGGTCAAAGTCCTGAAATTGTTCATCAATGGTAGCAACTATTATCCACATCAAGCCAAACATTCACCCAAAACACAACAAAAATATTTTTCTTTTAAGTAAGTTGTATGTCGAAATACACATATATCAAATTAATTTACCTGAGAATCTGCTCCTGCAGATATAAGCACATTGAGAGGATTCAACAAAGCAAGCACTGTTGGGTATATAGCAAGAATTGATGGGAAACAGAGGGAAAGAGAGGAATTTGAAAAGTTGAGAACTTGAAGAGCTGGGAACTTGGAAGGTCCTCTTATGCTTTAATGAAAAGGCATTTGTCCCTCATCGGTGGTGGAAAGGAAAATAGGAGAGTTTAAATATAGAAACACTCCTATTAACTATTAAAAGGGTTGGAAAGAGGGATCCCCCTCGCGCCGTCGTCGTCGTCGTCGTCGCTCGCTCGGCTACGGCTTCGGCAAATGATCGAGAAATTTTTTTTTGGACAAAGTTTGTTTTAATTATATAATTAATTATTTATTTATTTAATTAAATTAAATGGCCAATATATTTTCAATTAATTTGTTGAAAACGTTTTCACTTATTTAGTTGAAATTAACCAAAATGTTTCAATTATTTAGTTGATTAACCCTACCCGACTCGGATCTGCGCGTGACCCGTTTGAATTTAACAACTTTCCCGTTTTATTTAAAATTTCTTCCATTACTGTTCTGAAAGGTTGCAACTTTGAGGAACAGTCATTACCATTTGAAAGGTTGCAAACTTTCATTAATGGTTGTGAGGATTCTGAAAGGGTTGCAACCTTTCGGAACTTGTTCTTCTTGCTTATAAATACCTTTCACTCTTCAGAATTTTTCCTTACGAATTTTCTGATCTCTTCTTCTTCTTCTTCACAACAAATTACTTCGTGTATTTTACTAATGTTGATTGGTTCGTTGACACCAGAGTTTTTGGTATCTATACTCTGGTGATTGAGATCATTTTACCCTGGGAGGTCATATTCCAAATCAAACCTCGGATACTAAAGGGAAATAATTTCCTTAAGGGGACACTGTGAGTTCAGTGGACTTGATCTTTTTCCTATTCAAAATTTCCAGATTCTGTACGTGTTTTTAAATATTTTAATTTTTACTTAATTGATTTCTGTTCATCTTTTGTACTGATTCTGAAAACTTTAGTTATTTCGTGTTTCTGTAAAGTTTTATCAGAATCAGTAATTCTATTTTTTTAAACACAGTTTGGTAACAATCTTAAGGAAATTATATTTTTTTTAATTTGTGTTTCTGGTGGAGACAAAAATCTTCGTGATTTTATACTCCTTTAAGTCTGCAATTATATTTTATTGCTTACTAAGACTGTATCAATTTTTATTTATCAGAAATGGTAAACAATGGTGTTACAGTGGCTGTTGCTGCACCAACCCGAACTGTTGTACCACAAGCAGCGAAACCGGGTAAATTCACAGGTGTGAATTTCAAAGGATGGCAGCAATGGGTATTTTTCTGGCTTACCACTCTTGGTTTGCAGAAATTTACAAGTAAAGAAACTCCAGTGCCTGCTGCTGATATGCCAGACAGAGAAAAATTCATGATAATTGAAGCATGAAAATAGACAGACTTCCTATATAAAGGCTACATTTTGAGTGCTTTAGAGGATGACTTATATTATGTCTATAGTGCAATAACAACTTCAAAAGAGTTGTGGGATGCACTTGAGAAGAAATATAAGACAGAAGATGCATGCTTGAAAAAGTTTGTGGTCGCAAAGTTTTTAGACTATAAATTGATAGTTAGTAAAACTGTTGGATCACAAGTGCAGGAACTTCAACTTATTCTCCATGATCTGATTGCTGAAGATTTGGTAGGAAATGAAGCTTTTCAAGTGGCTGCAATGATCGAGAAGTTGCCTCCTTCGTGGAACGATTTCAAGAATTATTTAAAGCACAAGCGTAAAGAAATGAAGCTTGAAGATCTTGTGATTCGGCTCAAGATTGAGGAAGATAACAAAAACGCCGAAAAAAAGTCTCGTAAGAGTTCAACAATCATTGGAGTTAATATTGTTGAAGAAGCTCCTACCAAAGACAAAAAGAGAAAGAAGTCCAACGGGCAGAAGTCAGAACAGGCCAAGAAGAAATTCAAAGGCAACTGTTACAACTGTGGCAAAGCTGGTCATAGGTCTTCTGATTGTCGTGCTCCAAGAAAGGACAAAGACAAAGGCAAAGGCAAAAGTCAAGCAAACATCGTGGAAGAGATGGAAGATGCAGATGACTTGTGTGCAATGATCTCGGAGTGTAACTTAGTTGGAACCCAAGGAGTGGTTTCTTAACTCAGGTGCCACTCGACATATTTGCTCTGCAAAAGAAGCCTTTGCAACGTACACTCCTGCTGAGTACGATGAAGATTTGTTCATGGGAAACACAGCAACAACAAGGATTGCAGGAACTGAGAAAGTAATGTTGAAAATGACATCCGGCAAGGTGTTAACTTTGAACAGTGTTCTGCATGTCCCTACTATTAGGAAGAATTCAGTTTCTGCTGCACTACTCGTTAAAAACGGATTTAAGTGTGTCCTAGTTAGTGATAAAGCTGTAATAAGTAAGAATGAAATGTTCATAGGAAAGGGCTACCTCAATGAGGGTCTTTTCAAACTGAATGTAATGGTTTTTGACAGTATTAATAAAAATTCTGCTTCTATTACTTATTGGAGTCAAATGATTTATGGCATGCCCGTTTGGGACATGTAAATTACAAAGACTTGCGAAAATTGGTTACTCTTGAAGTATTGCCTGATTTTAAATGCGATAAATCGAAATACAAAATTTTTGTGGAAAGTAAGTTTGTTAAACATCCTTATAAGTCTGTTGAAAGAAATTCCAAAACTTTAGACTTAATTCACACATATATATGCGATATAAAGTCGACACCATCTCGTGGTGGAAAAAATTATTTCATAACTTTTATTGATGACTGCACTCGATTTTGTTATGTATATTTGCTTAATAGTAAGAATGAAGCAATTGATGCATTTAAGCAATACAAAAATGAAGTGGAGAACCAATTGAATCTAAAGATAAAAATGATTCGGAGTGATAGGGGTGGAGAATATGAATCTCCTTTTGCAGAGATATGTTTGGAATATGGTATTAGTCATCAAACTACTGCACCTTATACACCACAATCAAATGGTTTGGCGGAATGAAAGAACAGAACATTAAAGGAAATGATGAATGCCTTAATGATCAATTCTGCTTCACCGCAAAACCTTTGGGGGGAAGCCATCCTTACTGCTAATAAGATACTCAATAGAGTACCCCATCGAAAAACACAATCAATTCCATATGAGTTGTGTATAAGAAGGAAACCCAACTTGAAATATTTTAAAGTGTGGGGGTGTTTAGCCAAGGTAGATGTTCCTTTACCAAAGAGGGTTAAAATTGGATCCAAAACAGTAGACTGTGTATTTATTGGGTATGCTGTGAACAGTAAAGCCTGTCGGTTTTTGGTTCACAAATCTGATAATCCTGAGATTCATGTTAATACGATAATTGAGTCAGATAATGCAGAGTTTTTTGAAAATATTTATCCGTATAAAACTGAATGTGAGTCGACAAGTGAAAGACCTAAACGACCACGAGAAGAATCAACGGAAACTATCTAACTAGTGAGGATCCTAGGCGTAGTACTCGCCAACGGAAACCTACTTCTTTCGGACCAGATTTTGTAGCAGTATTGCTTGAAAATGAGCCTCAAACATTTAAAGCAGCTATGTCTTCGTCTGAGTCAACTTATTGGAAAGAAGCAGTCAATAGTGAGATTGAATCAATTTTAAGTAATCACACTTGAAAATTGGCTGATCTTCCTCCAGGAAATAAACCTTTAGGATCAAAATGGATCTTTAAAAGGAAAATGAAACCTGATGGGACTATTGACAAATATAAGGCTAGACTGGTAGTCAAACGATACAGACAAAAGGAAGGTCTGGACTACTTTGACATATACTCTCCAGTAACAAGGATAACATCAATTAGGATAATAGCACTAGCATCAGTGCATGATCTTAAAATCCACCAAATGGATATAAAGACAGCCTTGGAGAGTTGGAGAAAGGAATTTACATGGAACAACCCGAAGGGTTTGTAGTTCCTGGTAAAGAAAAGAAAGTGTGCAGACTTGTAAAGTCACTTTATGGACTCAAGCAAGCACCCAAACAATGGCATGCTAAATTTGACCAAACAATGTTGGCAAATGGATTCAAGATTAACGAATATCATAAATGTGTTTACATTAAAAATGTTATGAATCATGAAGTTATTGCTTGTTTGTATGTTGATGACATGTTAATAATGAGTAAAGACATTGAAGATATAAATGCTACTAAGCGCATGCTGTCCAGCAAGTTCGATATGAAGGACTTAGGAGTTGCTGATTTGATCTTAGAGATCAGGATTATCAAAACTCCTCAGGGACTAGCATTATCTCAATCTCATTATATTGAAAAAGTATTGGATAAGTTCAAGTACTTGAATTTCAATATTGTCAAAACTTCAATTGATTTAAGTTGTACATTTCAAAAGAATGAAGGTCAAAGTGACTCTCAATTGAAATATGCCAGAGTATTGAGAAGTTTGATGTACATTATGAATTGTACTCGACCAGATATAGCATGTGCTATTAGCAAACTGAGTCGGTTCACTAGTAATCCAAATCAAACTCATTGGATGGCAATGAAACGTGTGTTGGGATATCTAAAATATACACAACACTATGCTTTGCATTATAATAAATATCCTGCTGTGATTGAAGGATATAGTGATGCAAATTGGATCACCGGGTCAAATGAAGTAAAATCCACAAGTGGTTATGTGTTCATACTTGGTGGAGGAGCAGTCTCTTGAAAATCGTCCAAACAGACATGTATTGCTCGCTCTACAATGGAATCTGAATTCATTGCTTTGGATAAGGCTGGTGAAGAAGCTAAATGGCTTCGGAATTTCTTAGAGGATATTTCATTCTAGCCCAAACCTGTTTGACCTATTTGCATACATTGCGATAGTCAAGCAGCAATAGGTAGGGTAGGGAGTGTCATGTACAACGGGAAGTCTCGTTATATACGACGGAGAAATAACATCGTAAGACAACTGCTCTCTAGTGGAATTATCACAATTGACTATGTAAAGTCAAGCGATAATGTGTCAGATCCACTAACGAAAGGCCTAGTAAGAGAGGCAGTTGAAAAATCATCTAAGGGAATGAGTTTACGGATTAGGACAAGTCAGTATGACGGTAACTCTATCTAGCGGACTGGAGTTTCAAGAGCTAGATTCAAGGAGAAAAACAAAGCTGCAGCTGACGGTTCAACATTGTCAATTAACTCAATTCATTCTCATGATAAAGACAATGTTCAGGAACAAGGTTAAGACTTTAAGGCTTGTTAATAAGGTAATAAAAGCTTAAAGTTTTTAATGATTTGCTAAGATTGGTAGATTTGACCAAATAGTGTATCTACGAGATGACACGGTTAGAAATCACCTATGTGAGTGTGAAGTGGAAGCCGCTTCAAAGAGAATTTTATGTCAAAAGCCTATTCTCTATACACTCATAAAACCAGGAGGTGTTCATGGCTGAAACGAACACAACCGTAAGAACCATTAACAGTAAAGAGTTAATTGTGTGACATATGGTTGTCTAGGTATACATTAAAGCTCGACGGTTCAAATATATCACATCTACCAATTGACCGAGTATCTCCGACATATGTTCACTATGGAAAGTCCAAAGAGAAACCTACTTATCCAGATGCAATTAATCCTTACCTGTAAAGTACACACTTGTTTGTGCATTCCTATGTTATAACCATTTCCCATCAATGTGGGGGATTGTTGGGTATATAGCAAGAATTGATGGAAAATAGAGGGAAAGAGACGAATTTGAAAAGTTGAGAACTTGAAGAGTTGGGAACTTGGAAAGTCCTCTTATGCTTTAATGAAAATGCATTTGTCCCTCATCGGTGGTGGAAAGGAAAATAGGAGAGTTTAAATATTGAAACACTCCTATTAACTATTAAAAGGGTTGGAAAGAGGGACCCCCCTCGCGCGTCGTCGTCGTCGCTCGCTCAGCTTCGGCTTTGGCAAATGATCGAGAGATTATTTTTTGGACAAAGTTTGTCGAGAGATTATTTTTTGGACAAAGTTTATTTTAATTATATAATTAATTATTTATTTAATCGATTAAATTAAATGGCCAATATATTTTCAATTAATTAGTTGAAAATATTTTAAGTTATTTAGTTGAAATTAACCGAAACGTTTCAATTATTTAGTTGATTAAACCGACCCGACTCGGATCCGCGCGTGATCCGTTTGAATTTAACAACTTTCTCGTTTTATTTAAAATTTCCTCCATGACTGTTCTGAAAGGTTGCAACTTTCAGGAACAGTCATTACCATTTGAAAGGTTGCAAACTTTCATTAATGGTTGTGAGGATTCTGAAAGGGTTGCAACCTTTCGGAACTTGTTCCTCTTGCTTATAAATACCTTTCACTCTTCAGAATTTTTCCTTACGAATTTTCTGATCTCTTCTTCTTCTTCTTCTTCACAACAAATTACCTCGTGTATTTTACTACTGTTGATTGGTTCGCTGACACCAGAGTTTTTGGTATCTATACTCTGGTGATTGAGATCATTTTACCCTGGGAGGTCATATTCCAAATCAAACCTCGGATACTAGAGGAAAATAATTTCCTTAAGGGGACACTGTGAGTTCAGTAGACTTGATCTTTTTCCTATTCAAAATTTCCAAATTCTGGTAGGTGTTTTTACATATTTTAATTTTTACTTAATTGATTTCTTTTCATATTTTGTACTGATTCTGAAAAAACTTTAGTTACTTCATGTTTCTGTAAAGTTTATCAGAATCAGTAATTCTATTTTTTCAAACACAGTTTGGTAACAAGCACAATTACTCTTTTATGATGTCCTTTAAGCTTTATCTTTACCTACAAAAAGGGATCATACTTAATGTCGACAAATTTAAATAAATATTGAATTAGTAATATTTCAAAAATTACAGAATGAAATATATGTCTGAATAGCTCAACCTCGTTAACTCGAACATTATATATCTAGATGTAGGAGTCATCCATTCCTATGGCAATAACATTGTTATCTTGAGGATAAAATTCCAAAAAGAATCTTGTGGGTGGGGGCGCACATAAATGTTGTCATATTCTGCATTTGCAACAAAAACAATATAGAGATTAGTGGAAAGAAAAATAAAGCAAAATAATATGTAACTTCATGCAACTAATTTCTGATTTATAGCTCCTTAGCTTAACTGTTAGGCTAAAGCTAATGAAATGTCAAATTTGAATAGTTGTAAAGTATCTAGTAAGATCAACTAATATCATGTGGTTAAAGCTATAGTTGTTTCAGATAAACCAACACAAAGTACATATTCATTTACTTTGTATATCTGAAACGTTAAGGCAACGAAAGAGCTGAAATAACCAGCATTCTATCTTTGCTAGTTTATTTCCCTTGTTCCTTCACTATCAGGGAGAGATTATTCCATTCATTCGAGAACGCATAAAGAAGTTCTTTTTTCAGTAATCAAATATCTCAAAAAAGAAGATATTTTCTATTATTATACAACATAAGAACAGTCGAGATAATGTGAGAAGAAGCAAATCTAAGTCACATATATTTCAATCGTATCAATTCAAAAGTCCCGGAAAAAAAAAATCTCAAATGTATGTAGTTAAGAAGACTCGCCTTATCTTCAACCCTGCACTTGAATATTCGAATACAACTGCCATGTTCATTTCCTCCATAAGTAGCAGCTTTCTGAAATTCCTCTTGGCAAATCTTGGATATTCCTATCCAGATCATGGGACTCTTCAGGAAGAGTCAATTTGAGAGCTCCATCTAATAAGGACCACTTGAGATTGGTTAGCCCCTGATTATTTAAATGAAAGAACAATACTTTTTAAATGTGATTAGAATGGAAGTGTGTAGCATTTAAACTAAATTACGTATATCATGTCGTGGGAAAGGTACAAATGCGAAACCAAAAAATAATAGATAAAGAATTACATACTCCATACAAATTGAGAGTGATATCCATCCATGTCTTCTTCATTCTCCAGAGGTGTATCCATTTATTAGTTTGCCACTTTCTCATATATATGAAGAAGAACTTGAGGATTACAGTAAAGTTTGGTGCTCGAGAACTAAAAATATTGTTTCAATGTTATAGACATTTATAAGAACACTCTAAAATAACATAAAAGTACCTGAGAATCACATTACCCTCTAGAATACTTCAAGTGTGTTTAATTAATGCATATAATTTTTGTAGTGTCTTCGAAATAAAAAATATTGTCACGGTTATTTTTTGAGAAATGGAAAGTTCAGTTCTCACCATCCAGCCACTTCATTACAATCCTCGCTTGTTTATTCAACTGAAAAAAATGAGAAGAAGAAAAGAAAACAAGCAGGAAAAAAAAATTATTGAATTGTTTCACACATATTATCAAACACCAGTTGTGCATCAGTATGGAAATCATATATTAACAATATGACATGCATATAGAATGTCCAAAAGAACATTATAGGTAAAAATAACATAAGCAGAACATCTAGAGAACAAAAAATATCAATTGAGTATATGATATGAATTTTTTTTTCCTGAAAATATTTCATGAAACTTTATGGCGTTAGTTGATTATGGTAACATGAACAACTTTGGTTGAAAATGTTGAGTGGAATACACAAGATATTGACGGAGCAGAGGGTTCAGGAATTAAGTGAATTCCTTTGGATTAAACATAAATGGTCGAGCAGAAACAGTCCGACAAACCCATTTATGTTTTATCCAAAGGAATTCACTTAATTCCTTTTATAACAATTGGCATGAAAATGTCATGAATCTATAATAAGCAGAGAAGTGGAAGAAATGTGTACCTCATTTGATCGCTTTTATCTAAAATTTTAAATAGTCGAGCAGAAACAGGTCCGACGACCCCAACAAATCTTGAATGAAATTTGTTGAAGCTAGCAAAAATGTCAAGCCACCGACAGTGAAAACTTGCTAAAGACATCAGATTTAGAGTTTCTGTAGCTTTTGAATTAAAGCATCTTTAGGTTTTGGGGCTTTAATGGGTGTTTAAGTTGCTAGTGTAATGGCCGCTTGAAAAACAGAACACCAACAATCCATTCATATGATCTCACAAGACTTCGTTTATGATAGCATCATTGATAAAAAATAATTTATCAACTTGCCTTCTTATTCGTGCTAGTTTGTACCAATTTTCAGAAAAAGGGATATGTGCATTTTAAGTTCAACCGGCATGTCATCAATTAAAGGTAGTTTGTTGTTTGTTTATCTCTATTAAGCTTCAACAGAGTTAGATTAAAAGATGGGTGTTGAAGAAAAAGCAAAAGAATAATTGTTATGGTAACAGAATGTAACTCCTGTAGACCGCAAAATTGTGAACTCACCCTATAAGGAATTTAGTATTACAAACTCTACTCAAATCCGAAATTCATAGTAAGTAAATCAAAAATCCAAATCAAAATGGAAAAAGTACTTGGTTTGATTTGGTAGAATTGAGTTCGGTGTACCTGATGTATAACGATATAAATATTTCTCTTAGAAATTTAATAGACTGTTTGAATTTCAAGCTTCTACTTGGTGGAGAAGTGATAAACCCGGAGTACTTGCGGAATACACACGTGTTAGCTATTAAATGAGGACATAAGCATAAAATATTTAAATCTCCAATTTTCGCCTATTTTTCGTAAGTTTATAGTACAATTATTTGCAACTCTTCGTACAATCTTTTGGTGTTGTGTTCGTCCCCCCAACTGTCCCTTATATAAATATAATATAAGGGTAATATTCCACATAAATGATTGTGTAGGTTCACACAATCTACTCTTGAGAAAATTATCATGATATATATATATATATATATATATATATATATATATATATATATATATATATATATATATATATATATATATATATATATATATATATATTCAGAGTGCCTAAATGATTTTCTTTAGTGTAAACATATTGGCTTCTTTCAAAATATCAATGAAAATGTTAACGGGAACATATTAGATTTCTTAAAAGTATTGTATTTTTAAAGAATCTGACTTTGGTGGGACATATGAATTGAAGAATTTGTGCTACTAAGGTGTAAGTTGAAGTATACATCTAGTATTTTACATGTGTATAAAATATTCTTGCATCGATCATGTTTTGGAGATATATAAAAGCTATGCAATTTTGACGTTTATGTTTCTCCATGTGTTACAACTTACACTTACATTCATCCTTTCATTTTGAACGTTGATCCTTCATTTCTATATAACTATGCAAAATATCTTAAAATTTGTTACAATCAAAAATACAAATATTGGGCTCGTGCTTAGCACGATCTTTGTCCATCTAGTTTGCAGTATATGTGTTGGTTAGGATGGTCATTAGAATTATTTTCCTAATTCTTATCTCCCATCACCAAGCCTGTATTATAAATTTCTTGTTGCTTGTGATGTTGACATAAGTAAAATAAAAAAGTGGGGGATACGGAACATCATGCTCATCTGAGTTATATAATCCAAAAGCAAAAAAAAGGCTAACGCTAAAATATATTATGATATATAAGTTTTTTTTTTCTGGATAAAGTGAATTTTTTGGTGGGAAACTTACATAAATATACTATAATAAAAATATATTTATCATTTATAGCAATAACATTTTTTTAACGTGATCACTATTTATTTATTTATAATACAAGTTTAATATATATTCAAAGAACAATTTATTTTTCACACATAACACAAGTTTTAATAACGGGTAATACATTTATCACACATTATAATACACTTATACAATGTGTCAAATTTTTACCAAACTAACACTATATATTTCAAAAAAAATTATAATTCATATATAATGCATACAAAATTCACTTTTAATACATATTGTAGATCTAATATAGTATTACTATAAATGGTAATAAATAAAAAATATCGCTAAAATCAATAATTATTTTTTAAAATGTACCAATTCATGTAATTTTTCCTTAAAAAAATACACCGCCTGTGATATGTCTGGATCAACCACAAATTCAACAGAAAGGCTAAACAATTTAAAAATAAAAAAATAAAAAAATAAAAAAATTAAGAAATCTAACTTAAAAGTGAAAACGGAAAGAATAAAAAATTGACATTCTGTTAAAGGAAAGTGAGGCGATCTATTGTTGCGTCAATCCGTCTCCTTCTTCATCTGCTCGACGGAATCTTCGTCCCAGGTAAGTCGACCACCATAAATTACCTTCCACCTTGTGTTTATAGCTGTGCTATGTCATCTTTATAACCTAATTTGAGTAAAAATCTGAAGCTTTGAGCCAAATACATTTCAAATCACCTTAATCTCTCACCAGGTGCTATGTATTTAAATCTCGGTGGAGCTCACTCCAAGCTTCTGACTTTTCTTTCACATATAAAGTGAAATTAGATCTTACAACTTTGAGTATATGTAAGGTACGCATCCTGATACTTTCGTTTGATTTCTACAAAGGAATGAAGTTTTAGTGAGATTGATACAACCTTCATAGATTTCAAACGAATGTATCATTGACTTGTACTTATCCCATGGTACAAATCTCCAAATTGGACTGAAATATACTGCAAGTAAGCTATTGTTGTGTTGATTGTTTATTTTCCATCTTGCTTGTCTCTTTTATTAAACAATATTATAGTATCTGAACTATAAATCATGTCTCATTTCATTTATGCTTGTCTTTTAAATCTTTTGATTCTCATATATGTGGAACTTGTTGTTTGTCTAAGATAATTATGCCTTTAGCCTTCCTTGGTCATGTTGCAAATGAATCAAAGCATTTTGTCCTTGTAAAACTAAAACACCAGTTAGCTAAAAAAATCTGCAGCGTTGTTGCCTTCTGTGTGTGTGTTGAAGCTGTATGACACCTCCTTCAATCAAATCTCTTATCCTCCTTATAATCATCACAATACTCCAGGGAAAATCCAATCTCCACTTAATATTTTTATTAGGGCCAAAGAATCTATTTCCAATATTACTGATAAATATAGTCTTTCAATACATAGCTCACACCCTTCCTTCAAACTCGTAGCCTCAGCAAATAGACTAGTAGAGTCTGTGATCCTTCTACATAGAACATATTGAATATTCCCTTCATCATTTCTAGTACAAAATGCTATAGAACTTGGACCAGGTTTACCTTTAGAAACACCATCTGAGTTACATTTGAACCAACCTTGATTAGGTAGTTTCCAACTTACAGGTACCTATCTTATCACAAATTTGTATTTTTGAAGAAAATCCATCAAAAGGGGTCATTCTTATGGGATGTTCTTCATCCATGGATACAAAATCAGGGTTAAAAGATGAGTGTTTCTAGAGATCTCATATATCACTCTCCTCCAAGTCATAGTGCCTCAATAATTCATCTTGTTTCTTCTTTTCCATAACAACCAGTGTATCATACCAGGAATAGCTTTTAAAAATTGGTTTAATCCTGCTAGGACACTCAATATTCCACTATTTTTTAATAGTTTGATGGCATTCCACAAAAGGACTCTCTACTCCAAAACCAATAGCTAAGTATTTCCAGGTCTTTTGAGCAAACTCACTAGTAATAAATAGATGTTGAGAGGTCTCTGTATGTGGTGGCTCACAACATCCACATTTTGACACCAAATTGATACCAGTCTTAGCTAGTATTTAGGAAAAATCCCAGAGCCAAATTTCCACTAAGACATAATTGATAAAGTGGAGATAGTGAGTCAATATGAGAAAGAAGATGAACAAATTAGATGTGACACCCGGAATCATGGGTTATGACTCTATATATAACTTCTTCAAATTTCGAAAATGGACCTAAAATATCCTTAAACTATTAGAAATGATACAAAACTACCCTCCATCCACCTATTGACTCTCAAATACCCCTGTCATCCACCTATTGCCTCACAAATATCCTTGTCATCCATCTTTGGGTCCAATATTGACCACTTTTATATAATGAAAAAATTATTTAAATACTTTTTTCAAAAAATAAGTGATGATCATCTATTGGTTACAATTTAATTACTTAAATTAATTTACAATCCTATCTATTACTAATTACATCTAACCCAAATTAACTACACCCGTCCCAAATTAACTACACGCGTCCCAAGTTAACTATACCCGCCCAAATTACATTTACCCCACCTATTAAAAGAATATATCATTTATCCCAACACATCACTTCATCTTCCAACCTTTTTCCCCAATATATTCGCCTATCATTCAAAAATACTACCTGAATACACACATGTATCACCATGTTTTAGAAGTTTTTTTTTTTTTAAACTAATATTTCTCACATCGAAGTCTCTCTGTGGTGAAGAGGGGTTTGACAGACTCGACCAGTCTATAAATAACTCAAAAACATCTAGATCAGAGATAACTATCACTACATGTCATAAGATCTTGTAGTTTTTCATTTGTTAGTTGTAATATCAATAAGGGGATACTAAGCAGAAGTTAATAAAATAAGTTTCAAATACCAATAAATCATATGATAAAAAGAATTACATTTAAAAGATCATATATGCAATGACCCTAGAAGTTACACGACGTATTCAACCTCTCAAAGGTCTTATACAAGCCCTTAGACATCATTCATCACATATATATGAAAAGTAGTGCGAAATTACAACTTTTCACATTAATAGTCCAAATCTTTACAGCATATAAGAAAGAACTAAGTCTCGTCATAGCCATCTTAGACACATATAATATCATAGGGTGACATCCCCTACATCAATTTTGAAAAGAAATATAGTTTATTACAAAGTCTTTTAGAAAAGAAAACTAACATAATCTATGTCCTCGAACATATGAGGACATACCAATCTTGAGAGAATGCTATTTCCCAAGCTTCAACTTCTAAGAGAATCCTCACTTGCCATCTACACTTGTAGAAATAGAGAAACATATGAAATTAGCACATTGAATGCACCAAGTATGGTGAACATGCAAGAAAACCATGCTAAAATGGACATTCACATTAAAACATACTTTTCATTTTCTTTTTATAGAAACGTCATAAAACAAGTAAAAGAACCATCTTCAAGCCAGTATTCATATATAAGACATATTCAAGTAATCCATAAGGTACAACCATAATCACTTAGAACACACATAAATATTTATACCTCCTACCAAGGATTATCCTAAGACCCACCTGAGTAAGATATGAAGAGACCGCCCATACAGCCCCTTCACACACACCTAAGTGATTCTCAAGACTTCCTAAAGTAAGATTATTCCCCTTTCATCATTTAGACTCTCCACCTAAGGTTACTCTAAGACTCACCTAAGTAAGATATGAAGATACCACCCATACACCCTCTTCAAGCCTACCTAAGCAATCCTCAAAGCTACCCTAGATAAGAACTTTTCTATTCAACATGCATTAACTTAATTCAACATTATTCATTAAGCCATTTAAGAGACAATTAAACAATTTAAGGACTTCACATAATGGTCTTGGAAGACCTAGGGAACTCATCCTAACACCTTCAAGGCTACTCTTGCCATGTATAGATAGCGTCTCATTCCATTACCTACACGTTGTAGAACCTATTCAATACTAGAGTGTACATACCATATGATGAGATTAGGCATTAACCGACATACACCATACTAGCTTGGTATGGAATCCAGTGTCATAAGGACCTCACACCGTGGGAGGTGTTCTACTTGCCAAAGGTAGAACTAAGACTCATCCCATGTTGCCACATGGTTAAGGGATATCAAGGGTTTCTTTGTACTCTAGTCTCATTCTCAAGTAGAGCTACTCCACAAGCATATCCTCTCGGTGCTTTGCCTTTATTCTAATAGAGTAATTCATTCCCTAGGTATATTAGAGAAGGTACCATTACTAAGTTCTACCAACTCATAATACTTTTTTCAAGGATACTCATTCTTTTAGTTCTTTTATTATTCAAGGTTCCATATAAGTATTTCATAAAAGGGAACCTCCTTTAGGTAAACCGATCCTGGACTTCATTCTTTCATTCATTCATACACGAACATGACAAGGGTGCCTAAGCATACCAAGTCAAGAGATCACATATTCACATAACTCTCATGTATCAAGTAGAGGGACCAGAGTTTACCAATCAAGACACAACATTATCATACAACCATTTAGAGGGATTATACTCTCACCTCACACATGAACATATACCATATCATCCTTCACATTCTTCATCAATACAAGCTATAACATGATAATACAATAATTAACATAATAATGCCGACAAGGCCATATTCATAACACATGTAACACATAAACACCACCACCATAAGTGGACCATACAATTCAATAACAATTCAATGTAAATTCTATAGTATACAAAGGAATTAGGTCAACTCACCACCTTCCCATTGCCATCATCACCATTCCTTATCCTTTCCAATCAATCCACACAATAAGAGATTCTTACCAATGATAATATACACAAGACTAAGCCAACAATCCATCCATATCAATGATCCAACAGTACTCAATATAGATATCAACATTATAAGGCAAGATATAAAAATTGAAACATGGATCAATACATAACTCAATAGCCCAATACAATCTACACATGAATTCAATATAATTAAGCCATGATCAATTCACCCACTTTAGAGCCAAAATTAAGTATTCAAGGAATACATTATTTCATGGGATATTTGATATTAAAACCACCAATTAACATCAATTACTTCATAAAACATTAACTTAAAACTTTTCATGCAAGAACACATGCTTAGAATTTATAATAGGATCTCTATGTTTTTGGACATCTTTGAAAAGCCTTTGAAATTGGATCCTTGAATGGAAGAAGAATAAATGATGAAATAACCATTACTTAATTGAAGAAACAAAAAAAAAAATGATGGATAAATCAATGAAGAATCCAATCCTAGATTCACCTTAGTTCCTTGCTTCAATGGAGTCTAGAGAGAACTTCTTTTGATCTTGGGGTTTTGATTTTGAATAATGAGGTCTTAGTCTAGGTTTTAGTGTATTAACTAACTTAATATACCATAAAATACCTAAAATAACCGTCTAGGATTTAATTAGGACCCTTGGTGAATTTCCCAAAACACCCCCACGTTGGCCGAGACACCTACAGAATGTTGTTGGTGTCAAACGACGGTTCCAAGATACTGGCCGTCGTTTGATTGACGGGGCATCATTTGGGATAGAGACTGGCAATTTTGGGGATAAGATCCCACACCTAAGTGTGGATATATGGCCCAATAGACGGGGCGTCGATGGAACCACTGTACGGGGTCTGGTGGTCGTGGTTTGGACTGCCTTTTGGCAGTTTCTTGCCAAAGTTCGGGTCCTCCTCAAGTACCCTTAAGGTGGTCCTTGGGGAGTCGTACCTGGACATTTAGAGCTCAAACATGTTCATCTAGGTGTTACAGTCCTCCCCTATCAATTTAGAAACCAAACAACGCATAAAACATGCAAAGGCACACTAGCACACACAACGACTAGTTTCCAAATGTCTTGGACGTTCCTTGACGTTTTACTTCCAAACTCTATGAACTGACTTCTAATGCTAATATTCATTATTTTAAGACCTTATTAACTCATGACACACATGATAGTCTATATTTTAACCTAATTCATTTTTAGGGTTGTAACAATATAATAATTAATTTAATATAATCTGGAGATCCTAAATCTATAGAAATTTAAAACTTGTTATTTTGACAAAAGGATAAGTATATATACTTATTTTAGTAGCCTTTTGAAGACCCATAAAAGTTTACTTGGCATGTATAAGTAATTTATTTAGAACCCAATATTAACTTATTTATTCTAAGACTAAAAATTCATAAATTATAGAGCTATTTATAGGATGATAAATAACACTATTAATATTTAATTCAAACCTCACATTATTTCAAAAGACTAGTATTTCATTCGAGATTGTAGGCGAATATATTGGGGAAGAAGATTGGAAGAGGAAGTGCATTGTTTGCATAAAGGATATATTTGTTTAAATCGGTGGAGTAAATGTCATGTGGGGTGGGTGTAGTTAATTTGGGTCAGGTGTAGTTAACTTGACAGAGTGTAGTTAATTTGGGTCGGATATAATCAATAATGGTTGAGTATGTAAAATAGTTTAAGTGATTAAATTGTAACCAATATATGGTTTTCACGTATTTAAAAAATTATTTATATGATAATCCGCTATATATAGAAATGGTCAATGTTTGACCCAGAGGTGGATTACAAGTAATTCTAGAGTCAATAGGCGGATGACAGGGATATTTGGGAGCGAATGAATGGATGGGGGGGGGGGGGTGTACTTTGTACCGTTTTCAATAGTTCAAGGGCATTTTGGTTCTTATTTTATAGTTTGTATTGAACATATTGTCTTAGAAGTGGAATTGATATTTGTGCCATGTCAGGTAAGGATTTTTTGTATCTATTCAATTTTTTACATTTTAGTGTAGAATTTTTCGTGAATGTTGTTGATGTGAAAAAAAAAGTGATAACTCTGTTTAGAAGATGAAATAAACTTTCTTGATGTTTCTTACGAATTTTCGCATACTCTGGTATTTTTATCACAAGTAGCCCCTTTAAACTTATGGCCTTTTGTTTTATAGCAGTAATTTTTTCTTGATACTTTTTGTTGAATTTGTAGTTTCTATACCCTGCTTCCTTGAGCATTAAAGCATACAAACTTTGTTATAATTATTAAATATGAAGAAAAGAGATGGTCAAGTGTAAATGGTGACTAATGAAAGTTGCTAAGTAATGAGAAGACCCTCTTTGGAAAAAAAAGTGACCGAAAATAAAAAACAAATCTTAAAAATGATGATGAACCCGTTCTTGATATGATAAGAATACTAATGAAAATAATTGATAAATAAATTATTGAAAATAATGGGTGATGAAGTTTGAAAAGTGTAAAGTGCTTATGTAACAACATAGAAATTTTTAGAGCTAAGACTCGAACTATCCTTCATTGTGAGTAGGATTTTGCCAAGGAAATTTAAATTTTCTTAAGTATTTAGGTCACTAGATGTATCATTGTAACATCCCGTCTTAGAATGAACTAGAATTAGAATGAAACTATTTTTGGAAATATTAAATTCGGAAATTTTGGGAAGCTATGCTAAGTATGAGTTTTGGGTCAACTTCAAATGATCATTACTTTCGGTACATAATGAGTTACGTGGCTCATAAGATATTAAATAAAAGTTCTTAGAATCCTATTTCCAATGACTCCGAGTTTGCTAATTTCGAGGTCGTATGAGGGAGAAATACCCGTTTGTAGCTAGACTGTCCAATTAAGGAAAGTTACCAAAAAATATGAAGGGTATTTTTGTCTTTTCTTACCCAATCAGCTTAAAATAAGTTTTAGTAATATTTAGGGACAAATATTATTAGGGTCAGTTTTCATAAATCCAAATAAGCTTAGGGTTTTAGAAGAGAGTTCAGTCAATTCATTCCTCAATTCTTTTAAAGTTTTGGGTCAACTTTAAACGACAATAACTTTTAGCATAAGATGAGTTAGGATACCTAGAAGATATCAAATGAAAGGTCTTGCAATTATATTTCTAACATTGTTGAGTTTTCTAGTTTTTGAGCTCTTATGAGGTAGATATGTTTGTTTGAAAGTCGGGCTGTCCAATTAAAAGTATGAGGGATACTTTTGTCCTTTCCTTACCCAATCAGATTTAAACATTTTTAGTAAGGTTAAAGGAGTCTAAAATGATTAGAATAAGTTTTATTTATTCCTAAAATATGCTTAGGGTTTTTAAAGGAGTCAAGAAGATAAAAGAGGAGAAAAGAGAAAAGGTTCAAGGCGTTCGTCGAGATTATTTAGTTCTGTTGCGGCTTTTTGCCATAGGTTTGATTTTTAAAAGGTGTGTAAGATTCAATAGTTTTGTGTTTGTTCTTCCACCGTCAATTATGAGTTTCTTTAACGAATCATATCCATGACATTGAGTATGTTGATAATCTTGTTGAGTTCTTGAAATTTTGTGCTTCGTTACTTGATAATGAGGTTCTTGTTGAGTTCTTGAGGTGAGAGTTGCGAATGAGTGTTATTCTTGGTGGGTTTGTGGTGTAGAATTCGCTGTAATTAGATTAGGTTTAAGGATATAAAAATATTTTTAAGGGAAATCATTCAAGACTAGAAGAGGTAGGGTTGGAAAACATTTAAGAAAAGTTTGTCAGGTTCGTCACGAGTGCGACTGAGATGGCGTGCCCTTATTACACCTGAGGGGCTGGCGCCCTGTTCCTGTAGTGCACCCCAGACCAGACTCATTCAACTGATGGATGGCGCGGTGCGCCAGGGACTTAGGTCCTTTTTGTTGTAAATCTTACGAAAAGTATCTTTATCACGAACA
Organism: Solanum sitiens; assembly: GCA_016801875.1. Lineage (NCBI taxonomy): Eukaryota > Viridiplantae > Streptophyta > Magnoliopsida > Solanales > Solanaceae > Solanum > Solanum sitiens. The sequence continues at coordinate 1,826,663 of JABWTJ010000104.1, read as the reverse complement.
CTTATAACGGATTCATCAAAGGTTGTACTTCACCACGAACTCTAGTAGAAAATTCTCATAGCTTGAGGCCTGTCGAATGACACTATCCTTAAGGATATTTCACCCGGTATGGATGTATCCTCCAGGATACAACAAGCTCTTCTAGAATAAAACCATGAACTAAAAACTAACAAAGATTCTTTAATATAAACCTCAACACAAAAATATAGAAAGAAAGATGAGACTTGTTGATTTGATCTCTGTGTTTTTCACTACACTCAACAAGACCACATGAAGATTATATATACGACCACTAATATAATCAACCAATGGTAAAAGAGGTGAAAGAGCCATAAGGGTTGTTCAATAGAGTATTAAAGACAAATCCATGAATTAAAGGCAATTCATTTCAAACGTCAAGGGACAACCAAGAAGTTCGAAAACTAGTCTTTTACGTGTTAGCGTGTTCTAGTATGTTGTGCATGTTTTTGTATGTTGTTTGGAGTCATAAATTAGTGGAGGTGACTCTAGGGTCTAGATGAACATGCTTTGGGTAAAAATGTTCGAGTAACACTCCCCAAGGACCAACCAAAGGGTCCTTTAAGAGGAACCAAGACTTGGACAGGGGCTTCCAAGGCAGCACGCATGCAGCCCATACTTGGAGGCTAGGGCGCGTCGCAGAGCTGGAACTTGGAAGGCAAAAAGTTTCCTTGCGACGCAGCCTTGTCACAAATCTCACTACCTCAAAATAATTTTGAAAATCAAGATATTGAGCTACCTCCGCGACGCGCAGTGACTGTCCAATTTTGGTTGCATAGTTTTTAAGTCAACTTAGACTTAATTAAAAGGATCCAATTTAAGTAGGGATGGTTTAAGTATTCTGGGGGTGTATTATATATTGATTATAGGTCATTAAACCCTCATTACCCTATTAGAAACCCCAAACCCTTAATTAGAAATCTAAAATTTAAAATTTCTGAAAAGTTCTTCTCTCCCAAAATTCTCTCAAGCCTCCATTGAAGGTCAAGGTGTTGAAGCTTGCTAGGAGGGATGGTTTCAACTGATTTCTTCTCAATTTTCATGGGTTCTTGAAGAATAAGGTAGGGGAGTTCTTTATCTAAGGCTGTCTATCAGCTTATAGTCAATTTCACAGTGATTTCAAAGATTTCAAAGTTATGAAAAAGTCTAATTTTCACTCTAAGTCATGGGTTCTTGCATGAAACGTTTTCAAATGATTAGATATGATATTATTGATGTATAATTGATATTTTCCAATGAAAATCTCTATGAACCCTTGATCTTCTCAAATCTCTAAATTTGGCAATGAAGTGGGTCTATTGCTTATGATCCAATGATGATAGAATTGAGTTTAGATTATGTTGTAATGTTGATTTCTTTGGTCAACTATGCTATTATATTGTGAATTGATGGAGATGTTAAGGAATGGTGATCTTGACTATTGGAAGAAGGTAAGTTGACCTAATTCCCTTAGTTAATGTAGAATTAATATAGAATTTCTATTGATTGGTATGATCCACTTATGGTGGCGGTGTTTATGTGTTGTATATATAATGATGATCATGTCCTTGTCGGCATTATTATGTTAATTGTAGTAGTATCATATTAGGATTCGTGTGTGTAAAACTCCGAAAAGTCGAGACCTAATCTAGAGCCTAACATGAGTGTCTAAAGGTGTAGATACTGTTTTATGACCTAAAATAATATTTATAAGTCAACCGAGAAGTTTTAGATCCAAGACGTCAAAGAACGTCCATGACGTTCGGGAACTAGCCTAATTGATCTAGTTGACGTCGCTATGTTTGGAGATGGTTTCAGAGGGTCAAATGAAGTCTAAAACTTGTAAAAAAGGCTTTTTTTAGGTAGAGTGTAGTATATAGGGTCTAAACGTCCAATAACGACGCCCTAAGGACCACCCGAAAGGTCATGGAGGAGGACCCCAACATGGGTGGGCAGTCTGCGTAGGCTGCTGTGAGACCCGCAGCCCACACGGACCTCACTATCCCAAAATTTATTTTTGGGAAATAAAATACGTATTGGAGGGCCCCGAGATGCGGAACCACTTCCCAGATTCGGTAAAATCGTATTTTTGACATTTAGACTTCACAAAAAGACCAATTTAAGTGAGGGAAGTTTTGCGTAATTTAGGGGGTGATTATAGATAGCCTAAGGGTCATTTTAAGTCATTTATCACTCACCCAAACCCAAAATTCCCAAAACAAACCCAAAAGCTCTCACCTCTCTCTAGTTTCTCTCTCCCCAATTCCTCCATTGAAGAAGGAACAAAGCTTGAAGAAGAAGGTCAATTTCCCTAGGATTTAACTTCAGTTTTGTGGATTAATCTTCATTGAGGTATGGGTTCTTCACTCTTGGGATTCCATTCCCCAAGAGTTCCTCTCAAAGTTGATTTCTAAATTACCCAATTCCATAGGGTTTTCCAATTCTAATGGGTTTTCTTCTAAACTTCAAGTTGATGATGAATTGTGATTTTCTATTACTAATTGAGTATAGATTGTTGGTTAATTGATGTTAATATATGAAATTTCATGTTGATCATGTTCCCTTCCCCAAATTCCCAAAATCTTGGATCTTGGTCATGAATTGATGGAAATTGAACAATGAATTGATTATTGGACTTGTTTTATCTATTCTAATTGATGTATGGATTGATTAAGGTAATATATGGTTGGGATTGGATATAATTATTGATGAATTCATGAGGAACCCTAATTCCCCTAAACCTAGGTTATGAATTGTTGTTAATTGGATAGTGATGATGCAATTGACCGAGTTCTTGTGTTAATTAATATTTATTGATGTTACTACACCTATTATTGAATGTGATTGGTTGGTTGATGGTAAGACCATGATGATGGCTATTAAAGGATATTGAGTAAGTCTTTATGATCCTAACCTTTACTTCAATTATGATGACTTGTGATTGATGATGTTGTTCAATTGAAGCATGACTTGTGATTAGCCTAAGTAGGTGTTGGTATGATGATGAATTGAAATGTCTTGACTATGTGATTGTGAGATTATGCTTAAGATGAAATGATATAAGGTTGGTTATGAAGTACATATGTGCCTTATTATGACATGATGATGATGTTATGCTAATCTCACATATGAGGGTTTCCATGAAAGGATATTCTCATGCAATTCGTAATGATCTAATGACAATGACTATACAAGGATTAGACCCTACGACCTACATTAAGCTATGATGATTAATAAAGAAATTAAAGACATTTCAAAAGGGACTCTAGCTTAGCACCGAGTGAACTAGAGTGAGTAGTGTCCCTTCCCACATAGGGAAGGTATGATCACTAATGTACTCTTGAGATTGGAGACTATAATGCATGTAGCATAAAGACGGTCCCAACTATATATCCTAGTTCTTGAACTATGTTGCCCCCATAGGAATACTAGCTAGTGGATCCACGTAGTTGCTACTTTCATGTTTTGGTACTACCTTGGCAAGTAGTCCGCCTTCTTTTGGTGTAGGGTTCCATGACACCGGATTCCACATTGGCTCAGGTGGTCTATGTCGGTTAAGGTAAGATGTTCCCAAAAGGTAAAATGAATTAAAAGAATGAACTCTAACTAGGATAACCTAAGGGGTTTAGCGTAGTCTAAGTAAGGGTATGGGACTCTACCTAAACATTGCACTAGTTAGCCTTGAAGAAGTCTTAAGAGGATGTTCTTATGTATGCATATGCTTATAATGGTACATGATATGTATATGATGAACTTGCATATTGTTGATACTATATGTTGATTAGTTTCACTTATGAATATGTGTTGGTCTACATTGTTAAGGTATGATGATATGTACTCTTAAATGACATGTTATATGAAGTGGTATGTTGGTTATGATTCTTGTTGGGTTACTTGATTGAGTAAGGTTATGGGTCTTTGCTTGATCATTGCACTTGTTGACTTAAGTCGGGTTCATGGGTAATTGTCTTGCTTCGGTTATGTTAAAATGTACTCTCATTCATGCTTGTGACTATTATGACTTGATGGTAGAGTTGCTTTGACTACATGTCCAATTATGTGCTATGTATGTTGACTTGACTAGACTTAGTATTGCTGGTCTTGTGGTGTACATGCTTTGGACTTAATGAATATGTCTAATTGATTGGTATGGTCTTATTGAATGTGCATAAAGCTTTTCAAAGTAAATTGCATACCTTGATGAAATGTCCCTTTTCTTAGCATGATTTCAAGATATGTTTGCATATGGTCTCATACTTAGTACAAGTTGTTTACTAACCCCATTTTTTCTTTTTCCCCAACATTTTAGGTTCCGATCGTTGAAGGACTTTTGGAGACGACTTTGAAGAAGACTTGGAATTCTTAATCATCCAAGTTGGGTAGGTCCTTACTTTCCGAGGGCAATGCCACTATCAAGCTATGAAATTGTTTTTAGTATTAAGACTGTTATGTTTCTTTCCTTTTCATTTGGATACTAAACGTTGTATGACCTATATGTGGTCTTATTGTATTGATGTATTGGCTAGGCCCAATTTGATATACTCTTATAAGATGGTTATGAGACGAGACGACTATTTTGAGACGTTATATTCCATATATCTATGTGCAATAAAAGTAGAATACTAAGTAATCTTCCTATACGAAGGGTCTATGTATACTCGATATATATATCTATTATGTGTATGTAGAGGTTTATGTAAACCTCCATGTAGGAGTAACGAAAAGTTTTAAATTTCTGCTAATTTTGACCTATGAATGTAATGATGTAAGTTAAGAGGCTAGTCTTGGTCCTCAAAGAGGACGACAATGCTAGTTACATCTAGGGAGTATTCCCGGATGTGACAAACTTGGTATCAGAGCATTAGGTTAAATATCTTTCAGTAGATGTCTCTCTCAACCACGTCTATGTGGATTCGTATTCATAATTGTGAAGCGCATCACACTTATGAAAGGAATCTATATGATGCTTAGGAAACTCTCACTTTCTTGGAAATCCAATATCGTACCTCTAGAGTGTTAGCTCTATGTGCTTTTAGCATCTAATCCTCTTATTATGATTATAGGCAATGAATACCCGAAGCAATGTGGCACGAAGACTTGAGGAAGATATGGCCAATGCGGGAGTTCCTCCCCGTGGTGATCAAGTTCCTCCTCTTGAAGAAGTTAATAATGACCAAGCCCCAGTCAATCATCCTCCTTTGACGGATGGTGACATAAGGGTTGCTTTCCTCCAAATGGCCCAAGCCATTAATACCCAAGCACAAGTCTCCAGTACTCAAGCCTAAGCCATGACGACCCAAGCTAATAGGGAGGTTGTACCCCGAGCAAACCAACAAGTTGATACCATGGCCTCTTGTCTAAGGGATTTCACTAGGATGAATACCCCTACTTTCTATGGGTCCAAGGTTGAAAAAGACCCTCAATAGTGCATTGATGAAATATACAAGATCCTTTATGCTATGGGGTTGAATACTAGTGAGAAGGACGAATTAGCCACTTACCAACTCAAAGGTGTGGCCCAAACTTGGTATGTCCAATGGAGGGACAATAGGCCGTTAAGGGGTAGACCAGTGAATTGGGAAGTTTTCAAGAAGGCTTTTCTTGATATATTCTTTCCTTGGAAGAAGCGGGAAGCTAAAGTGGTGGAGTTCATCAACCTTCATCAAGGAGGTATGAGTGTGCTTGAATACTCCTTGAAATTCACTCAATTGTCAAAGTATGCCCCTTCTTTGGTTTCCGATCCTAGAGATGAAATGAACCGCTTTGTGACGGGAGTGTAGGATGACTTGCAAGAGGAATTTCATTCGGCTATGCTACATGACAATATGAACATTTATCATATCTTGGTTCATGCTCAACAAGTGGAAGAGGCAAGAGCTAATAGGAAGAGTAGAGATGCCAAGAGGACAAGATCTTTTGATGGTGGTTCTTCAAAGGGTAGGCTTGAGATTCAAGACAAGCCTAGGTTTAAGAAGAGGGTTTCTAATCATGTTCCTTCCAAGTTCCCTAAGGATAGGGATGATACGGTGTCTAATCCTAAGCCTAAAAAGGGAAGGGATACTAGTTCATCAACCAAGAAGCCAACTTGTGGAAAGTGTGGCAAGAAGCACTATGGTGATTGTCTTAAGGGAACGGATAAATGTTTTGGTTGTGGTAAAAGTGGGCACAAGGTTAGAGATTGCCCTAATGTGAGGGGAAAAGACAAGGAGAGTGGACAAGCAAGTGGTTCTAATGATTCTCCGAAGAAGAATCACTTCTATGCACTTCGCTCAAGGGGTGAGCATAAGACTTCTCCCGATATGGTGACCGGTATGTTGAAAGTCTTTTCCATTGATGTATATGCTTTAGTTGATCCGGGTGCTACATTATATTTTGTTACTCCCTTGATAGCTAAGACATTTGATATCTTATCCGACATTCTAAATGAACCTTTTAAGGTGTCTACCCCGGTGGGTGAGTCGGTTATTGCAAAAAGGGTGTATAGAAATTGTCCTATAGAGTTACTTATGTTGAACTAGTAGAACTTGATATGCTTGATTTTGATGTCATATGGATTGGTTGCATACTTTCTTTGCCTCTATAGATTGTAGAATAAGGGTGGTGAAGTTTAACTTTCCAAATGAGACTGTTTTGGAGTGGAAAGGGGGAAACTCTATTCCTAGAGGTCGTATCATGTCTTGTCTTAACGCTTGTAAAATGATCGGTAAAGGATGTTTATACCATATAGTAAGAGTCCAAGATTTAGACTCCGAAATTCCTCCCATAGAGTCGGTTCCCGTAGTGAGCGAATTTCCAGAGGTCTTTCCTAATGATCTTCCCAGTATTCCTCTCGAACGGGAAATTGATTTTGGTATCGACTTGTTACCGGATACAAATCCCATTTCAATTCCTCCTTATCGGATGGCTCCGGCCGAATTGAAAGAGTTGAAGGCTCAACTCAAAGATTTACTAGACAAAGGCTTCATTAGACCTAATATTTCTCCATGGGGTGCTCCGGTTTTGTTTGTGAAGAAGAAGGATGAGTCCCTTAGAATGTGTATCGATTATCGCCAACTCAATAAAGTTACTATTAAGAACAAGTATCCTCTCCCTTGGATTGATGACTTGTTTGATCAACTCCAAGGGGAAAGCTACTTTTCTAAAATTAACTTGAGATCGGGGTATCACCAACTTAGGGTGAGAGGTGAGGATATACCAGAAATGACATTTCGGACTAGATATGGTCACTATGAATTCTTAATAATGTCCTTGGGTCTCACTAATGCCCCGGCGGCATTTATGGATCTCATGAATAGGGTGTTTCGAAGTTACCTAGATTCATTTGTCATTGTCTTCATTGACGACATCTTGGTATATTCGAAAAATGAGGGTGATCACATGGACCATTTGGGGGTGGTGTTACAAGTACTTAAGGAGAACCAAGTATTTGCCAAGTATAGAAAATGTGAGTATTGGTTGAGGTCGGTGGTGTTTCTTGGTCATATCATCTCTAGTGAGAGAGTTGAGTTGATCCAAGGAAAACCGAGGCTTTGAAAAATTGGCCGAGACCATTGACTCCAACTGACATTAGAAGTTTCATGGGTCTAGCAGGTTATTATCGGAGGTTTGTGGATGGTTTTGCGTCCATTGCATCTCCCTTGACTACTTTGACCCAAAAGAGTAAGAAATTTGAGTGGTTGGAGGCATGTGAGAGAAGCTTCCAAATCTTGAAAGATAGGCTTACTTTCGCTCTGGTTTTGACTTGACCGGAGGGTACAAAGGGCTTTGTTGTGTATTGTGATGCATCCGAAGTGGGTTTAGGGTGTGTGATTATGAAACATGGGAAGGTATTAGCCTATGCTTCTAGACAACTTAAGATGCATGAGAGAAACTATCCAACTCATGATGTTGAATTAGCGGCCGTGGTAAATGCCTTAAAAATATAGAGACATTACTTGTATGATGTCCATGTTGATGTGTATACCGACCACCAGAGTCTCCAATATGTGTTTACTCAAAAGGAGTTGAATTTCCGACAAAGAAGGTGGTTGGAATTGTTGAAAGATTACTATATGGGTGTTCTCTATCACCCCGGCAAGGCCAATGTGGTTGCGGATGCTCTAAGTCGTATGACCATGGGTAGTGTGTCTCATGTAGAGGAAGCCAAGAAAGACCTAGTGAAAGATGTTCATAGGTTGACTAGATTGGGTGTGACGTTGAAAGATTCTCCGAATGGTGGTTTTACGGTCCATCATAACTCCGAGTCATCTTTGGTAGTTGAGGTCAAGACCAAACAACACCTTGATCAACCATTGATGGAGCTGAAGGAATCGGTTCTTGGTAAGCTTAATTAGTCATTCTCCTTAGGGGGGGGGATGGTGTCTTGAGGTATCAAGGAAGGTTGTGTGTTCCCAATGTAGATGGTTTGAGGAACCGGATCCTTGAGGAAGCTCATGTGTCCCGTTACTCCATTCATCCGGGTTCAACTAAGATGTACCATGACCTTAGGGAAGTGTTTTGGTGGGAAGGTTTGAAAAAGGACAAAGCGGAATTTGTTGCAAAGTGTCCAAATTGCCAACAAGTGAAAGCCGAACACCAAAAGCCGAGTGGTTTACTTCAAGAAATCCAAGTTCCTTCTTGGAAGTGGGAAGACATCAATATGGATTTTGTGGTAGGTTTGCCTCGGACACAAAAACAATATGACTCTATATGGGTGGTTGTGGATAGGTTGACCAAATCCGATCATTTCATTCCCGTCAAGTCTACTTATTTGGTGAAAGATAATGCAAGTATCTTCATAGCTGAGATTGTGTGTCGCCATGGTATTCCGTTATCCATCATATCGGATACGGGTGAACAATTCACATCTAGGTTTTGGAGGTCATTCCAAGAAGGTTTGGGTACCAAGATGAAGTTAAGCACCGCTTTCATCCCCAAACGGATGGTCAAGCGAAGAGTACTATTCAAACCCTTGAGGATATTCTGTGTCATTGATTTCAAGGGAAATTGGGATAAGCATTTGCCTTTGGTGGAGCTTGCTTACAACAATAGTTTCCATTCATCCATATCCATGGCTCCTTATGAAGCCTTGTATGGTAGGAGATGTACATCTTCAATTGGATGGTTTGAAGTGGGTGAGCCTTCGCTTCTGTCCCGATTTGATTTATAAAACTTTGGAGAAAGTTCATATTAGAAGGAATCGTTTGCAAACAGCCTATAGTCGTCAAAAGTCTTCTGTCGATCATAGGAGAAGGGATTTAGAGTTTGAAGAAGGTGATAAGGTGTATTTGAAAATTTCGCCTATTAATGGGATGGTTAGATTTGGCAAGAAAGGGAAGTTGAGTCCTCGTTATGTGGTTCCATATGAAATCTTGCAAAGGGTTTGCAAGGTTACCTATGAGCTAAGGTTGCCTAGTGAATTGGCTTCGGTTCATCTGGTTTTCCATGTTTCTATGCTTAAGAAGTGTATCGGTGATCTCGAGTCTATTCTTCCTATTGAGGGTCTTGGTGTAAAGGATAACCTCTCTTATGAGGAAGTTCCGGTTTCAAATCCTTGATAGGCAAGTAATGAAATTGAGGAACAAAGAGGTGGATTCTGTAAAGGTGTTATGGAAGAATTACCTAGTTGAGGGTGCAACATGGGAAGCCGAGACCGACATGAAGTCCCGTTACCCTCATCTATTTTATAACTAAGGTTAGTATCATCATACGTATCATATTGCACACATCACATAACATATTGCATATAGCACATAACATATTGCATATAGCACATATCATATTTCATTTTATTTGTTCATATGCCATGAGACCTTGGAATCATGGACTTAACATTAGGACTTCCCAAAATGAGGGATCAACATATGGGACCTCAACTAGGGAGCCTTGTTTAGCAAACACAGAGTCTGCTTCATTCATTCATACGTACTTCATTTTAATTCATTCATAGGCTAGTGTAAACATCATCTATACCTAGAATGTAGTTTATGAATCTCATTGGGTTCACTGTGCAATGACTAAGAATGACCTAATGTCATTACAAAAGCCTAGTTCACCTCTTGGTTATCCTAACCTTAACACCTTTGGTATCGTTCATTTCATTGTGTGCATTATATGAGGCTGGCCTCATTCTTTATTTGGGAACTTTAACTTTAACCGACATAGATCATGTGAGCTCCATGAAATTCTGTGTCTACCACACACCGAAAAGAGGTGGAATCACCGGCCATAGTGAAACCAAAAACATGCTAGCGTATATAGGGGATTGAACCCTGCTAGATCCCTATGTTGGCTGCATAGGTTCAAAGACTAGGAGATATCAGGAGACCCATACCTTTCTGGACGGACAATCTCATTTCATGAGAATTACACGAACCTCTGCCTTCCCTAAAGAAGGAATGACCACTCATAGCTAGCCTATCAGTGCTCAGTATAAAGTTCCATTACATTCATCTCATACATCATAGAAGCTGGCTTCTAGCATGAGGACATCATTGCTCATTAGATGATTTCTCATCTCATCATTAGTATTAAGTATGCATTAACTTTAATACTTTCATTAGAGTGTTCATAGAGACTGGTCTCTTCATTAACTTTACACTCTCATAAGTGAGTACGTTTTGGTAACATTTACTTAGGCTCATTTGAGATGCTCTCATGTTTCACATTAGCCTCTTATCATGTTGTCACCACATTCATTAGTCTTAGCACATTTGCCCTTCATATTTACTCACCCCTTTTTACGTGAATGTTCATTTCATCATATGCCAATGCACTTGGCCTTTTAGTGTGTTTCACACTCTTACTGAACCCTTTTGGGGTCTCATCATTCATCACATAACATCTTAGGTTCACTTTCTTTATAACGTATACTGGACTTATGAGTCCACACACACAAGCCATGAGGCTTCATTCATAGTTCATTTAAGTGATTCATATTGCCCAAGATTATGTGGTACAAGACTTATGCATCTTGTTAGTATGCCAAGGTCTCAATTTGATTCCTATAGGCAGCATTCATTAATTATTAATCACGTAAGACTTATGTGCCAATACGAAATTGGGCAAGGGAAACCTATTTCAAATCCCTTGTACAACACTTAGTAAAATTTCCTTATGATTTTCGTTGACATACTTCTTGGCTAGGGAACCCAATATCAAATCCCCACACCTACACTTTCTTTCTCTTTTTTTTCTTGATTTTTGTCTTAATCAATTCGGCCTGGGGGACCCAAGATCGAATCCCCATGCCCACATTCTTTTGTTTTTCCTTTATTTGGTTTATTCGCTTAGATTAAGAGGGTGTGGGATTGAACCCCCACGCCTCACCCTACTTTAATTTATATTTTCTCCTTACCTTCTCATTCTGCTAAGAGGTTGTGGGTTCGAATCCCACATACCTCATTTTTATTATTTCTTTATTTCATTTTTTCTCCTCTCTCCTTCATCCGTCCAAGAGTTTGTGGGTTCGAACCCCACACGCCTCACTTCATTTTCTTTCATTTCCCCCCTAACTTTTCACTTGAGCTTTACCCCATTTCGAATCCCCCTTACCACATTATTATTATTTAATTTTTATAACATGTATATGGTGAGGTCTTGGGTTCAATCCCCACTGACCTCAAGCATTTAAAAATTATTTTTGAACGTGGCTTTTCTTTACAGTAAGCTGCCCAAAAATAAAATTTCAGAATGCTGGAAATTTTTTCACCCTATTTGCAGTCCCTTTTCTAAACTTTTAGATGTTAGATTTAGGATAAATTTTCGTGTAACATCTAGTACATCTTTAGGTAAGTTTTCATGGTTACTTTCGACAATTTAATCACCTTTTTGCAGTCCATTTTCTCACCCTCTTTCACGTTAAACATTAAGACATTTCGAGTAGTTTTTAGGGAGATCTTTAGGTGCATTTTCAAGATTACGTTCAATCAAGAATTTTCATTTAATTCAGTAACCTTGAACTTATATGAACATCACATTTTTAACATATTCATACACGTGAAGTACAACATTTTAAAATGTAAAATTCAGGCTTCAAACCATGGCTAACTCACGACACACACATACACAATCAAGTTAACGTAATTCGCTTTTTTCGGAACACATCTTTCATTTCTCACATAATTTCCAAATACACATTCAAACACGTAATCACAACCAGCCCTAAAATCATCTACCAGAAGTCATATCAATGCATACTTTAAATCTTTCAAAGGATCTAATACAGGGGCATGCAACGGGGACAACCTTAGTTTTTTTTTACTGGAATTAAGCTGAACTTAGGGGTCTCTTGGGAAAGGGACCAATAGAGAAGAAAACCCATACCTTAATATCGTTCAAAGTGTTCTTACGTGCTGCCAAAATCCCCCCCACTAAGCCAACGTCTCACCACCAAAATCACAAGCACAATCCATAGAGAACTTGGCTTTTGCTTTTCGTTTTGAAGCTTGTTTTGCTTTTTGAGTTTGAGCGTTCAAGTTCTTGATGAACTTTATTTTTTGTTCTGTTCTTTTTCTTTTGTTCAAGCCTGATCGTGCAAGTGAGTTTGAGAGTAGATAGAGAGACGTGAGAATGAGTGGATTAGGATTAGGAGAGTTACGTGGAGACTTAGTCAAACTAGGACTCATTATTTATTAATTTTATTATTAAAAATATGATTTTCCTTTATTAATAAAAATCTGATTTTCCTTTACTTAAATCAGAAAATTAAATATTAATTAATTCAAATAATTCAATAAATACCAATTAATTCATTTAATTTGTTGCTTCCACCCAGGTTCGAACCCGGGTAAAGTTTAAATTTGCATAAGGGTCAAATTCGGTCAACCCCTACCCGAATTGCCCCTTATTCATATTAATTAATTAATTAATTAATACTTAGGGTAATTACAGTACTACTCTTAGCCTGGAAAAGACCATTTTACCCCTAGACCCTCCAAACCTAAGATTACCCCTTTTAAGTCCGGTAAGACTCATCCGGGTGAATCTCTCCAATTCGGGTGCCCTACATGGTTGGTTCTCACCTTGCCTAGCTCAACTAACTCACCAAGTTGGTTGGCTAGGCTAGTGCATAGGTTCTGAGGTCTGGTTCTACGCGCAACAAGTCGTGTGAACCCGGTCTAATCCATTCATTCGAGGTACATTTAAGCTTTACTTAGCATAGTTATTTTCGGGTTGTTACATTGTCCCCCTCTTAGGAACATTCGTCCCCGAATGACACTACTCTTTACTAGCTACAAGTAAGTCATCTATAGAACGTATGCATACATAGGCAATTCAATACTCCTCATTGGTGAATATATTATTCACACATTAACATGATGGTGCACATCCTTGAAACCTACTAGCAGCTTCACATTAATGGACTAAGGAACTCTTTCCTAAACTAGTCTCATTAAAGTATACAACATAAGTAAACATATAAGTCACACAAATCAGCAACCAACATGATGACTCAAACATATTAACCTCATACTAGTTCATAAACATCATACACAGTCAAATACATGAAAGACTAATTAAGGCTATGTACCCGAGACTTCACCACAAGTGCCTTCCCTTGCACCCCTAGACTTGAGTGCGAAGAATCGTTGCCTCCTTGGAGCCTCTTCACTTGGACCATTAGGCGGAACTCTCTCCTTCCCTTGTTCTTGACTTCTCCTATTCGGACAATCCTTCACCATGTGACCCAGTTTGCCACAACTATAACAAGCGTTAGAGCCCATCATACACTCTCCTTCATGCAGTTTGCCACACTTCCTGCAAGGTGGCCTCTCCTGAGGTGTATCTACTTCATTGTTCTCTGGACTCGGAATCCCTATCATAGCGACCCTTGGATGAACTTGACTCTCCTTGGTGGGAGATTCCCTTCTTAAACCTGGGCTTATCCCTGATTTCAGTACTACTCTTCCTTGAAAAAATCTCCTCAGCTTGCCTTGACCTGTTCCCTGCCCTAGTGTGCTTCCTCTTCCTACTTTCCTCCACTTGCTGGACATGGACCATAAGCCTGGAAAGGTCCATGCTATCATGCAGCATAGTTGCCCTACACTCCTCCTCGAGATCCTCAGCAATCCATGTCAAGAATCTACTCATCTCGTCTCTGCTGTTAGACACAAGAGAAGTGGCATACCTGGAAAGTTTTACGAACTTCAGGGAGTAATCCCTAACTGACATCAAGCCCTGCTTAAGGTTGATGAATTTCTCAACCTTAGCCTCCTTCATTTCTCTGGGAAAGAACCGCTCCAGAAAAGCCGTCTTGAAAAGATCCTAAGTCATAGGACCTCCTCCTAAGGCCCTGCTATCCTGCCACATCTTATACCAGGATTGAGCTACATCCTTTAGCTGGTAGGATGCCAGCTCAGCCTTCTCCACCTCAGTCAAACCCATTGCACACAGTATCTTATGGATCTCATCCACAAACTCCTGGGGATCCTCCGTAGTGTTAGATCCAGTGTAAACGGGAGGATTCATTCTCATGAAGTCCCTTAACCTGCTAGCCATGGTGCTGGTAGGTGGGTTCTCTCTGGGAACACCTCGTTACTCCGCCTGGGCTGTCATAGCCTAAGCTTGTAAAGTGATAGCTTAGGCCATCTGTGCTACGACTGTCCTCACTTCTCAATCTGTCAATCCAGCTGGGTTAACAGGCATCTCCATTTCAGCAGCTGGGGCCTGGGGTTGAACTTGGTTGCCCCCAGCAGCTGCTCCTCCTCTTCCCCGACCAGTGTTCCTCCTTGTGTTCATTTTCTGAAAGATAAGAATTGATGTTAGATACGCTTATAACAACAAGAAATCAGACATTGAGGAAAGCACGATAAGATCAGAAGAAGGGAAATTTTCCTACGCATCATGTAGTCTCTAATTCATGATAGTGGTGCACTTCACTACCATAACTTAGAAACTACTCCATGTGCTTGATGTGAACTTATTATCCTTGGAATTAAACCTAACGCTCTGATACCAACTTTGTCACGACCGGAATCTAGACCCCAGACGAGACCAGCGTCGTTGACCTCTCAAAGGTCGCAGACAAGCCTACATACATCATTGTTACTTCATCTAGGTTAATTTTAGCGGAACATTTGAACTTTTGTTTACTTAAACTTTATATTGGAAAACATTGATCTCACATAATACTATCTACGTAAACTCATAAGCGTTCACAACAACCATCTAAGTCAAGATAATCAAATGAAAGATATAGTCATAAATATAGAGTTGCCAAAATGGCACCAATACAACGTCTGAAAGTAAATACGAAAGAAACGCTAGTGGATCATACTCCACTAGCTCATGCCTACGTCTACGCTAGAATAAACCAGTAAGCATCCTTGAAAGCATGAGGGCCTACCAAATCCGGATGAAAGCTCCACGTCCGAATAACTTCTGCGTCGACTCGTAAGCTCTAACGTCTAGTTGCACCTGCACCTAAAAGTAGATAAATGTATGGAATTAGTACACACTTGTACTAAGTATGGGTATATGCAAGCACACACCACTGACATGCATGATTTAGAATAGCTCTCTCTTAACAATATGAGTTATGGAAAGTCAATTCAGTGGACTTGCCAAAATCGGATTAGGAAAGTCATGCCATGAGAGTAACATGCATCATCATACGTATCATATTGCACACATCACATAACATATTGCATATAGCACATAACATATTGCATATAGCACATATCATATATTATTTCATTCGTTCATATGCCATGTAATCTTGGAATCATGGACTTAACATTAGGACTTCCCTAAATGAGGGCTCAACATATGGGACCTCAACTAGGGATCCTTCTTTAGCAAACACAGAGTCTGCTTCATTCATTCATACGTACTTCATTTCATTTCATTCATAGGCTAGTGTAAACATCAGCTATACCTAGAATGTAGTTTATGACTCTCATTGGGTTCACTGTGCAATGACTAAGAATGACCTAGTGTCATTACATAAGTCTAGTTCACCTCTTGATTATCCTAACCGAGCATCTTTGGTATCGTTCATTTCATTGTGTGCATTATATGAAGCTGGCCTCATTTTTTCTTTGGGAACTTTAACTTTCACTGACATAGATCATGTGAGCTCCATGAAATCCTGTGTCTACCCCACACCGAAAAGAGGTGGAATCACCGGCAAAGTGAAACCAAAAACATGCTAGCGTATATAGGGGATTGAACCCTGCTAGATCCCTATGTTGGCTGCATAAGTTAAATGACTAGGAGATATAAGGAGACCATACCTGTCTGGATGGACAGTCTCATCTCATGAGAATTACACGAACCTCTGCCTTCCCTAAAGAAGGAATGGCTACTCATAGCTAGCCTATCGGTGCTCAGTATAAAGTTCCATTACATTCATCTCATACATCATAGAAGCTGGCTTCTAGCATAAGGACACATTGCTCATTAGATGATTTCTCATCTCATCATTAGTATTAAGTATGCATTAACTTTAATACTTTCATTAGAGTGTTCATAGAGACTGGTCTCTTCATTAACTTTACACTCTCATAGGTGAGTACGTTTTGGTAACATTTGCTTAGGCTCATTTGAGATTGCTCTCATGTTTCACATTAGCCTCTTATCATGTTGTCACCACATTCATTAGTCTTAGCATATTTGCCCTTCATATTTACTCACCCCTTTTTACGTGAATGTTTATTTCATCATATGCCAATGCACTTGGTCTTTTAGTGTGTTTCACACTCTTACTTAACCCTTTTGGGGTCTCATCATTCATCACATAACATCTTAGGTTCACTTTCTTTATAACGTATACTGGACTTATGAGTCCATACACACAAGCCATGAGGCTTCATTCATAGTTCATTTAAGTGATTCATATTGCCCAAGATTATGTGGTACAAGACTTATGCATCTTGTAAGTATGACAAGGTCTCAATTTGATTCCTACAGGCAACATTCATTAATTATTAATCACGTAAGACTTATGTGCCAATACGAAATTGGGCAAGGGAAACCTATTTCAAATCCCTTGTATAACACTTAGTAAATTTTCCTTATGATTTTCGTTGACATACTTCTTGGCTAGGGAACCCAAGATCAAATCCCCACACCTACACTTTCTTTCTCTTTTTTTTCTTGATTTTTGCCTTAATCAATTCGGCCTGGGGGACCCAAGATCGAATCCCCATGCCCACATTCTTTTCTTTTTCCTTTATTTACTTGGTTTATTCGCTTAGATTAAGAGGGTGTGGGATCGAACCCCCACAACCTCACCCTACTTTGATTTATATTTTCTCCTTACCTTCTCATTCTGCCAAGAGGTTGTGGGTTTGAATCCCACATACCTCATTTTTATTATTTCTTTATTTCATTTTTTCTCCTCTCTCCTTCATCCGTCCAAGAGTTTGTGGGTTCGAACACCACACGCCTCACTTCATTTTCTTTCATTTTCCCCCTAACTTTTCACTTGAGCTTTACCCCATTTGGAATCCCCCTTACCACATTATTATTATTTAATTTTTATAACATGTATATGGTGAGGTCTTGGGTTCAATCCCCACTGACCTCAAGCATTTAAAAATTATTTTTGAACGTGGCTTTTCTTTACAGTAAGCTGCCCAAAAACAAATTTCCAGAATGCTGGAAATTTCTTCACTCTCTTTGGAGTCCCTTTTCTCAACTTTTAGATGTTAGATTTAGGATAAATTTTTGTGTAACATCTAGTACAACTTTAGGTAAGTTTTCAAGGTTACTTTTGAGAATTTAATCACCTTTTGGCAGTCGATTTTCTCACCCTCTTTCACGTTAAACATTAAGACATTTTGAGTAGTTTTTAGGGAGATCTTTAGGTGCATTTTCAAGATTACTTTCAATCAAGAATTTTCATTTAATTCAGCAACCTTGATATTATATGAACATCACGTTTTTAACATATTTATACACGTAAAGTAAAACATGTTAACATGTAAAATTCAGGCTTCAAACCATGGCTAACTCACGGCACACACATGCACAATCAAGTTAACGTAATTCACTTTTTCGGAACACATCTTTCATTTCTCACATAATTTTCGAATAAACATTCAAACATGTAATCACAACCAGCCCTAAAATCATCTACCAGAAGTCATACCAACGCATACTTTGAATCTTTCAAAGGATCTAATGACAGGGGCATGCAACGGGGACAACCTTAGTTTTTTTTTACTGGAATTAAGCTGAACTTAGGGGTTTCTTGGGAAAGGGACCAAGAGAGAAGAAAACCCATACCTTAATGTCGTTCAAAGTGTTCTTATGTGCTGCCAAAATCCCCCCACTAAGCCAACGTCTCACCACCGAAATCACAAGCACAATCCGTAGAGAACTTGGTTTTTGCTTTTCGTTTTGAAGCTTGTTTTGCTTTTTGAGTTTGAGCGTTCAAGTTCTTGATGAACTTTATTTTTTGTTCTGTTCTTTTTCTTCTATTCAAGTTTGATCGTGCAAGTGAGGGTGAGAGTAGATAGAGAGACGTGAGAATGAGTGGATTAGGATTAGGAGAGTTAGGTGGAGACTTAGTCAAACTAGGACTCCTCATTATTTATTAATTTTATTATTAAAAATCTGATTTTCCTTTATTAATAAAAATATAATTTTCCTTTACTTAAATCAGAAAATTAAATATTAATTAATTCAACTAATTCACTAAATACCAATTAATTCATCTAATTCGTTGCGTCCACCCAGGTTCGAACCCGGGTAAAGCTTAAATTTGCATAAGGGTCAAATTCGGTCAACCCCTACCCGAATTGCCCATTAATTATATTAATTAATTAATTAATTAATACTTAGGGTAATTACAATACTACGCTTAGCCTGGAAAAGACCATTTTACCGCTAGACCCTCCAAACCTAAGATTACCCCTTTTAAGTCCGGTAAGACTCATCCGGGTGAATCTCTCCAATTCGGGTGACCTACATGGTTGGTTCTCACCTTGCCTAGCTCAAATAACTCACCAAATTGGTTGGCTAGGCTATTGCATAGGTTCTGAGGTCTGGTTCTACGCGCAACAAGTCGTGTGAACCCGGTCTAATCCATGCATTCGAGGTACATTTAAGCTTTACTTAGCATAGTTATTTTCAGGTTGTTACACACACGGACCTCACTGTCCCAAAATTTATTTTTGGGAAACAAAATGTGTGTTGGACCCGCGATGCGGATCCACTTCCCAGATTCGGTAAAATTGTATTTTTGACATTTAGACTTCACAAAAAGACCAATTTAAGTGAGGTTTTTTTTGGGTAATTTAGGGGGTGATTATATATAGGATAAGGGTAATTTTAAGCCATTTATCACTCACCCAAACTCAAAATTTCCAAAACAAACCCCAAAGCTCGCACATCTCTTTACTTTCTCTCTCCCCAATTCCTCCATTGAAGAAGGAACAAAGCTTGAAGAAGAAGGTCAATTTCCCTAGGATTTCACTTCAATTTTGTGGATTAATCATCATTCAGGTATGGATTCTTCACTCTGGGGATTCCTTTCCCCAAGAGGTCCTCTCAAAGTTGATTTCTAAATTACCCAATTCCATGGGGTTTTCCAATTCTAGTGGGTTTTCTTCTAAACTTCAAGTTGATGATGAATTGTGATTTCCTATTACTAATTGAGTATACACTGTTGGTTAATTGATGTTAATATATGCAGTTTCATGTTGATCATGTTCCCTTCCCCAAATTCCCCAAATCTTGGATCTTGGTCATGAATTGATGGGAATTGAAGAATGAATTGATTATTAGACTTGTTTTATCTATTCTAATTCATGTATTGATTGAATAGGGTAATATGTGGTTGGGATTAGATCTAGTTCTTGATGAATTCATGATGAACCCTAATTCCCCTAACCCTAGGTTATGAATTGTTGTTAATTGGATAGTGATGATGCAATTGACCTAGTTCTTGTGTTAATTACTATTGATTGATGTTACTACACCTATTATTGGATGTGATTGGTTGGTTTATGGTAAGACCATAATGATGGCTATTGAAGGAGATTGAGTAAGTCTTTATTACCCTAACCTTTACTTCAATTATGATGGCTTGTGATTGATGATGTAGTTCAATTGAAGCATGACTTATGATTAGCCTAAGTAAGTGTTGGTATGATGATGAATTGAAATGTCTTGACTATGTGATTGTGAGATTATGCTTAAGATAAAATGATATAAGGTTAGTTATGAAGTACCTATGTGCCTTATTATGACATGATGATGATGTTATGCTAATCGCACATATGAGGGTTTCCATGAAAGGATATTCTCATGCAATTCGTAATAAGCTAATGACAATGACTATACAAGGGATTAGACCCTGCGACCTACATTAAGCTATGATGATTGATAAAGACATTAAAGATATTTCAAAAGGGACTCTAGCTTAGCACCGAGCGAACTAGAGTGAGGAGTGTTCCTTCCCACATAGGGAAGGTAGGATCACTAATGTACTCTTGAGATTGGAGACTATAATGCATATAGCATAAAGAGGCTCCCAACTATATCTCCTAGTTCTTGAACTATGTTGCCCCAATAGGAATACTAGCTAGTGGATCCACGTAGTTGCTATGTTCATGTTTTGGTACTACCTTGGCAAGTAGTCCGCCTTCGTTCGGTGTAGGGTTCCATAACACCGGATTCCACATTGGCTCATGTTGTCTATGTCGGTTAAGGCAAGATGTTCCTAAAAGGTAAAATGAATTAAAAGAATGAACTCTAACTAGGATAACCTAAGGGGTTTAGCGTAGTCTAGGTAAGGGTATGGCACTCTACCTAAACATTGCACTAGTTAGCCTTGAAGAAGTCTTAAGAGGATGTTCTTATGTATGAATATGCTTATAATGGTACATGATATGTATATGATGAACTTGCACATTGTTGATACTATATGTTGATTAGTTTCACTTATGAATATGTGTTGGTCTACATTGTTAAGGTATGATTATATGTACTCTTAAATGACATGTTATGTGAAGTGGGATATTGGTCATGATTCTTGTAGGGTTACTTGATTGAGTAAGGTTATGGGGCTTTGCTTGATCATTGCACTTGTTGGCTTGATAGGGGTTCATGGGTAAGTGTCTTGCTTCGGTTATGTTAAAATGTACTCTCATTCATGCTTATGACTATTATGACTTGATGGTAGAGTTGCTTGGACTATTTGTCCAATTCTGTGCTATGTATGTTGACTTGACTAGACTTAGTATTATTGGTCTTGTGGTGTACATGCTTTGGACTTAATGAATATGTCTAATTGATTGGTATGGTCTTATTGAATGTGCATAAAGCTTTTCAAAGTAAATTGCATACCTTGATGAAATGTCTCTTTTCTTAGCATGATTTCAAGATATGTGTGCATATGGTCTCATACTTAGTACAAGTGGTGTACTAACCCCATTTCTTCCTTTTCCCCAACATTTTAGGTTCCGATCGTTGAAGGACTTTTTGAGACGACTTTGAAGAAGACTTGGAATTCTTAAACATCCAAGTTGGGTAGGTCCTCACTTTCCAAGGGCAATGCCACTATCAAGCTATGAAATTGTTTTTAGTATTAAGACTCTTATGTTTCTTTCTTTTTCATTTGGATACTAAACATTGTATGACCTATATGTAGTCTTATTGTATTGATGTATGGGCTAGGCCCAATTTGATATACTCTTATTCGATGGTTATGAGATGAGATGACTATTTTGAGATTATGTTATATTCCATATATCTATGTGCAATAAAAGTAGAAGACTAAGTAATCTTCCTATACGAAGGGTCTAGGTATACTCGATATATATATCTATTATGTGTATGTAGAGGTCTATGTAAACCTCCATGTAGAAGTAACGAAAAGTTTTAAATATCTGCTAATTTTGACCTATGAATGTAATGATGTAAGCTAAGAGGCTAGTCTTAGTCCTCAAAGAGGATGACGATGCCGGTTACTTCTAGGGGGTATTCCTGGATGTGACAATGTGAAGGTATAATGTGAAGTTGTTTATATGAAGTAATGTGACTATATGCAAGGTGTTCTAGCTTAAATGAATGTTAAAAGTGAAGGATGTTGTGATGTCTATATGATATTGTGTGAGGGCTATAATGTTATGATTCTTCTCTAATTGATGTTATATGATAATGGAGGACTAATAAGTGTCCTTATAAAATGTTGTTGTATCTTGTGTTGATAGCCTTAGTTGTCGCTACTTGGTACTTAAATGATATTGAATAAATGATATGACGAATGTTGTGTCTTGATTTGGTAGACTTAGGTCCCTCTTCGTGATGCATGAAAGTTATGTAAATATGTGATCTCTTGACTTGGTAGGCTTAGTCACCCTTGTAATGTACGTGTAATGAATGAATGAAAGTCTAGGATCGGTAGACCTATGTTGTTTCCCTTCTATGAAAGACTTATATGGAACCTTGAATACGAAAAGAAGGTTAAGAATGAGATATCCTTATACTCCTTGGTTGGAAGCCCTAGTTGACCCATCCTTGGAGAAAAAGTATTATGAGTTGGTAGGACTAATAAATGGTACCTTCTCTAATACACCTAGGGAATAATTTACTAAGAAATGATAAATTCCCTAATACACCTAGGTAATGATTTACTGTATGAGAACAAAGGCAAAGCGTCGAGTGGATGTGCTTGTGGTAGTAGCTCTACTTGAGAATGAGACTAGAGTACAAAGAAGCCCTTGATATCCTTGAACCATGTGCCAACATGGGATGAGTCCTAGTCTACCTTTGGCATGTAGAATACCTTCCACGGTATGGGGTCTTATGACACCAGATTCCATACCAAGCTAGTATGGTCTATGTCAGTTATGGCATATTCTCATTACATGGGATGTACACTCTAGTCATTGGATAGGTTCTACAACATGTAGGTAGTGGAATGGGACACTATATATACATTTCACGAGTAGGTTTTGAAGATGCTAGGTGAGTTCCATAGGTCTTTCAAGACCATTATGTGAAGTCCTCTAATTTCTTAGTTTTCTCTTAAATGACTTTAATGAAAAATGTTGAATTAGTAAAAGCATGTTTAATAGAAAGGTTCTTATCTAGGGTAGCTTTGAGGATTGCTTAGGTGTGCTTGAAGAGGGTGTATGGGCGGTCTCTTCATGTGTTACTCAACTGAGTCTTAGAGTAACCTTAGGTAGAGAGTCTAAATGATTAAAAGGCTTACTTGATGAATATGAAACTAAGTGTTATGTGATGGAAATGAAATATCTTTAGTTTAGGTAGTTTTGAGGATCATCTAGATATGTCTGAAGGGGTTGTATGGGTGGCCGCTTCACATCTTGCTTAGGTGGGTCTTGGGATAACCTTAGTAGGGGATCTAAATGCTTAAATGGATTCTAAGTGATTATGTTCATATATTGTGGATTATATGGGTATTGTCTTATGGTGATTGTTGACTTGTATTATGTCTCTTAAACACTTGTAACGAAGGTTTTTATCAAAATGTCATGAAAGTAGGTTTCTATGCTAAAATGACCCTTTTTCATGGTTTTTGCATGGCTTCCATACTTTGTGCATTCAATATATTAACCCTTTCTTTTCCCTTTTTGACTAAAGTGTAGGGATTGGAATTCTTGATATGCCATGAATGATGGATATGTTTCTAAGGGTTGAAGATAAAGCTTTGGTGAGTCCTCATAGATTCGAGGACAATACCCACATGTTCCTTTTATGTCTTCTAGTCTTTATTTCAAGTCTTGTATGGGCTTAGTCCCAAGTGTTGTACTCTAAAGTATAGATGGTTTAGTGAGACATTGTAAAGGTAGAATGTTTTTAGAAAAGTCTTTCGCTTACCAGTCAATGAAAGTATTCTTCGTCTGTGAAGAAAATTTTAAATTCTCACTTATTTTTGAGTATATTATGCACTGAATGATACACAAGGCATGTATGAGAGATCCGAGAGGTCGATTACGCCATGTAACTTCTAGGGGGTGATCCCCGGTGGTTACATGCACTTAGTTGAGGAGTTCTATATCCCGACAAGGTATAGGCAGTTCTGACAGCGCGGGCGAGACATTGTATTATCATATAGGTCATAGTGATGGTTGTCAGTTAGAGAATCTCCCAATCAGAGTTTATTTTGTATTTTAACATACAACTGAGATATTATTGTATTTTTCAATACAATGAATCATTATCTACTATTTAAATACTTTTTTAAACTAGATTTTTGTTGTTGTTTTATTTTTGCATTGAGTATAATATCCATGAGTTGAGTAGAGCCGAGGTGGATATGTTTACTTTTAATCAGTTCAAGCTTGCACGTTATGTTTAGTGTTCCCCTTGCATGATCGTACATATAATGTACTGGTTTCATTTGTCCTGCATAGTTTCATGATGCAGATACATGTAACTAAGGGTCATCAACAGGAGTTTCGTAATACCACTTGTTGTTTTAGTCAGCTATAGTGAGCCTCCTTGCTTCCAGAGAATTTCATTTACATTCTGTTTTGTCAGGATGTCGTGGGTCTTATATCAACTTTCATCTTTATTATTCATAGGCTTCATAGGCTTCATCGATAGACAGTACAGTTTGAGAAGTCTGTTCATTTATTTTGTTAAATATTTTAAAGACTTTAGTTGCTTATTTCTAGCTAGTTGAATATTCTATTTTATTCAGAGTTAATCATTTGAGTAAAATCTTTGTATATGAGTTTATTAATTTTATTCAGGTTTTAGTATTGTATGCTTGAGTTAGTCTTTCGCTTGTCGACACCAGGATGAGCATTCGCTTGGGGACCAATAATGGTTTTCGAGTGTTGGCCATGTCCAGGGTGTAGACTCGGATCGTGACAGCTTAGAGAAGCATAAGTAATTATTATATAGTTTTCCTACTCATCCCCTAGCTAACATTGCAATCATTCACTAGTAGAAATAAGCTATTTTCCGAATGTGCAATCGGTATTCTAGATATTTTTATGACTATTGTAATCGGCAAAATTAAGATTTATATTTATTTTAGTTTTTTTTCTCCATCGTGATTTTGACTACTGAAATCCTAAAGTTTTACGAAATATAGTCAATAAAATAATTGATTGGTTATCGGTTCATGTAGTCGAAAACTTATTAAAATCATTTCAAAAATATTATCAAATGGAAATACTGTAGTCGTCCATTTAATAGTGATTTTTTTAAAAGTTAATTTTATTTTTTGTCCAGCATAAATTTTATTATTTTGACTAATGCAAATAAAAATATTTAGATGATTGAAAAAGTATGCAACGACTCACAAAATGATAGGTTGAACTAGAGTCTAACGTATTAACCTTATATGTTTATGTATAAACTGGAGATATAAAAATGTCCAAAAATTTGGCTAAGTATAAGTTTAAGGGAGGGCTCAAGAATAGTGGACCACTTCAAGGACCTTAAATGCTTCCTTAAATATTTTCTTAGTTTTTTGGCTAAGTCCATATGTGGCAGGACGTTTTCGTAAATATTATTTTTAAGTTACATTAGAAAGTGGGTATATTTTATATTATTTCTAAATAACTATATAAGGGATTTATATTAAAATATCCCCAAAATAAATCACTTTCACAAAGACACTTTAGATCAAAAAGTTCATCTTCCTCCAATATTTCTCTCTCTAAACTCAAGAAGAAGCCATGGAAGATTGGGTTTGGGGATTTCAAAAGGGTTTCTCATCAATTTTCTTCAAGGTTTCTTAGTATCGGTATGGTGATCCTTCATCCATAATCAATCTTTCTTTTTCAAAGATCAAAACCCTATTTTCTAATCTAAGCATGGGTTCGGTGCTAAAACATTTTCAAAGCATTAATATTGATGAACTAAGGTTTAATTGATGATTATAAGTTGATTTTACATTGAATTACTTCAAGAACCCATGATTTTCCCTAAACTCCTTTATTTTTGGAAATTGGTTAATTATGGAATTATAGTAAATACTAATTGTTTATATGAAGTTAGTTTATGAAGTCATGCCATTAGTTATATCTTATTGTGGTGAATTATTAATGTATTGGTGAGATGAGTATCATGACCTAAAAAGGGAAGTTATGAATGAGTTTATGTTGAATTGTTTATGTGGATGATGGAGGATGTCAATTGTCTTACCTCTTGTAGTATCTTGAATCTATTGGTTGTGATTGATCCTTAATGATATAGAATTGTGATGGATTGATGTGTGATCCACTTATGGTGGAGGTGTTTAGTTATTGAATATGAATGGATTGATCCACTTATGGTGGAGCTGCTTACATTATGGTATATGTTGAATTGTATGTAGTGCTATTGTGGAAGGGTTACACCCACATTACTTGCAATATGATTATATGCATATACACATGCAATGAATTAATGAACTAATTGAATTATGATTATGTACATGTCTAGTATAGTGAATGTGGATGTGTTGAGTTGCATGGTCTATGAAACCTTGAATGCAATATATAAATATTATACATGATTAT
Source organism: Solanum sitiens (assembly GCA_016801875.1). Taxonomy (NCBI): domain Eukaryota; kingdom Viridiplantae; phylum Streptophyta; class Magnoliopsida; order Solanales; family Solanaceae; genus Solanum; species Solanum sitiens. The sequence goes on along the minus strand of JABWTJ010000104.1, from coordinate 1,800,252 downwards.
GATAGTATGTACATGCTTATGAACACTTTGAGAGGGAAGTGTCTATGATGTAATATTGTTGTTGTTTAGCCATAGTAGGTGTAACGACCGGGGAGCACCCCCTTGAAGTTACTGGCGTACAAGACTCCGAGAAGCCTCATAAAAGCCTCTTAGATCATTCATTGCATAAAAATACTCAAAATAAGTAAGAATTTAAAACATTCTACCTTTAAAATGTCTCATCAAACCATCTATACTTTAGAGTACAACATTTGGGACTAAGCCCATACAAGACTAAAAGACATAAAAGGAACATGTGGGTATTGTCCTCGAATCTATGAGGACTCACCAAAACTTCATATTCAACCCTTAGAAACATATCCATCATCCATGGCATATCAAGACTTCCATTCCCTACATTTAAGTCAAAGAGGAAAAAGAAGGGGTTAGCACATTTAATGCACTAAGTATGGAAGTCATGCAAAAACCCTGAAAAGGGGGCATTTAGTATAGAAACATGCTTTCATGACATTTTGATAAAACACTTCATTACAAGAGTTTAAGACACATAATACAAGTCAATAATCACATATAAGAAAATACCCAAATAATCCACAGTATATGACATAATCACTTAGAATCCATTTAAGCATTTAGATCCCCTACTAAGGTTATCCTAAGACCAACCTAACTAAGATATGAAGCGGCCGCCATAGAACCCCTTCACACACACCTAGATGATCCTCAAGACTACCTAAAGTAAGGATATTCCTTTCCATCAAATAACACTTAGTTCCATTTACATCAAGTTAGCCATTACATCATTTAGAATCTCTACCTAAGGTAACTCTAAGACTCACTTGAGTAAGACATGAAGATACCGCCCATACACCCTCTTCAAGCACCTAAACAATCCTCAAAGCTACCCTAGATAAGAACCTTTCTATTCAACATGCTGTTACTAAGTCAACATTATTCATTAAATCCATTTAAGAGATAACTAAAGAATTAGGGGACTTGACATAATGGTCGTGAAGGACCTAGGAAACTCACCTAACAACTTCAAAGCCTACTCGTGCAATGTGTAGATAGAGTCTCATTCCACTATCTACACATTGTAGAACCTATCCAATAACTAGAGTGTACATCCCATATGATGACAATAGGCAATAGCTGACATAGACAACAATAGCTAGGTATGGAATCCAGTGTCATAAGACCCTACACCGTGAAAGGTGTTTTACTTGCCAAAGGTAGAACTAGGACTCATCTCATGTTGGCAAATGGTTAAGGGATATCAAGGCTTCTTTATACTCTAGTATAATACTTAAGTAGAGCTACTACCACAAGCATATCTACTCGGTGCTTTGCCTTTGTTCTCATAGAGTAAATCATTCCCTAGGTGTATTAGAGAAGGTACCATTACTAAGTCCTACCAAATTATAATACTTTTTCTTCCAAGGATGGGTCCACTAGGGCTGCCAACCAAGGACTATTAGGATAGCTCTTATGACTTCCTTAGATATGCTTTCATGTTGTTCCAGCCAACCTACCTCTAAGTCCATCATTCCACTCAAGAAGGGCACCATTACGGTAGACCAATCAAGGCTTCAATATTAACCTTCTTTTTGTATTCAAGGTTTCACATTCTTAACCTTCTTTTCATATTCAAGGTTCTACATTCTTGACCTTCTTTTCTTATTCAAGGTCCTATATTAGTCTTTCATATAAGAGCACCTACTTTAGGTCTACCAATCCTAAGACTTTCATTCCTTCATTCATTCATACACGTACATGACAAGGGTGCCTAAGCCTACCAAGTGAAGAGATCACATATTCACAGAACCTTCATGTTAAAGAAGAGGGACCTAAGTCTACCAATAAAGACACAACATTCATCATATCATTCAAGTACCAAGTAGGGACAACTAAGTCTACCAACACAAGATACAACATCATTATATAAGGACACTTCTTAGTCCTTCATTATCATATAACATCAATTAGAGAAGAATCATAACATTATATCTCCAATACAAAATCATATAGACATCACATCATCCTTCACTTTATACATTCATCTAACCCATAACACCTTGCATATAGTCACATTACTTCCTATAAACAACTTCACATTATACCTTTACATACACCCTAACATGATACTACTACAATTCACATAGTAATGCCGAAAAGGCATAATCATAATCATATACAACACATAACCACCGCCATCATAAGTGGACCATATCAATCAATACCAATTCTTTAGCAAATCTAGATTAACTAAGGGAATTAGGTCAACTTACCTTCTTCCAATAGGCCAGATCATTATTCCTTAACATCTCCATGAATTCACATTAAAATTGCACAATTAACAATAGAAATCAACATTATAACATAATCTAAACTCAATTTTATCATCATTATATCATAATTAATTAAACCATTCATAAGACAAATTGATTTTCATTGGAATACATCAATTATACATCAATAATATCATATCTAATCGTTTGAAAATGTTTCATGCAAGAACCTATGACTTAGAGTAGAAATTGGACTTTTTCATAAACTTTGAGATCTTTGAAAATCACTTTAAAATTAGATCTAAGGTGATAGAAATCATTAGAGAAAGAACTACCATACCTTATTAGAAGAATTACAAAGATAATTGAAGAAGAACGCAATTAGAATTCACCGTCCTAGCTCCATGTTGACCTTGAGCTTCCATGTTTTTATTTTTGGAGAGAACATAGGAGGGAAAGGGTTTTGATTTAGTTGTTAGGGTATAAGAGAGGGTTTAATCACTTTAATACTCTTAAAATATCCAACTAAACATAAAATAACCATCCATACCTTTTAAAAGACTTGGGGTGAATTTACCATATCACCCCAAGCTTGGCCGAATAGTTGCTGAAAACAGGCTCCAAATGATGCCCTACAATCTACTGGCGGTATATGGAGTGAAGCCCCGTCATTGGGGTCCGTTGTTTGGGACAGAGACTCACCAAGTTTCAGTCCCTGCAGGTTCAATCGACACCCAAGGTTCACTAGATTTATTGAACGACTGGCTGTCCCTTGTGGCCGTCGTTTGACACTGCCTGGCAGCATCTTGGTTTAGAGATGGGGTCCTCCTCTAGGGCCCCTCGTGGGTCCTTGGTGGAGTCGTACCCAGATGTTAAAACCCTAAACATTCTCATCAAGATCTTATGGTCCCCTCCAATCAATTTAGACACCAAACAACTCATGAAACATGCAAAGACACACTAGAACACACACAAGCACATAGGTGAGTAGTCGTCGAACGTCTTGGTCGTTCCTTGACATTTGACTTCAAACTCAACTGGACTGATCTATAAACTAATTTACACATTAAATAGCTAGTTAACAGACCTTAAAACATAAGTGAAACTATAGTCCAACCTAGTTCATTTTTAGGGTTGTTATAGTAGTGACAATTAAACACGGACTCCATGCATAAATATGATTATGGTGTATCTATGGTGTCTATTGAAAGTATAATTCTCATATGCACCTTTACATATTATGAAATATGAAAATTACATGTCTATTATGATCCTATTGTGTTGATTGAAAGGTAGTTTTCATGAAAACACTATGAATGTTTGTAAAAGGATTTCTCACATGTATATTAGGATTCTAAAGGCGAAAGGTAGTTATCACCTTATTGAATCAAAGAGATATGTTATTAATTGTATTGAATGAAGGCTAAAGTATTCATTCACACATGTAGATACAATCTAAACACTATTAATGTATAAGTTTGGGAATAATGCTTAGCACCAAGCGGATATGGCAAATGAGGTAGAGACTCTCCCGTTAGTTAGGCCGGGTCTTCCATATATGATCTCATGAGATGGAAACTCTCCCTCTAGTAGTTAGACTGGGTTTCTAAAAGCAATCTCCCTATCCTATTACTATGTGCCCGCATAGGTATTAGGAAGTGGATCCATATTAAAGCTAAATATGTTAGTTCTATCTTAGGAAAGTAGGACTCCTTCTTTCGGTATGGGGTCATATGACACCGGATTCCATGTAGCTCACATGGTGTATGTCGTTAAGGCTATATTCCCTCTAATGATTCAATAATATTAATTATGAATACAAAAGTGAGTTATATCCTATGCTTCCTCAAAAGGGTCTACTTAGTATGAGTGATAGTACGAGATGTCATTCATACATGACACAAGTGGACTTTGAGAGTAGTCATGGTATGTTCCTATATGTTTATATACTATGAATATTCATTAAATTTATCAACTATGAATATGCATTATGTTATGCGCTATGAATATGAAGTATGTCTATGTGCTATGAATATGAAGTATGTTTATGAATTATGAATATGAACATGATTATGAATGTCTCTTTACTATGTATATGAACTATGAGTGAGACTAATGAATGATAGGTGTGAACAAAGTATTCCACAGATGGTACTTAGTGTAGGTAGGTTTATGGGACATTATCTACACATGGCATAAGTGAAATATAGTGTTACTTAAGTTGTTATGGTATTCTGTCTCATGAGTATGCTATTAAGGATGTTGACTTAATATCTAATGAATGATGGTACTCTTAATTAAGTTAATATAGAATGTTGATTTATGTATTTTATGTAATGGTGTATGTCTTGCTTGGGTTGTATTACGAGTTACTTCCTTGTCTCGACTTGATGATTATGAATGTGCCTAGTCTAGGGTGGCTTTAAGGAATACTTAAAGTGAGATGCTACTCTTACATTGCATAAATATGATTTAGGGTTGTCCTTAGGGGATGGTCTTAATGTGTTTATGTGAAGTATGTAATGTTTATTATTCTTATGAATATATATTGTCAAAAGCTTGCGTGTTCAATATGTCCTAATGTGAAGATATGATTAGTATGTTGATTAATTTATGAGATTATGCCTAATATGCTCTTGATTATGAAGTTTTACCAAAATGACATATGCATGACTTTCAAACGAAATGTCCCGTTCTAAGCATGTTTTTGCATAGTTATCATACTTAGTACTTAATTGTGCTAACACGTATTTCTTATACTTCTTACTACAAGTGTAGGTTTCGGTGTGTGATAGAGTTCTCCAGATTCAAGGGTTTGGGAGGAGTTCTCAAGACGAAGTGATTGGGGGACAAGTATTGAGAAGTTTCTTGTATTTAATTCGTAATATGTCATGTTTATTTTTGTTTAAGACTTTCGATTGTGAAGGGTCGTGACCCTTTTTTTAGATTCCATGTCTTTGTTATATGGCAATGTGAGATGTAGGCTTCCTCTATAATTTTATATTTTGGTTTCTTTAAGTGTTTTTAAATGAAAAGTTTTAATTCCTTTCCATTTTTCCTTATGATCAAATGTTTTGAATGATGTGAGGCTTTGAGAATGTTACGACTAGAGGGTGTTCTTGGATCGTGACAAACATGGTATCAGAGTATAAGGTTTTGAGAATGTTTTTTTAGGGTTGATGTCTCACAAGCCACGTCTTATAGAGTCTTGTTCATCGGTGTCAGTCGCGACACATCTATGAGCGAGAGGCTATATGACGTTAGGAAGTTTCACTTTCTTCAAATACACTTGTATCATGTTATAGAGCTTAACTTCCTAAGATCCATCTCTCTCTCTCTCTCTCTCTCTCTTATTCCTTGTCCGACAGTCTTCTAGATGTGACTACTTGAGGGGTTAATGCTTCAAGGATCAAAGGAGAAAAAGGTAAGTGGAGATGCTTTTGTGGTAATGTGGTTATGTAAGAGTTGTTATGGTAGAATAAAATCCTTTGGTTTGGATGAGTTTCTCTATGGTTATGTGTTATGTTGGTAGAAGGTCATGATGGAGTTTTAAGGTTTGTTGAAAATATTTGAGGAATAGTGGTGTTAAGTGATGCCTAGAGATGTTGTGTGAGTAGACTCCATTAAAGGAGAGTATAAGTGTAAATTAACTTTGGGTAGAATCATCTTGAGTGATGAGTGTAAAGGTTTAAGTGATGACTTGTTCCGACCTTAGAATTAAAGGAAGTGATGTTGCAAAGAGTTTGTGTAGGCTTACCCCTAAGTGGGGGATAATGTGCTTAGATTGTATCATTGAGTGTCCTTGATGTTATAAATTGGGCTTGCTTGATAATCTCACCTTAATAGGTGTAGTGAGTTTGATGAGTTTAGTCCCAATATGGTAGGTATGTGAGACCTTCAGTGGTATTGGTAAGGTTGCTTGTGAGCAAGAGTGCTTATATGAGAACCTCTCTAATTTTGAAGTACCAATTGGGATCGATCTTAGACCACCAAGTTAAGAAATAGAAGAATAAACAAGTGCTTCCATGAGAATGTATAGGAGTTGTATTTAGTAAAGGGTTTTAGTTAGAGGTGCTTAATTGGGAGGCCAAGGGCCAATTAGATGTCCCAACATCCTTATATTCCCTGCTATTCCTCTTCTAACTCAAAGATGACAAATTCACTTTGACTCATTTTATGATATGGATTCTTGGTTGATATATGTGTCCTAGGGTTCCTTTGTCCCTTAGAGTTACTCTTGTTAACTTAGGTAGGGTTTGGAAGCATGATCATTAGACCTCTATTGTTTTTAGCTTATAATGTGTCTTGATAATGCTTTGGGTTTGTTGAAAGGAGTAGTATTTGAGGTTTTAGTAAATGAATTTACTCCGAATGGGGAGATCATGTGCTTAGATAGCAACGTTTATTTAAGAAAATTCCGATATCCTCATCCCTTTCTTCTAATCCTATTCAAGCTTGAGACCAACAGTTTCCTTTTGGGGATATTCCATGTCTAGGAGTCATGAGTAAATTAGAGATTTCCATGATCTCCTTATAATTTGCATGATTTTGAAAGATTCTTATTTTGCTTAAAGTGAGTTTTTCATGAGTTACATGTTCCTCATGTTTATAAGTATCTAGTATAAGTTATGTATGTGCTTCATGAGTTGAAATGTTGAGCATTCTTATATGGTATTGTGTGAAGAATTGTATAGTTTGCTTTATGATGAGAAGATGAGCATTATGTGAGTTAGAGAAGATAGTTCCTCCAATGAAATATGAAATGAGAAATGTTGATGTTTTGATGCATAATGAGTTTGTAGATGTAGTTCCTACATTCTTGTGTTGCATTGAGCTTACTAATGTAGAGTTGATGTTTCCTCCTAGTTTTGTGCATTGTTTGTGATGTTGCATGCATGATGGGCTGCTAGTCTTGAGTCGTTCCCTTAATATGTTTAAAGTGTCATTTGAGGAAGAATGTTTTTAAGTGGGGGATAATGTAACGACTCGCATAATGATAGGTTGAACTAGAGCCTAACGTATGAACCTTATAAGTTAATGTATAAATTGGAGATATAAAAAGGTCAAAAAATCTGGCTAAGTATAAGTTTAAGGGAGGGTTCAAGGCTAGTGGATCACTTCAAGGACCTTAAATGCTTCCTTAAACATTTCCTTAGTTTGTTTGGCTAAGTCCATATGTGGAAGGGCGTTTTCGTAAATATTATTTTTACGTTAAATTAGAAAGTTGGTATATTTTATATTATTTATAAATAATTATATAAGGGATTTTATATTAAAATATCCCCAAAATAAATCACTTTCACAAAGACTCACTTCAAATCAAAAAGTTCATCTTCCTCTAATATTACTCCCTCTAAACTCAAGGAAGAAGAAGAAGCCATGGAAGCTTGGGTTTGTAGATTTCAAAAGGGTTTCTTCATCAGTATTCCTCAAGGTTTGTTAATATAGGTATGGTGATCCTTCATCCTTGATCAATCTTTCTTTCAAGGAGTCCAATCAAAAAAAAGAATTTTGAAAGTCTTTCAAAGATCAAAACCCCATTTTCTAATCTAAGCATGGGTTCAGTGCTAAAACATTTTCAAAGCATCTATATTGATGAATGAAAGTTTAATTGATGATTATAAGTTGATTTTACATTGAATTACTTCAAGAACCCATGATTTTCCCTATACTTCTTTATTTTGGAAATTGGTTAATTATGGAAGTACAATGAATACTAATTGTTTATATGAAGTTAGTTTATGAAATTATGCCATTAGTTATATCTTATTGTGGTGAATTATTGATGTATTGGTGAGATGAGGATCATGACCTAAAAAGGGAAGTTATGAATGAGTTTATGTTGAATTGCATATGTGGATGATGGAGGATGTCAATTGTCTTACCTCTTGTAGTATCTTGAATCTACGGGTTGAGATTGATCCTTAATGATATAGAATTGTGATAGATTTATGTGTGATCCACTTATGGTGGAGGTGTTTAGTTATTGAGTATGAATGGATTGATCCATTTATGGTGGAAGTGCTTACATTATGGTATATCTTGAATTGTATGTAGTGCTATTGTGGAATGGTTATACCCACATGACTTGCAATATGATTATATGAGTATACACATTCAATGAATGAATGAACTAATTGAATTACGATTAGGTTCATTTCTAGTATAACAAATGCGGATGTGTTAGAGTTGCATGATCTATAAATCATTGAATGCAATACATGAAGATTAGGCATGATTATGATGATATGTACATTCTTATGAATATTTTTAAAGGGAAGTATCTGTGAGGGTAATGTTGTTGTTGTTTTGTCATAGTAGGAACAATTAAACACACCCCATGCTAAGGGATTCCATATAGCTCACATGGTCGATGTCGGTTAAGGCTATATTCCCTCTAATGAATCAATTATATGAATTATGAATACGAAAGTGAGTTATATCCTATGGTTCCTCAAAAGGGTCTACTTAGTATGAGTGGAAGTATGGGATGTCATTCATTTCTGGCACAAGTGGACTTTGAGAGTAGTCATGGTGTTCCTCTTATGTTTATGTACTAAGAATATGCATTCTGTTTATGTACTATTAATATGCATTATGTTATGTACTATAAATATGCATTATGTTTATGCACTATGAATATGCATTATGTTGATGCACTATGAATATGCATTATGTCATGTGCTATGAATTTGAAGTATGTCTATCTGCTATTAATATGAAGTATGTTTATGGATTATGAATATGAACATTATTACGAATGTCTGTATACTATGTGTATGAACTACGGGTGAGACTAATGTATGATAGGTATGAGCATGGTAGTCCAAAGATGGTACTTATTGTAGGTAGGGTTATGGGACATTATCTACACATGTCATAAGTGCAATCTAGGGTTACTTATGTGGTTATGCTATTATGTATTATGAGTATGCTATTAAGGATGTTGACTTAATGTCTAATGAATGATGGCACTCTTAAGGATGTTGACTTATGTCTAATGAATGATGGTACTTATTGTATGTCTTGCATGCTTGGGTTGTATTACGAGTTACTTCCTTATCTCGACTTGATGATTATGAATGTGCCTCATCTAGGGTGGCTTTAAGGAATACTTAGAGTGAGTAGTATTATGGGATGCTACTCATAAATTGCACAAGTATAATTTAGAGTTGTCTTTAGGGGATGGTCTTAATGTGTTTATGTGAAGTATGTAATGTTTATTATTCTGATGAATATGTATTGTCCAAAGCTTGCATGTTTAATATGTCCTAATGTGAAGATATTATTAGCATGTTGATTAGTTTTGGAGATTATGCCTAATATGCTCTTAATTATGAAGTTTTACCAAAATGACATATGCATGACTTTCAAACGAAATGTCCTTTCTAAGCATGTTTTTGCATGGTCATCATACTTAGTACTTAATTGTGTTAACCCATATTTCTTCTAGTTTTTATTGCAAGTGTAGGTTTCGGCAAGTGATAGAGTTCTCTAAATTCAAGGGCTTGGGAGTAGTTCTCCAAGACCAAGTGTATTTCCGCACGATTCAGGGACAAGTATTTAGAAGTTTCTTGTATTTAATTTTTAATAGGTCATCTCTAGTTTTGTTTAAGTCTTTCGATTGTGAAGGGTCGTTACCCTATATTTAGATTACATGTCTTGGTTAGATGTCCATGTGAGATGTAGGCTTCCGGTATGATTTTATATGTCGTGTTCTTGAAGTGAATGGTTTTTAAATGAGAAGTTTTAATTCCTCGCCATTTTTCCTTATGATCGAATATTATGAATGCTATAAGGCTTGTATAAGACCTCTTCGAAGTCGAGTACGCCTTGTAATGACTAGAGGGTGCTTTCGGGTCGTGACACAATAGTCTCTTTCTTAGAGGAAAAGAAAAGTCATGATTACAGCAAAGGAGACTGAAACAATAGTCTCGTGCATTTCTCTCAGAGAGATTACACCAAGGGAGGTTACTCGTGCGTTTCTCTTAGAGATATTACCTCATCTTTCTGTTTGTTAAGCTTTGGATTTAGATTTGTCAAAGGTACGTAAACTTTCTCCTTTGGTTTTAATTGCAATTCCATTAAAGTACTATGGAAGTTCTCCTTTCCTTTTGACTGGGTAGGGTTTGAATTTCAATTCTATTAAAGTACTATGGAAGTTTTCCTTTCCTTTTGACTGGGTAGGGTTTTAATTTCAATTCCATTGATGTACTGTGGAAGTACTCCTTTCCTTTTGAGTGGGTAGGGTTTTAATTTCAATTTAATTGAAGTACTGCAAAAGTTCTCTTTTCCTTTTGAGTGCGTAGGGTTTTAGAAATAGCTAGTAGTATCGAGAAAGCAACTATAGGATAGCTGCTCGCTAGAGATAATAGTAGTCTCATTTTATGCTTGTGTTAAAGCTCAAATCTCGACATTTGTTGAAATATTTTTGTTAAAAAATCACTCTAATGGTACATGAGACTGATTATTCCACCCTTGGTTGAGCATTACTTTCTCTACGATAGAAAGAAATCCTTCTTAGCATCACTGGTTGGATGAAAAAAAAAACTAGATTATCCTCGTCATCTCTACAAACATGGATAACTAGGAGTTCTTAAATTTCACTACTTGACTCCTCCCATTTCGTATTATATTTAAAACGTTCATGTTTTTTTTTGTTCCATATATTACTGTTCAAGTTGTGTAATCATGATAGTTGTTCGCATCTTGGCTCTTCCTCATCTCTTTTTAGTTGATTATGTTTAACCACTTAGTATTTTATCATGGGAACTTTAAATTACTGTATAGTTTTTTTGTAGTTAGATTTCTTTTATTAGTATAAAAAAATTTGAATTACTCGCTTAAATGTGTTATGCTTTCTGTGGAAAATTTGCAGGAATAGCTAGAAATATTGAGAAATCTCTGAATATGATGAATTATCTTAAAGTTTTGTCGTCCAAATTCTTGTAGCTAGCAATGTTGAGTAGGAATCATCTCAACAGTGATGAAGTAGTATTGTGAGCTTTTGAATTTTGACAATCTGAAAATTACTGTCTAATATTTCATTATACCCTCTAAAATTTCTGGTACTTACATATAGCACGGAGGATGAGCTTTTTAATTTTGACTTGAGGGAAGAAGTACAAGAAAATAAGGCAAGAAATCATGTGACCCTCCAAGTGCTAACAATAAAGAATTTGAACAACAAAAAGAGATTTGTTGATATGTAAAATAGCTAGTTAGTATTGCTAAATCACTTAATAATTTCACAAATATAACCACAAGTGGAAGAATATAGATGTAAATCAAGAAGCTTTAGTGCTTGTTATTACTATTTGTTTTCTAATAGTTGTTCCTGCTTTCATTACTAATTAATCGTGTAGCATCACCTCATTAACTTGTTTTTTTTCTCTCCCATTTCGTATGGTCATGTCTGACCTAAGTTTCATAGATTCTTAAGCTTGTATTCTTTGTCTTGTAGTGCTTTGGAAGAAAATGATTAGTCAATGAAGTTACCAAAGCCGAAGAAAATGTTTTGTCAACGTTTGTTTTTTAACATGGGTTTGGATTTGAGAAAGGCAAAACTTGCGAGAACAATAGAGGTACGAGAACACTCTATAAAAAGAGAATGTATGTATATATGTTGCGACGAGAGTGTTATATGGGAGAGAGTGAATAGTGATGAGGATAGCAGCTAACAGTGAATTACTCGAGGAATATAATGGTGACAAATTTTGGCAGAATAGAAGCTAGAGATAGAGAATATGAGTTAAATTGATTGTATGTATCAACTCCATCACTCCTTAGTCAGGTTGCACGTACTATATGCATACATACAATTTTGAAGTGTACAACTTCATTGCATTTTTACTTAATTAACTATACTATAAAGAGCGACTTTTGATTTCTTATCAAATGCAACATAATTAGGATACATCCTTAATACTAATAGGCTATTTGAAGCCTTATTGTTGAATTTCTTGCCCTGGAACAGATTTACCCATCTTCCTTTCAACTCCACTTACATTAACACCTCTATAGAACAAAAAATTGTTAATGATCACAATATTAAGCATATCCCAACAAATAAGAAAAATATCGCAAGTATAAAGATATCAACTTAGAAAATCAAAATGATTGTACCTGTTTAGAAGGAAAAAGAAGGATAGATGTAGTAGAGATACCATTTGTGGAAACCATTATCTGAAGAAAGTTCATACTTTAAGCAGCTAATATGATATTCTTATACTGGAGGTAAGGGGGAGTTAGGTGGGGTTTAGATGGGAGAGTTAGAGTGATGCATGGTTTATATAGGGGAGAGTGAGTAATAGGGAGGAGAGCAACTAGCAGCGGATTAGTTGAAGATATAATGGTGAAAGATAATGGCGGGCCAGAAGCAAGAGATAGAGAATGTTATCTCCTGTATTCAGGTTAGTCAAAAAATACATAAACAAAAAATAGATGAAATAGAAAGAATACTTGTAAATCCGAGTCCACATAAATCACCGTGTTTCCTTAAGAAATTTAATCCCCTCACTGTACCCGAGGTTTCAGATTAATTTCTCCAGAAAAAACGGATTAACCTGTTAAAGAAGTAGAAATACCTCAAACTTCAATAACTTAAGTGAACGCACGAACAATAACAAGAGCACACGCAGACTCAATCGATTGACAAATTCGTTTTGAGAGAAAAATGTATGCAGAGAGGGAAATTTTTTTAATGTTTGAAAAAAAGGAAAAAACCTCTTATTTATAGTTATTTTCAGCAAGGAACACGTCTGTTCAAAAAAATCTATCCAGACCCATTTTTTCCAAATCATTGTGTCTTTTTGGAAGAGTAACGACTTTTCGGAGGGAACAAGTATGTTCAGACCGTTATTAACGTTACACGCGAATTTTAAATAAATTCTGTTGCGCTAAATTAATTATGTTATTTAACTAACATTCAGAATTAATTTATAAGAGAAAGGAAATCAATTAACAAGATTGATTAAATTGATTAAATAAATTTTGTCCAAAAATATTATCAATTAATCATATCATTTGTCAAATTCAAATCCAAATTCAAATCCAAATCCAAAGACGAGGTCGAGCGAGCGACGACGACGATGCGAGGGGGTACCTTCTTCTTAACCCTTTATGAATTAAAGGAAGTGTTTCCTAATATAAGGACACCAATTTCCTTGTTCTACCAATATGGGAGAAATGACTTTCCATTTGCACTTTCCCATGACTATTAATTTTGCCTCCAAAATTGATTCCCAATTTTTCCATTTTCTCTTCTCATTTCTCATTCACACTTTGCGAAAATCCAACAATACACCACATGAATGGGGAATGACTATTGTTAAAACATATGCATGAAAAACTTGTGTGTCTTGTAAGTAAGGGTTAATCGCATCTGGATAAGTAGGTTTCCCTTTAAACTTTCCGTAATGAACATATATCGGATATACTCGGTCAATTGGTGCATTTGATATTTTTTCGATCTTTGATGTATACCTAGACAACATAAGTCATACAATCAACCCTTGAACTATCTTTAGTTCTCATTGTTTTGTTCGTTTAAGCAATGAACACATCTTAGTTAGTAAGTTCTTAGAGAACTGGCCTTACCAGATTTTCCTTAAAGCAACTTACACTTCACACTCACATAGGTGGTTTCTAAATGTGATATCACGTAGATACACTATTTGATATACCCTGTATCTAACTTAGAAACCATTAAAAAGTCCTTATGCCTTTATCCTAGTTACTAAACATTATCTCATCATGAGAATGGACCATAAAATAATTTTTTTTGACAATGTTAAATCGTCATCAATGACTTTGTTTTATCTCCTTGAACCTAGATCTTGGGATCTCCAGTCTTCTAGGTAGAGTTACCGCCACGATGACTTGTTCTCGACCATAGTCTCATTCCGATCGATGATCTATCAACTCCCTCTCTAGTTAGGCCTTTTGTAAGTGGATCCGACACATTGTCCTTTGACTTTACATAGTGAATTGTGATATTTACACTATAGAGTAATTGTCTAACATAGTTATGTCTTTGTCTTATGTGACGAGACTTCTTGTTATACATAACGTTTCCATCCCTTCCTATTGCATCTTATCTATAACAGTGTATGCATATAGGGGCCATTTGTTTGGGCCAAAATGAAATATCTTCTAAGAAATTCCAAAGCCATTCAGCGTTTTCACCTGGCTTATCTAAGGCGATGAATTCAGACTCCATTGTAGAGCGAGCTATGCATGTTTGTTTGGATGATTTCCAAGATATTATCCCTTCACCAATAGTGAAATCCACTTGTGGATTTTATTTAAGCTTACCCAGTAATCCAATTTGCATCACTATATTCTTCAAGAACTACTGGATATTTGTTGTAATGCAAAGAATAGTTTTGAGTGTCATCTAAGTACCCCAAAACTCTCTTCATGGCCAACCAATAATTTTGATTGAGATTACTTGTGTATCGACTCAGTTTACTGATAGCACAAGTTATGTCTGATCGTGTATAATTCATGACATACATCGAATTTCCCAACACTCAGGCATAGTCCAATTGAGATGGACTTTCACCTTTATTCTTTCCAAGATAAAGGTTCACGTCAATTGGGGTCTTTGCCCTTTTGAAATTCAAATGCTTGAACTTTTCAAGTACCTTTTGAATATTTAGATTGAGACAATGCTAGACCGTTAGGAGTTTTGAGAATCTTAATTCCCAATATCAAATCGGCAACTCCTAGATCTTTCATATCAAACTTACTAGCGAGCATATGCTTAGTAGCTTTTACATTGACAATGTCTTTGTTCATTATCAACATGTCATCCACATATAGGTATACAATGACTTCCTGATTCGGAGTATCTTTAATGTAAACACATTTATCACATTCATTGATCTTATATCCATTTGACGACATGGTTTGATCAAACTTTGTATGTCATTGTTTATGTGCGTGTTTTAGTCCATAAAGTGACTCAACAAGTTTGCATACTTTCTTTTCTTTACCAGGAACTACGAAGGTCTCAGGTTGTTCTATGTAAATTTCTTCCTCTAGCTCTCCATTTAAGAAGACGGTTTTCACATCCCTTTGATAGATTTCAAGATCTTGTACTGCAACTAAGGAAATTAAGATTCGAATTGATGCAATCCTAGTCACTGGCGAATATTTGTCAAAATAATTAAGACATTCTTTTTGACTAAAGACTTTCACAACAAGTCTTGCGTTATATTTGTCAATAGTTCCATCATCTTTCATCTTCCTTATAAAAATCCATTTGGAACCGAATGGTTTGTTCCCCGGAGGAAGATCAACCAAATCCCAATTATGATTGCTTATGATTGATTCATTCTAACTATTGACAACCTCTTTCCAAGAGGTTGAGTCGCTAGACAACATTGCTTCCTTGAATGTTTTAGGCTCACTTTCAAGAAGGAATGTTATAAAATCAAATCCAAATGAAGTAGTTGTCCTTTGACGTTTATTACGCCTTGGACTCTCTTCATTGGTTTCATTCTCTTTTGGTTCTTCTCGGGGTTTTTTAGACCCCGTCCCCACTAGATGACTCAAGTCTAGTTTTAGATGGATAGATATGTTCAAAAAATTCAACATTATCTGATTCCATTACCGTATTATTATGAATATCTAGATGTTTGGACTTATGAACCATAAAACGACATGCCTTACTATTTGTGGCATACCCAACGAAAACACAATCCACAATCTTAGGCCCTATTTTCACCCTCTTAGGTATAGGAACCTGGACTTTGTGTAGACACCCCCACACTTTCAAATATTTCAAGTTGAGTTTTCTACCTTTTTATTTCTCATATGGAATAACATGTGTCTTTGTGTGAGGTACTCCATTGAGTATTTGATTTGATGTAAGGATAGCTTCCCCCCACAAGTTTTGTGGTAAACCTGAACTTATAAGTAAGACATTCATCATTTTCTTTAAAGCTCGGTTTTTCCTTTCTGCAATCCCATTAGATTGAGAAGTGTAAGGAGCAGTAGTTTGATGGATTATTCCATTTTCAAAACATATTTCTGCAAATGGAGATTTATATTCTCCGACTCTATCAATTCTGATCATTTTGATCTTTCTATCCAACTAATTTTCAACTTCAGTTTTATGTTGTCTAAATGTATCTATTGCTTCATCCTTAACATTTAGCAAATAAACATAACAATATGTAGATCAATCGTCAATAAAAGTTATGAAATATTTTTTTCCACCACGTGATGGTGTTGGCTTCATGTCATAAATGTCAGTGTGAATTAGTTCTAAGGGATTTGAATTCCTGTCAACAGATTTATAAGGATGCTTAGCATACTTAGATTCATCACAAACTTGACATTTTGATTTATTACACTCAAATATATGGAAAACATTTAAGTTAATCAGTTTTCGCAAGGTTTTGTTATTAACGTGTCGTAAAAGTTCATGCCATAAACATTTATACTCAAGCAAGTAAGAAGAAACATAATCTTTATTCATATCAACTGCAATGACATTGAGTTTAAAGAGGCCCTCAGTGAGGTAACATTTTCCTACATACATTTCATTCTTACTCACTACAACTTTATTAGAAACAAATACATATTTGAATTCATTCTTAGTTACAACTGGTATAGAAAGTAGTTCTTTCGCAATTTAGGAAGATACGAGACCCTGTACAAAGTCACCACTTTGCGTGATGTCATCTTTAATAGGACCTTGCCAGTTCCTTCCACCTTTGCAACAACAGAGTTTGCCATAAACTACTTCTCGTCTATAGGTGCTGCGTATATGATGAAATAATTCTTTGTTGGCACAAACATGACATAAGGCACCATAATCTATCCACCATTCTCTTGGATTTCCAACCAAGTTACATTCTGAAACCATTGCAAAACGATCATCCATTTCTTCTTTGAATTCAGCCAAATTTGCTTGATCCTTCTTCTTCTTGTCCTTCTTGGGACCCCGTCATTTAGTAGCCCTATGATCACGTTTGCCATAATTGAAGCAGTTCCATTTAATTTCTTTTTAGGAGGATTGCTTTTTGGATCAGATATTTTCTTTCTTTCTTTAATTTCGTGGGATCTTCTTTAACAATATATACTATAGATATTGTTGAATTACCACGTGACCTCTTTTTTGCAGCCTTGTTATCCTCTTCGATTCTCAGCCTTACTATGAGATCTTCAATAGTCATCTCCTTCCTTTTATGCTTCAAGTAGTTTTTGAAGTCCTTTCACAATGGAGGTAACTTATCAATAATGGCAGCCACTTAAAAAATATTACAACCAATCCTACATTAAGGATTATGTGAATATTAAGAATAAACTTAATATTTCCAACATAGGCATTAAATAAATTTATACCTTCAGCAAAAATATCATGGATTATGACCTGCAGTTCTTCAACTTGGGTGACGACGGTCTTACTGTTTATCATTTTATAGTTCAAAAAATTGCCACAATGCACTTCTTCATTCCGACATCCTCTATTTTGTACTTATTTTCTAAAGAATCAAAGAGTTCTTTTGAGGTTTTGACATTAATGTACACATTGTACAAATCATCTTGTAGGCCACTCAGAATATACTTTTTACACAAAATAATAATGAGACCATGCTTCTGTTACCAAGAATTGTTCTTCAGGCATAGTTTTATCTAACATAACAGGAACATTATAATTAATGAACCTCTGCAGATTCAACGTAGTAAGATAGAAGAACATCTTCTCCTGCCATCTCTTGAAGTCGACTCCAGAAAACTTTGCAGGTTTCTCGGTAGTACTAGGGCAGCAGTTGAATGATTGTGTGCAATCGATGTTGTTGCAACACTTATTATTGCACCACTCACTGTTTCAGCATTTACTTGACTTGAATTAGTCATTTTTCTGTCACAAATGGCAGACGACTTTAGTATGTGAAATACTAACAGTAAAGAATAAATCCATACAAAATCTATTTCTGATTTAATGATAATGTTTTATGTTGTTTAAGTCGTTAATGAAATGAATTTTAAAAATTCAAACACAGTAGAAAACAATAAAGGTATAAATCTCAAGAAACCTCAAATACATAAACTATTAAATTTCTTAAGATTGTTATCTCTTGTATTAATGTTAGTAAAAAAATACATAAACAGAAAATAAATGAAATAGACAGATTTCTGTAAATCTGAGTCCACAGAAATCACTGTGTTTTCTTAAGAAATTTAATCCCCTCACTGTACCCGAGGTTGCAAATTAGTTTCTCCCAAGATAAAATGGATTAATGTATTAAAGAAGTTGCAGTACCTAAAACTTCAATAACTTCAGCGGACGCAAGAAAAGTAATGAGAGCACACACAGACTTAGTCGATTGAAAAATTTGTTTTGAGAAAAAAACGTATGCAGAGAGGAAAAAAATTTTAGTGTTCGAAAAAATGGGGAAAAAACCTCTTATTTATAACAATTTTCAACAAGGAACGTGTCTGTTCAAACAAATGTGTTCATACCAGTTTTTCCAGACCATTATGTCTTTTGGAAAGAGTAACGACTTTTTGAAAGGAACAAGTCCGTTAAGACCTTTATTTCCTTTACACGTGAATTTCAAATAAATTCCATTATGCCAAATTAATTCTGTTATTTAACTAACATTCGAAATTAATTTATAAGTGTAAGGAAATCAATTAACAAGATTGATTAAATTGATTAAATAAATTTTGTCCAAAAATATTATCAATCAATCACATCAAGCCGAAGACGAAGACGAGGACGAGCGAGCGAGAACCGACGGCGCGAGGGGGCACCTTCTTCTTAACCATTTAAGAAGTAAAGGAAGTGTTTCCTAATATAAGTACAACAATTTCCTTTCTCTACTAATATGGGATAAATGAATTTTTATTTGCACTTTGCAATGATTTTCATTCCCCCCCCCCCCCAAAATTGGTTCCACCATTTTCCATTTTCTCTTCTCATTTCTCCTTCACACTTTTCTAAAACCCAACAGAGAAAGTGTGGATTAATTTGTTTGTATGGATCATCTCAATCACTCCTTAGTTAGTACGTACATATTATATACATAGAATTGTTAAAGTGTACATCTTTATTGCCTTTTTACTTTTTTGATTATAACATATTTGTTTCGGTAAATGGGTCTAGATTTGGAAATAGAATTCATAAACTTCTAGAAGTAGTTTCTGGAAACTAAATGCTGATGAAATTTCTAAATCATGCCTTGCCTAATCAAATCAATAAATAACTGGATTGAACTTCAGCAAGTTCCGTTACCTTTTTCCACCTTTTCCTTTTTCTCCTTCTATTTGTTTTTTCTTCTATCAACAAATTGATTTAATTTATGCTTAATTTTCTCTCAGAATTGGATTGTAACTTAATTTTATTGACCACTTTGTAGGTGTCTCCTCTATACTCTTGATTATATCTCTCTTTTCTTAACCGGTTAGTTCAAACTTTAGGCTTTTCTATTTTCAACTTATGAAGTACTGATTATGTGTGGAAAGAACATGGAGAGAATGGCGTTAATATAGCTAATGTTGATTTTATGAATGTGTTTAATGTACTAGATAATCCTATAGAGAATAATATTGTTTAAAAGTCTCCATTCAATTAAATGTTGAGGGATGATTTTTGAATGTTCCCAGGGTTTCAATAGACACCAAATGATGAGGCTAAGTACTTCTGCGAATAATTAGCTGAAGATAATCGATCATTATATGAAGGTTTAATGCATTCTAAGTTGTCTGTTGCTGTTAGATTGCAGAGATGAATTCTGTCATTGGGCTGGAGAATGAGCTTGATCCGACTAAAATTGACTTACCTAATAATTTCTACACGACAAAGAAGATGGTTTCTAAGTTAGAACTTTTATCAGAGGATTGACTGTTGTGAAAAAAGATTGCATGTTATTTTATAAAGATGATGCAACTTTAAAAAATTGCAAATTTTATAATCAAGCTCGTTATAAGGAAGTTACAAATGTCAAAAAGAAGAAGGTTCCATTGAAGGCAATGTATTACTTACCCCTTATACCTAGGTTAAAGAGGTTGTATGGATCTATGAGCTCTGCTCCTCATATGAAATAGCATTATGAACATAAAAGGCAACCATGTGTTCTATGTCATCCCTCATTTGGAGAAGCAAGGAAGCATTTTGATAGATTGTGCCTGACTTTGCTAGTGAACCTAGAAATAATAGGTTGGGATTATGTTTTGATGGATTTACTCAATTTGCGGTCTTTGCAGCACCATATTCATGTAGACCAGTATTTGTTACGCCATATAATCTTGCCTCCCAGTTATGTATGACAAGTCCATATTGTTCCTAACTTGCATTATTTCAAGTCCAATCAATCCAAAAAAATTGATTGACATTTACATGTAACATTTGATCGATGAGTTAAAATTGTTGTGGAATCAAGGTGTGGAAACATATTATGTATTCCATAAACAAAACTTCATATTGTGTGTTGCTTTTTTATATGGACTATAAATGATTTTTCTGGTTATGGAAATGTTATCAGGGTGGTCAACTATTGGAAAGTTGGCTTGACAATGTTGTATGGAAGACACAAAGCCATTATTAAAACGTGGAGATAAGAACTCATGGTTCGGTTGTCACCGTCGATTCTTGCCAATGGACCATAAATTTAGATGAAATACTAGTGAATTTAAGAGCCAAACTGATTTTGGCATAGAGTTAGGATTTACCTAAGGTGAGTGATTCTCCACCATCTAAGATACTTAGTTATAGTGTTACACATAATTGGACAAAAATGAGCACATGTTGGGAGTTACCTTATTGAAAGCATAAATAATTTGGATGTCATGTATCTTGAAAAAAACTTTTTTGACAATATATTTAATATTGTGATGGATATCAATAACAAGACAAAAGATATTTTGAAGGCTAGGATGAACTGAAAATAATATAGCTGGCGAAGTGAGTTGTACTTGACATACCTTAACAATAATATTTAGAAGCCCAAGGTTAGTTACACATTCACTTTGGATGAGAAGAGAGATCAGATTTGTGATTGAGTCAAAATTTTGAAGATGTCGGATGGATATGCTTCAAACTTATCTAGGTGTGTCAATATGAAAGAAGTAAATTTGATGTCTATGAAAACCCATGATTTTCATGTTTTCATGGATCTCTGATGCCTATTGCATTCAAGTCCTTGCATGATAGAATATGGAAACACATTACAGAAATAAGCCTTCTTTTCAAAGAGTTGTGTTCTCGCACATTGAGGGTGGAGAACTAAAATTACATGGAGAGTAACATTTGCCTATTTTTTTTAAAAATTGGCAAAAATATTTTCTCCTAATTTTTTCAATGTAATGGAATATCTATCAATTCATCTTATAGGCACGACTTGGAGGTCCTCTTCAAGGTCGATGGATGTATCCATTTGAGAGGTGAGGAATTTTATTTATTTTTCTTTTTTCTTTGAATTTGTAAAAAAATAGATATGTCAAAAGTAAAAGGACCATAAAAATAGATGGAGAATACAGGGAGCGATGCGTGAAGCTTATATGGCAAGAGAAACTTCTAATTTTGATTCATAATATTTTGAAAAGGATGTTCCATGTTTGTGAAATAGACCTAATCGACATGGCGATGGAGGAATTAGATCCTTTGGCACCAACCTTTTCCATATTCAATCATGAAAAGGAGGCCCAAAACATACTCGAAAGCAAAAGTTAACTAAAATGGAGCTAAAGTCAGCTACAATATATATATATATATACATATATATATATATATATATATATATGTATGTATATACTTCTAAACGAGATTCATCATCCCTTTAATTAATTAAAGTTTTTATTGTGTCAGACAATTATTTTGTTGGTACATATGGGAATGACGTTGTTTATTCTAGTCTTCCAGAGTGGTTTAGAGAATATGTAAGTGTTACCATATACTATTAAGCATTTTCCAACCAATTATATATATATTTAGAATTCTAAATTTTCTTTAATTCAATATAGGTTCATAATGCTACTTCCTTATTCAATCAAATCCAAATAATTATGGGGAAGGAACATCCAGCGATAACGAGGAGGAATCCCAAACTCATGAATCTGATACAAGTGATGAGGAATTACTTGAACAAACTGAAATAAGTGATGAGGGAGAATTTGATAGTGATTACGAATCAAATGAAGAAGATTGACTTGTGTGGATCGTTGTTCTAACAAATTTGGATCATTATCTTATCCAATGTTTTTCTCTTGAGTTTAGTTGGTATGTAGCAATATGTCGGATTTGATAATGTTTGACTTGAGCTTAATGTGGGCTACAGAAAATTCATTATCTCATAGTCTAGATTGTCTAAGCTAAGTTTTTTTTGAGTATTTTTGTATTTTATAACAAAGGGATTTGAATTTTTTCTGATTGAGTATTCCAATATTGCAAGTGCTTCTGTTTTATCTTGATTTATTATAGGTAGTTTTATGTTGATTTTATTGGTTGTAAGCTTTAAATTTTTCCATCATATGGTGATTTTAGAGAAAATTATTTTCTAGCATATGGATTTCACTAAGCTTTTCACCACTAAGTTCTCAAAAAATTCACATAATATCCTGGATCAGCTGCAATGTTCACGTGGCTAGGATCATTGGAGGAGTATGGTTAAGATTGGAGGTTCAAGGGGATTTGGCTGTGCCAAATATGTGAATGTTTTTAGATAAGATGAGTAATGACTCATAGCTTTTGCGAATGATATAACGGGAGGTGCTTCCTGATTTTTTCACAATGAGATCGCGTTATGGAACCCCTCTTATCAGTATTTTGTTTTATGCATCCGGTGTTGTGCTGCTGTCTTGCCTTAGGTTTCAAAAATTGTAGTTGCTGAGAACTTTATGCAGTGTTTTAGAATGAATTTCGAATTTCTATTTTTTTCAATGTTAAGGATAAAATATCCAGCAACATAAAGACCTTACAGGATTCCACTACTCACTCTTGTTGAAGTATATTTAGTGCTGAAAAAACACTTGGTTGCATCTGTCCCAAAGTATCTCATATATTAATATTCTTAATCCACTACATTAGGTCCTCTTCAAAGATGCAACCAAGTTATACCTAAAATAACATTTTAGCACCAAGTCACACCTAAAATAACATTTTGGTCTGAGGATCACGTATAGAAGGCAAACTCGAGACTCGTCAAGGACTCATATAAAGATGAGATACTTTGGGACAGACGTAGAGACAGTTGTCTTGGGATACTTACACCTCACGTGTGCAGAAGCAAACCTGATATAATCTCAATGTTCAACACACAAGCTCATCCCAATAGTTCATGTTCAATATAGTATGAACTAGTCTTATGATTCCCAAAAACTATTTATATAAACCTTCACTCTAAATCCCCCTTTAGAGATGACAGATCAGAGAACAAAGGTTGAGAAAATTGCAACTAAGAAAAGTAGAGTTAAATGTCACATATTCTCCATTAACCATGCAAACTACAGTGAGGCTTCCAGAACTTCTATCGGAGATGTCTTAATTTTCCCAAGTCTTCATTATTCAGACTCTACATTTTCCTCGTAAAATATGTTTTCCTACGTAAGTCACATTGATATCAGTATGTTTTTTTCCCATGTTTTGGGGGTATGAAACTTATTCATTTAATAGTTAGATGTAAGGGGATACCACTTATGAATAACTACATAAGAAGTGTACTCCTTTACTGATCAAGAAGTTAGGAATGGACATCCTATATTACTGAATAGAGCATCCAATCTGCATAGATTAGGCATTCCAATCCGTTTTAGTGGTGGGAAGCTATTTGTTTACAACCATTTGTTTGCAAGGGATTATATACCAATTTTTATGGAGATAAAATTGTTGTTCATACCTTTATCCTTGGAGGTTCAAGTAGAGGCGCCCGTTTACTTATGTTTTCTCATATGAATCTTTTGCCTCTGGTTATTGGGGATCCCATTTCCGTACGAATTCTTTTCAATTTATTACTAACTTAATGGAAGCCATAATGTTGGAGTTGTACATATTATTTTAGTTTAACCTATAATACTAAGAATAAATTTCTAACGAATCTTCAACTTGGTTGCATCTTTGAAGAGGACCTAATGTACTGGATTAAGAATATTAAGAGGACCTACATCTGGCTGGCTTGAGTGACTTGTAGGTGGCAATGAAGGTTGAGAATCTAGTTGTTTCCTTATAATGTACTAGATTAAGAATATGTAACCATGGAATCATGCTATGCCAAGAAATGGAGACATCAACTACCATACCTTTTTCTTAGTAGTAATTTGCACAGGGATTAAACAACTCTCTTTACTTTAATATCCTCAACTATTTGTTATTTGACATCTTTCTACCCTAGTAGTATATACAACAATATAATCTAGAAACAACAAGCCCAATTCCTACCATTGTACATATCGACATGCTTTTATTCTTTTTCCCCTCCTATGTTAGATTTTTGCTGATGAAGACATCACCTTCAAGTTCAATAGGAAGGACAAATCATAAAATACCACACCAGTACTTACATTCTTATTACACAAATATGTTGTTTAACACAACACAATCTCACTAAAGCAGAATAATGGATCAAGGTTTTCAGTTTCAATGCCTAACTATAAGGAAGTTCTTTTTATATGACCCAAAGAGGTGTTTTTCCAGAAGTTCTACCATGCACTAACCATATGCTAGATATTAGGTTGATTTTAGTGCATGGTAGAACTGCTGGAAAAACATACTCCTCAGCAACCTTAACCTTAACCATGGTAGAACTGCTGGATATTTTATCCTTCACATCGAAATAGATAGAAATTCCAAAATCATACCAACACAGTTCATAAAGTTCTCAGCAACTACAATTTCTTGAAACCTAAGGCAAGACAGCAATACAACACCTGATGCAGCAAACAAAGTACAACAAAGTACTGATAAGAGGGGTTCCATAACATGATCTCTAATCATGAAGCATCCCCCGTTCTACCATTCCCAAAACCTGATATGAGTCGCTACTCATATCTGATATGAGTCGCTACTCATATCAGCTAAACACATTCCCATATTTGACACAGCTGAAGCCCCTTGAACCTACAACCTTAACCATAATCCTCCAATGATATTAGGCACGTGAACATTGCCCCAGGACATTATGTGATTTTTGGAGAACTTAATGGTGAAAAGTTTAGTTAAATCCATTTGCTAGAAAAATTTAAAGCTTACAACCAATAAAATCTACATAAAGCTACCTATAATAAATCATGATAAAACAGAAGCACTTTCAACATAGGAATACTCAATCAGAAAAAAGATCAAATCCCTTTGTTATAAAATACAAAAATATGCAACCAAAAACTTATCTTAGACAATCTAAACTATGAGATAATGAACTTTTTGTAGACCAGATTAAGCTCAAGTCTAACATTATCAAATCCGACATATTCCAACATACCAACTAAATGTTAGAACATAAACACTCAAGAAACAGATTTGAAGAATAACTATAGAGTGAACTTATGAAATTCAGCCTATGTATTAATTTGCAGAAGATCTATATTTATACAAGGAAAAACCTAGTCATTTTCTATGTAGTAGCCACTTACAAAGTGGATGTTAAAACTAAATAAGAACATGTGCCACTAACAGCCATAAAAGGGGTCACTAACTTGAGAAAGTTGAGCAACTAAAGTTGACTCAGTCTAGCTAGATAATAGGAAACAATAAACTAAAATAAGTAAAACCAATTAAAAAAAATAACAATAAGATGGAAAAAATGCCAATTGTCTAACACTCCTCCTTGGAATTTTTGTGGGAAACACCAATTCTTTGCCTCAGATCTTGAAATCTTTCTTTTGGCAATGACTTGGTGAAAATGTGAGCTTGCTAGTGCTCAGAGGAACAAAGAACACACAATACTTCATTAGATTGTTGGACTTCTCTAATAAAATGAAACTTAATCTTAATATGCTTAGTTCGTCCATGAAACACTGGATATTTTAATATTGAAACTGCTGAACTATTTTCACACATGATCTTGGTAGCTTCTGTTTGTTCATGGCCCAAGTCCTTCAACATCTTCCTTAGCCAGATAACTTGATTCACAACAGATGCACCAGCTATGTACTCCACTTCTACTATTGATTGAGCTGTAGTTTCTTGTTTCCTACAGATCCATCTTAAACAACTTTCCCCAAACATAAAAGATATCCAGAGATGCTTTTGGAATCATCAACTCCGCCACCCCAATCTATATTAGAGTAGCCGACCAGGTTCATAGTTACTTCGGCAACGTTGGGAAAAAAGTTCCAAACTTGTTGGTTCCTTTAATATACCATAACACTCTTTTAGCCGTTGTGAAGTGTGTGTCTCTTGGCGAATACATGAACCTATAGAGCAAACTTACAACAAATAGAATGTCAGGTTTGCTTGTGGTTAGATATAGAAGACTGCCAATTAAGCTTCTATACATACTATCATCCACTTTTTCGGAATCCTCATCCTTGACAAGATTCACACCAGTAGAGATTTAAGTTATCATGTCCCCAAGGATACTCCCTGGGCGCGGACACAGGACATAGAATCACAAGTGACCCCAAGCTAACCCTACTTGCATAATACTAATAGTAAACTGAATTAATAAACACTGTGAGGAAGCTAATCATGAGATAATCTGTAATGACTGAATATAAATAATCTAAGATTTTAATAACAAATGAAATATCAAACTCAAATGTTAAGATCAATCTAAACTATGTCTAAAAGTAGTCTCTAACTAACTAGAAAGTGTTTGGGCATGTCCTAGCTAAATCTAGCAAAAACTGGAAATAATGACTAAAATCATATAAGATAACATGTCTCTTATCCTCGAGGAATGAAGACTCACCACTGATACTATTGAGTTGAAGATCAGGAACTAATCTATGTGTGATGTGGAAGCTGAGAACCTTAACCTACATCACGAGAAGATGTAGCGCAGAGTATGCATCAGTATTTAGAGGATACTGAGCATGCAAGATAGAGTAAAGCAGAATAATAGTCATAATTGAATCAAAGGATAAATTTGAACAATGATAAGATACAAACATGATATTTACTGTAAAATGTTGAACATGAAATAACTGAATGCAATAACCAAGTACGTGACATGCTGAGACTGAATACTGAAATGATAACATGATCAAAGCAATATAATCTGACTGAACTGTGGGAGTTACTAATAACCGACATAAAATCACATGACTAAATGTGGAGTCTGATGTATAGGCTAAATGGAGAGGATCCAATGTACCTTGCCAAGGGGGTAAAGGCATGAATGACGTGATCACTAAAATGATGCCCACATAGGGGACTTACAACTTACGGGGGCACGTAGTTTTGGGACTATGAGGGACTGACCCTAGTCCAAATCCGTGTTAAGTTATTTCCAATTGATTATGTAATGTAGCAATTATAAATGAAGTACCTTAAGTCTGGATAGCTTAAATACTGAATGCAACTTAAAATGCAACTTTAATGTACTGGTAATGAAACATTTATAACTAGAGCATGTGTAACTGAAAAGTCTGACCTAGCATAGGCAATTCATGAACTAAAAGAACTACAAGTCTAGGGTTCTAAACTTATGAAGAAATCTATGCTGAAAACATGCTAAAGATCATGATAAACTGATTAGGAACACTAAATAACTAATTTATACTAATAACTAATTATACTAATCTGCTGAGGTTCTAGAAACGCTAGGTCTAGTAAATAACGAGGGAATAAAAAATGACCTAATTCTAGGGACCAAATGGGTGAAAGGAACCCACTAGTAAAATTCCACACACCTGGTAATGAACTCCATGAAGAAAGCTTTCCACTTTGGGGCTGGAACTGGTTGAATCTTGTTGCGTTCTTGAACAAGGGTTCTTTACTTCTTTCTTCTTTTATGTTCTATTTTTTTTTATATTTTTGATGAGTAATCTAACTTAGGTAAGTTCTAGTTGCGTTTCTAGGATAATTCTGACAAAAACTACGTAGTTTATGATTTAAACGACATAGTGTAGGGGTCCAACACATAGGGAAAATACAAGACAACCCCTAACTTAACTAATGTCGGGGGTCACCTAAGGACCAGATCGACGGACCGTGGGTCGAACGGCGTTCCGTGCTGGTCAGCCGTAGGTCATGACTAAGAGGGGCTTAGGGGGGGGTCTAAACCACAGATTTTGGCCTGGCCTTCAGACCGTTGGTCCGATAGTGGTCTGACGCTTAGAAAGTTTTTTGGGGGTTTCTCGGAGGGATCGCAGGTGGTGAAATACGGACCACCAATACGGGCTGTGGGTCACCCTACAGTCCATGGGTGGTTCCTGTCGGTGCCACCCACAACTTTTGAAAATTTGAATTTTTTGGGTTATAGCAAACAGGTTATTACATTATCTCCCCCTTGGGAACATTCGTCCTCGAATGAAGACTAAATTAGCTTAATAGGGAGGGTAAGAGACCCAAACCCTACCACTAAATACTGGAAACTGATTTTTGACTAAAATAAGTTCTAAGAACATGCAAATATGTTGAAAATGCAAGCACAAACTGAAGGAACAATATGCTAAGACTGAAACTGAGCATGAATAACTGAAAAAATTGAAAAGGAAATATTACCTCAAGCTGGAACAGAATCAGAAGGAAAAATGTGAGAATACTTGGTAATCATGGTTGCTTCTACTTCCTAAGTAGCTTTCTCTACAGACTGACTCCGCCACATAACCTTGACTGAAGCGACCTCTTTGTTTCTCAACCTTCTAACATGACGATCAAGAATCTCAATTGGTACATCCTCATAAGAGATGCTATCTTTAACTACCACACTCCCTAATGACACTAGGTATGTTGGATCACCCACACACTCTTTCAAGAATAAAATGTGAAAGATCGGATGCACTTCTCCTAGTTCTGTTGGCAACTATAACTCATAAGTCACTTTACAAATCCTTTTCGAAATCTTTTAACGGAATACATATCTAGGACCGAGCTTCCCTTACTTGCAAAATCTCATCACCCCTTTATAGGTGATACTTTCCGAAAAACCTACTCAACAACTTGGAATTTAGTTCCCTTCTCCTTAAAACTGCATAAGATTTTAGGTGACTCTAGGTTGTCTTAAGTCTATCTCTAATAAATTTCACTTTCTCCATAGCATCATGAACTGAATTATACCTATCAAAGTTGCTTAACCTTGTTTGAACCAACCAACTTGCGATCTACATCTACGCCCATATAATGTCTCATATGGGGCCATCTAAATGTTGGAATGGTAGCTATTATTGTAGGTGAACTTTGTAAGAGGAAGGTGATCATCCCAACTACCCTTGAAGTTCATCACACAAGCTCTCAACATGTCCTTTAAGGACCGGATGGTACGCGATGCTTGATCATCCATCTGTGGATGAAATCATGTACTAAGATTATCATAAATACCAAGACCTTTGTGAAATGACTTTTAGAAACAAGAGGTAAACTGAGGATCTATATTTGATATTATAGACAAAGGGACCCCATGTAACCTGACTATCTTATTAATGTAAAGCGTGGCATAGTCCTCCACAAAATCTGTAGTCTTGACCGCCAAATAGCGAGCAAACTTATTAACTTTGTCAACTATCACCCAAATGGAGGCATGTTGTCTGCGAGTATGAGGTAACCCTGTAATAAAGTCCATGTTGATCACTTCAAACTTCCAAGTAGGAAGGTCAATCTCTTGAGACAGATCCTCATGTTTATGATGTTCTACCTTGACTTGCTAACAATTGGGGCAGTTAGCCACAAAATCTTCTATGTCCCTCTTCATGCCTTTCCACCAAAAGAGTTCATGCAAATCACTGTACATCTTAGTGACCCCTGAATGAATAGAATACCTGGAGTTATGGGATTCTACAAGAATCTGTTGTCTCAACTCACCCACCTTAGAAACACAAAATCAACATTGGTAGCGAAGTACACCATCTCCTACTTGGGATAAAACCCAACTCTCTATTGATGGAATGCACCCCTTAGCTGAAGCAATACAAGATCACTGTCTTTCTTTTCCTTGACGTCCACTACAAATAAAGATTCTGACCCATTCTTAATTGTTACACCATCATCTTATATGCTCATAAGACAAACTCCTAAGCGAGTAAGCATGTGAACATCCTTCGCTAGTTTCTTTTTATCTTCCTTAACATGTGCTACACTATCCATAGATAGTCTGCTAAAAGCACCTGCTACTACTTTGGCTTACCAATATTTTAATGCACACTCATATCATAATCCTTGAGGAACTCAAGTCATCTTCTCTTGCAAAGATTTAAATTTTTCTAGGTGAACGCATACTAAAGGCTCTTATGGTTTTTGAACACATCTACGTGAACACTATATAAGTAATGTCTCCAAACCTTATGTGCAAAAACCACTGCTGCAAGCTCGAGGTCATGATTTGGATAGTTCTTCTCATGCACCTTAAGTTGTCTAGAAGCATAAGCTATACCCTTACCTCGCTGCATCAACACACAACCTACGCCAAATCTGGATTCATCACAGTAGATAACATAACCATCTGACCGTTCTGGTAGAGTCAAAATGGGAGCTGTCATCAACCTAGTTTTCAGTTTGGCGTATCTTTTCTCACAATCACCTGACCACTAGAATTTGACCTTTTTTTTAAGTAAACTTAGTCAATGGAGAGGTTGTGGATGAGAATCCTTCCACAAACCTTTTGTAAGAACCAGCTAGACCTAAAAAACTTTTGATATCCGTATGAGAGGTAGGTCTGGGCCATTGTTTCACTGCTTCTATTTTCTTAGAATCCACTCAGATCCCTTAACTAGACACAACATGACCAAGGAAAGCAACATATTTCAACCAAAACCCACATTTGGTAAACTTAGGGAATAATTGGAAATTTTTGAGAGTTTGTAGGACAACCCTCAAATGTTCGCATGTTCTTACTCATTCCTAGAGTAAATGAGGATATCATCAATAATGACGATAACAAACAAGTCCAAGTAATGGTTGAACACTCTGTTCATCAAGTCCATGAAAGATGCAGGAGCATTGGTTAGTGAAAATGACATAGCTACAAATTCATAATGACCATACCGAGTTCTGAAGTTCTTCTTTGGATGTCACTATATCTAACACTTAGATGGTGATAACTAGATTTGAGGTCTATCTTTGATAAATGACTAGCACCCTGAAGTTGGTCAGACAAGTCATCTATATTGGGTACTTACTCTTAATTGTGACCTTGTTCAATTGCCTATGGTCAATGCACATTCTGAGGGAACCATTTTTCTTCTTTACAAACAGCACTGGTGCACCCCATGGGAAATACTAGGTCTGATGCAGCCCTTATCTGGAAGATCATTCTACTAGTCTTTCTATTCCTTAAGCTCAGCTGGAGCAATTCTGTACGGAGGAATAGAAATAGGCTAGGTATGTGGAAGGATATCTATAGCGACGTCAATTTTCCCTTTCGGGAAGAACTCTAGGAAAATCTTTTTGAAACATTTCTAGACTCTCATTAACTACTGCAACTGACTCAAGAGTTGGGTTTGTAAGCTTGAATCCTTAACCCAAACTAGATGTAGCGACAACCCTTAGAATTTATTTTTCTAGCCTTAAGGTAAGAATTTAATCGACCCGTAGGTGCTAAGCTATTAGCCTTCCATTCTAAGATTGGTTCGTCTGGAAACTGAAAATGAACAACCCTTGTTCTACAATTGATTGAGGTATAAAAGAATGTAAACAATCCATACCTAGAATAACATTGAAGTCTAGCATTTCTAACTCGACAATATATGCATAGGTGACTTTATGGGAGACTGTGACAACGCAATTTCTGTATACCCGTCTAGTTATACTGTGGTCATCGATTGGAGTAGAGACTAAGAAGGGTTCTGAAAGAGTTTCTATACATACACCTAAGATTACTGCTACAAAGAGAGTTACAATGGTAAGAGGTAGCCCTTGGATCATTCTAGTGAGTATACAGTATGTGAGCCACATCCTTAAGTTGGTAGGATGTCAACTCAACCTACCATTACAAGTCACTGGCATTACTCCATAGATTTTCTTAACATTATCAATGAAGTTATGTGGGTCCTCACCAACTTGTGACCCTAAAAACTCAGGCGGATTCATCCTAACAATCTCAAACACTAATCCATCATTTTTATCAGTAGGAACTAGAACCTACTAATTATTCTAGTTGGTAATACTCTGAGCCAAAATCTTAATCGTATTCCAAAACTCTATGTTCGAAACCCCATGGTCTTGGACTAGAGAAACCTAGTTAGCACTGCGTGCATTAGCATTTCTTGCCTAAACTCTACGAGGAGGTATGATATTAAGCGCATAACGATGGATTAGAAGGAGAGATCATACCAACGGATGATAAGAATATCAAGAAAGTGAAGTTTTCCTAAAACACTTCATAGCCTCCTCTCATTAGATGAGGTGCACTTCACACCCATAAAAAGGACTCTACTTAGTGATCCTTTTCATAAATCCTAGGACTCTTAAACCTAATGGGATGATACAAAGTTGTCACACCCCGATGCTATCCCCTAGGCGCGCACACGGGACCTAAAATTACGAGTGACCCCAAGTTAACCCTGTTGGTATAACATAAGCATACTAATAGGAAACTGAATCAATAAAAAAACTATATGGAAGCTAATAATAAGATAATTTGAAATAATGGGGAATACCCACACAAAATCTGATTATAAATAATCTGAGAGTACAATAACAAATGAAATATCAAACTCGAATGCTAAGTTGATTTAAACTATGTCTGAGAGTAGCCTTTAACTGACTAGAAGTGTTGGGACACGCCCTAGCTAAATATAGCAAAAACTAAAACTAAGGACCAAAAGCATAAAGATAACATGTCTTTTGTCCTCGAGGAATGAGGATTCATCACTAATACTGATGAGCTGAAGATTAGGAACCAATCTATGCATGATATGGAAGCTGGGTACCTTTATCTACATCACGAGAAGATGTTGCGCAAAGTGTGCATCAGTACTTGGAGGGTACTGAGCATGCAGGATAAAGTAAAGCTGAATAATAGTCATAATTGATATCAAAGCATAAATCTGAACAATGATAGAATACAAACATGATATTATACTGTGAAATGTTGAACATAAAGTAATTGAAGGCAATGACCAACTAAATGACATGTTGAGACTAAATACTGAACTGACAACATGGTTAATGCTATAGAATCGGACTGAACTGTGGGAGCTACTATAACCGACATAAAACCACATAAGCTAAATGTGGAGTCTAATGTATAAGCTCAATTGAGTGGACCCAATATACCTTGCCAAGGGTATTAAGGCATGGCTAGCGTGATCACTACAACCTACAGGGGCACGTAGTTCTGGGACTATGAGAGTGACTGACCCTAGTCTAACTTGGTATTAAGGTAATCCCAATTGATTATGTAATTTAGTAATTATAACTGAAATACTGTAAAGTCTAGATAGCTCAAATATTAACATGCTAATTAAAAATACAACATAAATGTACGGATAATGAAAAATTTATAATTGGAGCATGCATAAGTGAAAAATCTGACCTATCATATGCAATTCACGAACTAAAAGTCTAGGGTTCTGAATTGATGAAGAAATCTATACTGAAAACATGTTATAGATCATGATAAATTGATTAAGAACACTAAAAAACTAATTCATACTAATCTGTTGAAGTTCTAGAAACCCTAGGTCTAGTTTATAACAAGGGAATCAAGAATATGATTGATTTCCAGGGACCTAATTGGCTAAAGGAATCCACTAGTGAAATCCCACATACTTGGTGACAAATTCCTCATAGAAATGTTTCAATTTTGGGGCTGGAACTGATGGAATCTTGATGCATTATTGAACTAAGGTTCTTGACTTCTTTCTCCTTTTACATTTTAATTTTTCTTTGTTTTGATGGATGATCTGACTTAGGTAAGTGTTTTTTCTAGTTGTGTTTGTAGGCTAAAACAGACCAAAACTACGTAGTTTAGGGTTTAAATGACGCAATTTAGGGGTCCAATGCATTGGGTAAAGACCAAACGACCCTTGACTTAACTGCTATCAGGGGTCATCTACCAACCAGACCAGCGGATCATGGGACGGATGACGGTCCGTGGTAGTCTGCCATAGGTCATGACACTACGGGCTTTAAGGGGGTCTGAACCAAAGACCAAGACAACGGAATGTTGCCTACTTTACGGACTGTAGGTCCAGCCATGGGTCGACCCTTAGAAAGTTTTCTGGGTGTTCTGGGATGGTTCGATGTGGTGAACCGCGGACCACCATTACGGGTCGTAGGCCACCCCACGGTCCATGGATGGTGCTCGTCGGTGCTGTCTCCAACTTTTGAAAATCTGCATTTTTTGGGGTTCTAGCATACGAGGTGTTATAAGGAGTACTCACATGTTTGCAGTCTTGCATTTTGATCCTATTTGTAATATCCGAAATGTATTTCTGCTAGCATACGAAAATTCCATCACTAGACAGCAACACTTCCCTTCTAATGAAGTACTTCATGACTCCAAGATCAGTCATTTAAAATATTTTCTCTATTTCATCATTTAGCCTTTGAATTAGTTCAATTTTTCTTCCTGTCACAAGCATGTCATCTACATAAATTGAGACAATTAAGGACTCAGCTGCAATGACTTTCACATACAAAGTAGCTTCACTTTGACTTCTACTAAAGAAAAGTTGGATGAGATGATTGTCCATCCTCTCGTACCATGTCCTTAGGGATTGTTTTAGGCCATACAAGGCCTTCGTTAAGAGATAAACTTGATTCTCTTTTTCAAGAATTGAGAAACCATCAGGTTTCTCTACATAGATCTCTTTAGCAAAGAAGCCATCAGAAAATCTAATTTGACATCAAGTTGATGAATCTTCTAGGAAATATGATATAAAAATGCAAGAATAAGCTTGATTGTGTAACACCCCGTATTCTACGTGTACTAGTTATATGTATATGTTTATTAAAATTTTCCTTGTAGTATAGTTATGTACTAGGTTTCCTATGCGACTGGTGACTATATAATATGTTTAAAGTTGTAATATTCGGTGCCTTCCAACACATATTCTACTAAGTGAACTCAAAAACAATTCGAACTCAGGAAAGGTGGTATTTGATGTAAAAGTCAAAGTGGTCAAGTGTGTATTAGTGCGACAGTCTTGTAAATAAACTAAGATTAGGAAAATGGTGTAAATAAGTGAGGTGGTTGCTTGACTAAACTATGATAGTAGGTGACAAGTAGGTGATGCACCTACTTAGAATTAGTGGACTTCATTTTAAGTGAAAAGGGCAAGTAGGTGATGCACCTACTTAGAATAAGTAGAGTGCATTTTAAGTGAAAAGAGAAAATAGGTGATGCATCTACTTGGAATCAGTGGACTGGATTTTAAGCGAAAAGAGCAAGTAGGTAATGCACCTACTTAGAATAAGTGGACTGCATTTTAAGTGAAAAGGGATAGGAGGTGATGCACCTACTTAAGAACTTGTGACAGAACTTGAGGAGATGATATACGTACTTGCTTAAAGTAACGGACCATATTATTTCTCCAATTTATTAAGTGAAAACGTCCAAAAGGGTCCTCTAAATCACTCAATCTTATCACATCTCTTTCATCACTTATACTCTCTCCTAAGGAAAGCCATAGAAGCTCCAAGAGTTCTGCTGAAGCAAACCGTTTCTTTTTAAAGTACAAGTTAGTAGAACATATCCCATCTTAAGGAATTCAAGTGAATAATTTGATTTAACATCAAGTTTATGGGTAGATAAAAACCTAAACCTTGAAGAATCTACGTCTTAGAAGGTAAGCTATGGAAATTTTCATCCCTCTCTTGTTCTTGCATTGTTTGTGAAAGTTTTTATGTGTTAAGGAAATAAGGAGTGTTGTATCTATATGGTGTGAGTTTGTAGGAAGGATGTGCTGGATGGGAAAGCCATGGAGTGGAGTCCCCTTAAATTTTGACTGTGAGCTCGTTTTAGCATCTTAAAGGTCATGTTAGTCGGAACTCACGGGATGTTGATCAGAAGCCGTATGTTCATATTGCTATTTCCCATTTTGATGCTTAGGGACAGTTTTGTATATCGTAAAATAAGGGGGTGTGGCTGGATATGTGAAGAGAAGTCATGGGAGATGGTTATAGGATAGAATATTGAAAGTGTAGTGATACAGCACTTAATTGAGTGTTGCATGAGCTTACTTCATGCCATCCCTTTGTATATTCTTTTCCAAACGTTATGAAGCTCGAGGAGTTTTGGAGGACCATATAAGAAGGTTGTATAGTATATAAAAAAAATTAAAGGAGAATGGGTGAGAAGAACACCCTTGATGGGATCAATTACAGATTTACTGCCAATTACTACTTTGCTCTGATCAAGTAGCCCAAACTTGTTTATAAGAAACTAATGCTTGTTTTGTTATTTACTCCATGAAAGGAAGACAGTTAACTCATTGTAATATCCAAATTTGTACAGCAAGGTATGTAAGACTATTTGATTTCCTATTTCTTTTGCATGAATCCAAGATTGTAAGCTTTCTAAGTGCCCTTGGTAGTGACTGATACATAATTGCAGTTCCTACTCCCTAGAGCATTAAAGTGAGTACTCTTATATGAGTTTATTACTAAATGTGCATGCTTACTCTACCAAGTATTAGAATGTAACGTTTAAACTTATTTCATCGTCAAGTACCCTTGGCATATATTCCCCTTATATAAATCAAAGTGAACTTAGATTATACATGGTACATATGTTTATATGTTTTATATACAATTTGCCCAAATCAAGCCAACTTGCTTCAATTGTGTAGTCCATCATATATGTTATCTTGTCAAATGTTCAT
This sequence comes from Solanum sitiens, assembly GCA_016801875.1. Taxonomy (NCBI): domain Eukaryota; kingdom Viridiplantae; phylum Streptophyta; class Magnoliopsida; order Solanales; family Solanaceae; genus Solanum; species Solanum sitiens. The sequence continues at coordinate 1,763,089 of JABWTJ010000104.1, read as the reverse complement.
ATGTTCCCTTTATTGGTTATTACTCTACATTGTGTTAGACTATTATGTTACCTCACAAGATGTCTACTTGCTCTATTGCACATTTATATGTAGTAACTTGGAATATGTATCCGTCCTTAAGTTAAAATCTGTCCACATTCTTCCTTGGTTCCACATTCATGTATACCTTGGCTTTGATATTAATTAGTGAGTATTTTATCATATAGAGTTCAAATCTCTTGGCTAAAAGTTAAATGTCTTCACTTGATATTTGCTTCAATTTGAGATTGTCAAAATGTTTACTGAGTCATAGAAGCTGCTAAGTATTACGTTGGTGTCACATTTGCTTCCCACATCATTGTGATTATCCTAAGTCCATATTTGTATGTCTTCTACTACTGGTCCATAGTTCTAAATCTCAACAATGATTATAACATCCAAAATAGCAATCTCAAAAGAGTTATGATTATTCAAAGAACAATCTTAAAAGAGTAATAAACAGCAAACAACAATCTCAAATATTAAAGAATCTAAGTGAAGCTATCTGTATAATTATGGGTGGCAGCCCAGGGACAAATGCCTAGCACCGGTCGATCCCAATTGGTGTAGAGGGGTGGAAGCTTAGGGGCGAAAGCCTAGCATGGGTCGATCCCTATTGGTATGGAAGGGTGGTAGCACAAGGGAGAAAGCCTAGCATGGGTCGATCCCAATTTGTGGAATTATGAGGACGACATCCCAGTGGATAAAATGACTAGCACGGATCATTCTCTTCTACCGATAATTAACTAGTTATTTCTATCATATGTCTTATAAATATTATAATGCACATAAAAGTAAAGAAAAGAATGTAACATGCACAATTCTATAAGTATAAGCAAAGGTGGTCTCTAATCATTATCTAGTAGTATTTGGTTTCAGTTGAGCTCTCATTTTACATATGGTTGTATTATGCCTTATATATTCAGTACATTCTTTCGTACTGACGTCCCTTTATTGGTGATGTTGCATTTCATGCTGCATGTACAAGTACTCAACTAGTAGATCTCCCCAATAGAAGAACATTATACTCAGCGGTTTTTGGAGTGCCAGGTTGATTTGGAGCTCTGTCGAGTCTTTATGCGTATTTTCATAGTGGTTCCGTCATGGATTCTAGTAGAGGCTTTGTAGATATGGTAAAGCTATCATCTGTATTCATAGTTTCACTTGTCACATATATTGGTTCAGCTAGTCAACATGTGTAGTATATGAATCTTCTCATCAGTAAATCTATTTGCATGGTAGTTTACTTTCTCATCATAGGTCATTTGTAAAACATGTGTTCATATGGTACTTGTCCGCCTCACCTAGGGTGACTAAAGTTGTATCAGAGCAGTTTGTCCTAGGGAGTCTACAAAGTTGTGTCTAGTAGAGCCTTACTTATGAATGTGCTACGTGCCACATTTATAATTAGGGGTCTACTTGGACATTTAGGAAATGTTACCTTTATCATAATCCAGATTGTGCGATAGAGAAATGTAGAGAAGTAAATTTCCACTTTTACCTGATCATGTTATTCTTATTATGCTTATTATGGTTAAGGTTAATTCTAGCTAAACTCTCAACATACTAGATTGAGATCATTTTATTCTACCATCCCACTCCACAAGGTATGTACATGCTTTTATGTTATTTGCATCTAAAGTTGCATTTGTAACATTTGTATCACGTTGGTTCAATTGAGAAAAAATATAGTATGGTTATCCATATGCTTAAAAAAATGATGGGTTTACCTAATTACATATATGAGTTATAACATTCCCAAGCACATCCTCTTAGGAGGATGTACCCAACTCTTGAGTTCTATATTTCCTCCATATAGGAAACTCATTCTTAGTCTGTGATATACATAGAATTTTGAGTGTTACACATGTACTCGAAATTGTTGTTCTTGAACTAGTTTATTTTAGTTGGAAGAAGGCAGTGGCACAATCTGATAGCTGAATGTATCAGTTCAATCGTGTTACTAGAGATACCCCTAATTGGTTGACAAGGCCTAAATTTTCACCATATATCATCCCGAATATTTTAATAGTCGGTTTATGTGGTATGTTCCAACCACCCCAAGTAAGTAATAATAACATTTGTATTCTTTTTATGGTTATAAAACTTAGGGATAAGTGCGCAAATTTCAGCAAATGATATATGTATGGTAGTTCCTATTATGATCTATGTATTGGCTATAAAGGATTAGTATGTGACTAAAGGGTAAGGTTAACAAAAGGAAAATTAATTGGTTAGACTTAAGTTGTGATTAGTCGGTTGTGTATAGTGGGATTAGAGTACATGAAGCTACTAGTTTTTATTAAAAGGTACTTGTTAGATAGGAAGCACGTGAGAATGAAGCTTGAATGACACAGGGTGACTATGTACGTAGAGCTTCTAGTTAGAAAGAAATGGGATATATCAAAATCCTAAATACAGGAGTAGAGGTGATATGGTATCAACTCTTTAACCCTAACGACTTATAACGGCGCATCTGGGAACAATTTTGTGAACCTTTGTTAGACACAATATTCAATTTAGTATTGATTCAATTCTTGATATTTGGTCTTGATAACAACATGAAAAAAGAGGGGAATAGAAAGGTTACCTAGATAGATACATGGGCCTAGTTCATCCACAACATTAGTACAAAAGAGAAGTAGAGCATTATACACGTGTATAAACTTCCATCCAATTGAATAGAGCAACTACATGGTTCATTTAATATAGTCCTGCAGTAATTCATTAGTCATAGTCCAGTTAAGGGAGAGGAAAAATTGATAATATGTTAGTTGTTCTTATTCGCTATCTTTCTTGGGAAAAGAGCCTGATCACCCTCACTTGTTATTCAAAAAAAAATCTATTAGAATGGCTAGACCGATATAGTTAAGCCCAATGAGGATAACTCTAAGATTTTATGAATTATGATACAAACTTTATAGGTACCTAACATTTACATGTTATTAGAATTCATGATTTATGGTGCGTTCAAGCTTCACCAGGCATTGAGCGTGATATAACACAAGCTAGTAATGATGACAAAGTTGACCTCGACCCTCTACTTCAAAAGATGAACTATTGACGATTTTTTTTTTATATCATAACTATGGTATTTATATTGACATAGAGGGAAGCAGAGTCCCAAGAGCAGAACACCTATAAGAATTCTTAGGAGATTGAACAGTGTAGATGGGGAAATTAATTGTATGTGCTTTGAGGTAAGGAATATGAGCAGAACTATCCCATCCGTGACTTAACGCTTAAGCAGTGTGTTTGACCTTGATATGGTAGAGTGTTTCTCTAGGGTCTCTAATAGTCTCCAATGATGGTTTGTTATATAATTATACATATTGCATGTTCTATAACTTATCTATTTGTATGTCATTTTCCCTTTTGTGGATTAATTTCTCACATGTTACCTAATGTCATTGAATGCTTGCATGTAAGTGTTATCCTCTCCGGGGCACCCTTGTTTATATTTCTATACGTTTTCGTAGGGACTTTTCCCAACATGTTATTTATTGCACTGGTTACTTTCCACGTGTCACTTCTCCATGTTGTGTGGGTACTCCAGGATAATTGATCATATGACCATTTCTATATACTTTACATGCCTCGTAGCCGACTTGCTTAACATTACATGCCTTGTAGCTTTTCTAGACATGTGTTGTGTACTCACTTACTCATAGTTCACATGTGTACTTATTGACCACCTATCCATGCGATATAACACACTTGCTCAATGTGATTTGTGTTACGTAGTTCATTTTCTTATATGTCTACATGTCATATAGTCTGCATTTCTTAGCTTACGTACTCATGCATCATGTGATCATCTAGTCCATTCCTACATTCCCTATACTTCATCCGCTCACACGCTACCCTATAGCTCATATACACACGTACACCATGTATTTCTATAAATTAATGCCCGTATACCTTGCGCGCTCCCTTTTTGGTTCTGCCTATGTTTCATGCCCAATGTGACTTATTCATTCGTATATTATGCCCCTCTGTGCTTATTGATTTGAGTTTTGAACAATTTGGTAAAACATTTTCTTGTATCATTATGTAGTGAAGATTTTCACCGGAAAAGGTTGGGCATGCATGTAAACTTAATCAACCATAGATATATAACTTAGCATAATGCCCTATTCGAAGGTGCGACATAAAACTTTAGAGTTTATATTAAAAGTTTGGCGTTATTATAAGACTCACCTCTGAAAAGCGTCATGAGATAAAAAAGAAGGAAAAGTACTGCCCCGATAGGTTAGGCCTATGATTTATGTGTATGTTCCATATACAAAAAATTGGGAGATACTATAGTTATTCTTGATTGTTAATGCCCGAAAGCTAAGCTCAAAATGTGTAACCTCCATTGAAGTATTGGGGAAGGAAAAGAATATAACATAAGATACTTGGGAATAGAAGATGATACAGATCCTAAGTAACCCTCCTCATTCAAAACATCAACATAAGGATGTGAGATCATGTGATCCCCTTATATGATCATAAGTCCTACTAGTATTTGTTCATTTGATATGTCATTTGCATGTCTTGAGTTTAGTAGGTGTATTAAATTCCTTATTTTATGAGTTCTACTTGTATATCATCAGTGAATTATATGGTCAAGAAAGGGGTTTAATTTATCATTTTATTATTTTATGAACCATATCTATTGAGACTTTATGCTAGACTTATCTATACGTGTTTTAGATTAGTCTATGTATTTTTTATAGTCCTATTTATGATGGAAACTATCGCAAATCTCCAAATGAAATTCCTAGGTTAAACAAACTATCAGCTTCACCCATCATTCGAGGACGAATGATTATAAGGGGGGGAGGATGTAACACCCCGTATTCTATGTGTATTAGTTCTATGTATAAGTCGCTTAAAACTTTCCTTGGGGTATAGTTATGGACTCGATTTTCTATGCGACTGGTGACAATAGAATATTTTGAAAGTTGAAATACCCAGTGCCTTCCAACACATATTCGACTAAGTGAACTCAAAAACAATTCAAACTCTGGAAAGGTGGTATTCGATATAAAAGTCAAAGTGGTCAAGTGTGTATTAGTGCTACGGTCTTGTAAAGAAACTAAGATTGGGAAATTGGTGTAAAAAAAGTGAGGTGGTTGCTTGACTAAACTATGCTAGTAGGTGAAAAGTAGGTGATGCACCTACTTAGAATTAGTGGACTTCATTTTAAGTTAAAAGGGCAAGTAGGTGATGCACCTACTTAGAATAAGTGGACTGCATTTTAAGTGAAAAAGAAAAAGAGGTGATGCACCTACTTAAAAACTTGTGGCAGAACTTGAGGAGGTGATGCACCTGCTTGCTTAAAAGTAAAGGACAATATTATTTCTCCAATTTATTAAGTGAAAACTTCCAAAAGGGGTCTCTAAAGAAATCAAGCTTATCACATATCCTTCGTCACTTATTCTCCAGAAAATTTCTTCCAAGAAAAGCCATAGAAGCTCCAAGAGTTTTAGTCTATAGCTTCACCATTAAAATCTGATGGAACCCTTTCTTTTTAAAGTACAACTTAGTAGAACATATCCCATCTTAAGGAATTCAAGTGAATAATCTGATTTAACATCAAGTGAAGGGAGAGAGAACAACCTAATCCTTGAAGAATCCAAGTATTAGCAAGTGAGGTTCTGTCCAATAAGGTAAGCTATGAAATTTTCTTCCCTCTCTTGTTCTTGCATTGTTTGTGAAAGTTTTTATGTGTTAATGAAATAAGTAGTGTTTTATCTACATGGTGTGATTTTGGAGGAAGGATGTGATGGATGGGAAAGCCATGGAGTGGAGTCCCCTTAAATTTTGACTGTGAGCTCGTTTTAGCATCTTAAATGTAATGTTAGTCGGAACTCACGGGATGTTGATCGGAAGCTGTATGTTCATATTGCTATTTCCCATTTTGATGCTTAGGGACAGTTTTGTATATCGTAAAATAAGGGAGTGTGGCTGGATATGTGCAGAGAAGTCATCGGAGCTGGTTATAGGATAGAATATTGAAAGGGTAGTGATACAACACTTAATTGGGTGTTGCATAAGCTTACTTCATGTAATCCCTTTGTATATTCTTTTCTAAATATTATGAAGCCCGAGGAGTTTTGGAGTTCCATATAATAAGGTTGTATAGTATATGAAAAAAATTAGAGGAGAATGTGTGAGAAAAACACCCTTGATGTGATCAATTAAAGATTTACTGTCAATTACTTATTTGGTCTGATCAAGTAGCCCAATCTTGTTTATCAGAAACTAATGCTAGTTTTTTTATTTACTCCATTGTAGATAAATAATCCGAAAGGAAGACTATTAACTCATTGTAATATCCAAAGTTATGCATCAAGGTATGTAAGGCTATTCGATTTCCTAATTATTTATTATGAATCCAACACTTGTAAGCTTTCTAAGTGCCCTTGGTAGTGACTAATTCATAATTGCAGTTCCTACTCCCTAGAGCATTAAAGTTAGTACTCTCATATGAGTTTATTACTAAATGTGCATGCTTACTATACCAAGTATTAGAATGCAATGTTTAAACTTGTTTCATTACCCTTGGCACGTATTCCCATAATATAAATCAAAGTGATCCTAGATTATACATAGAACATATGTTTATATGCTTGATATACAATATGCCCGTATCAAGACAACTTGCTTTAATTGTCTAGTCCATCATATATATCATCTTGTCACATGTTCATATGTTCCTTTTATTGGTTATTACTCCACCTTGTGTTACACTCTTATGTTACCTCACAAGATGTCTACTTGCTCTATTGTACATTTATATGTATTTACTTGGAATATGTATACGTCCTTAAGTTGAATCTATCCACATTCTTCCTTGGTTCCACATTCATGTATACCTTGTCTTTGATATTAGTTAGTGAGTGTTTGGCTATCATATAGAGTTCAAATATCTTGGCTGAAAGTTAAATGTCTTCACTTGATATTTGCTTCAATTTGAGATGTCAAAATGCTTACTGAGTTATAGAAGCTCCTAAGTGTTACGTTGGTGTCACATTTGCTTCCCACATCATTTTCATTATCGTAAGTTCATATTAGTATGTCTTCTACTACTGGTCCATAGTTCTAAATCTCAACAATGGTTATGACCACAAAAACAACAATCTCAAAAGAGTTATGATTATCCAATGAACAATCTCAAAAAAGTTATGAACATCAAACAACAATCTCAAAGATTAAAGAATCTAAGTGAAGCTATCTGTAGAATTATGGGTGGCAGCCCAGGGACAAATACCTAGCATGGGTCGATCCCAATTGATATAGAAGGGTGGTAGCTCAGGGGTGAAAGCCTAGCATTGGTCGATCCCTATTGGTATGGAAGGGTGGCAGCTCAAGAGCGAAAGCCTAGCATGGGGCAATCCCAATTTGTGGAATTATGAGGACAACATCCCAAGGGTTAAAATTCGTAGCATGGGTCATCCTTTTCTACCAATGATTAGTTGGTTATTTTTATCATATGCCTTATAAATATTATAATGCATAGAAAAGTAAAGAAAAGAATGTAACATACACAATTCTACAAGTATAATCAATGGCAGTCTCTAATCCTTATCAATTAGTAATTGGTTTCACTTGAGCTCTTATTTTACATATGGTTGTATTATGCCTTACATATTTAGTACATTCTTTCGTACTGACATCCCTTATTGGGGACGCTGCATTTCATGCTGCATGTACAAGTACTCAACTAGTAGATCTCTCCAATAGAAGCACATTATATTCAGCGGTTATTTGAGAGCTATCGGTTGATTCGGGGCTTTGCCGAGTCTTTACTATGCTTATTTTCATAGTGGTACCGTCATGGATTAAAATATAAGCTTTGTAGACATTGTAAAGCTATCATATGTATTCATAGTTTCACTTGTCATATGTATTGGTTCAGCTAGTCAACATGTGTTGTATATGTAGCTTCTCATCAGTAAATCTATCTGCATCGTAGTTTACTTTCTCATCATTGGTCACTTGTAAAACATGTGTTCATATGGTTCTTGTCCGCCTCACCTAGGGTTGGGGTGTGACAGATTGTGTTATACCTTGCTACATGATCAAACATTTCCTGGTAATCCAAACCATATTTTTGATAGCATCCATTTTTTCGTCAATATTGAGTTTTGTCTTGAAAATCTATTTTATACCAATCACCTTAGATTTCTAGCTCTGTCAATAAGCTGCTATGTTCCATTCTTATTGATCATGTCTATTTCATCTTGCATAGCTCTCCTCGATGTCATAGAGTCTGGTGCTTTAGCTTAACTTCTTTGTTTAGAGGTAACCAAATTACACCGTTGATAGACATCTTTAGGGTTCGAGTTCCCCTCACTGGTACATCATCCAATAGTTCATCTTCTAGAAGTTGAGGTTTCTCTTTTGAAAATAAATCAGAAGAAGAGGCTTTCTGATTTTTCCAATCCCAACCAGCTTCTTTACTAAACTTCACTTCTCGATTGAGAACTAGTTTTCTGATTTCAATCAGAAAATCTTGTATCCCTTAGATGAATTATAGACCATAAATATGGCCTTTTGAACTTTGTTTTCAAGCTTATTCCTCTTTGTTTCTGGAACTCAATTACAACTTATACACCCAAAGATTCTGAGATGGTGTACTGATGGTCCCACACAAAGCTTCATGTGTAGTCATGTCCTGCAAGGCCTTAGTAGGCAATCTATTCAGCAAATATACTAATGTATTGACTGCCTCCGCCTAAACTGGATTTGGGTTTTTTTTCCAGCAAAAGAAATCTGGCCATCTCCATTATTGTCTATTCTTCCTTTCAGACACGTCATTTTTTTGTGGAGTTTATGGTAATGTCAATTGGCATTCAATACCTGTGCTATTACAAAACTCCACAAACTGAGAAGAAGTATATTGTCCTTCATTGTCAGACCTTAAACCCATAATGCTAAGATTACACTGATTTTCTACTGAATCTTAACATTGTTTTAAAACATAAAAGAATTTACTCTTCAGTCTATTGAAATAAACCCAACACATTCTGGTGTAGTTATCAATAAAGAGGAGAAAGTATTTCTTACTACTCAATGAATCTGTTTTCATTAGGTATCAAACATCCGTATGAATGAGATGAAGTTTCTGGTTACCTCTCCCTACTTGATTTGCTTGAAATGGCAATTTTATTGCTTTCCCTGTTGGCAAGTGTCACAAACTTGAGCATTACAAAGAAATTCAGGCATATTTTCCACTAGCTTCTTCTTTTTCATCCCTGCGATACTTCTCAGATTGAAGTGACCAAACCTTTTGTGCCACATGTTTGTACATGTCGGTGAAGTAATAGTGTGCTGAGTAATTTTCTCCCAATCAACTGAAAACATTATGTTTCTCATTTTGACATAAAATAATTCTACTCCAGAAGGGTCAGAAACAATACATTCACAATTCTTAAAATGCAGAAAATAATTATTTTCAAGAATTTGTCCAACACTCAACAAATTTTGACTCATATCTGGTGTGAAAAAACCATCAAGCATAGTATTGATACATAACATTGTTGAGATAAACACTATACGTCTGCCATTGACTTCTGCTCCCTCACCATTTCCCACTTTTACTTTAGATTTGTAGGTACAATCAAGGAATTTGGACATTTCATCATCATTACACAAGTGATGTGTGCAATCACTATCACGAAGCCATGAATCAAAGAATTCATTAATTGAAATGTATGAAACTGCAAAGAGTTGCTCTTCATGTGCATCTGCATCTTCTGCTACATGTGATTGCAAAGCACGAGAGGCCTTCACTCTTGATTTGCAGACTTTGGATATGTGCCCCATCTGCTTACAGTTTACACATATAGCTTGGACTCTCAACCAACAATACTTCTCCAGATGTGTAGTTCTTTTACAATGTTTGCACGGAGGGAACTTCTACTTCAAACCTCCACTATTGTTTCATTCACCATGCTTGCCCTTATTCTTTTGGTTGAACCGTTGCTTTCCTTTACAAAATATTTGCTTTTGTACAGAGAAAGCTCCTTTAGTGAACTTGTCCAATCTCATAGTCCCTCTTTGCTCCTGTTCTTGAAAAGCACTCATTAGTTCACCTAATAAAGTTTTCCCAGGTCCTTGGACTCTTCATGAGAGAAAATTTTAGTTTCAAAACTCTCAGGAAGAGTCACAAGAACATTCTCCACAATTTGTTTGACTGTAAATTCTTCACCAAGAAGTCTAATGTTATTATCAATTAAGGTGATCCGATCAACATACTTAGTGATTGTTTCATCCTCTTGCATATTCAAGGACTCAAACTCTCTTTTCACGTTCAACACTTGCATTTGACATGTTCTATCGCAGACTTTATATTCTTCATTCAACCTATCCCAAGCCTCTTTTGCAAGCTATAATTATGTAAAATGCCACAACATTCTGCGTAAGAAACTTGGACTTAAATTTCTTTGTCTTCTCTTCGTTGTTGGATTTGATTTGAGCCAAGGTAGGATTTTATGGTAGAGAATCAAGTGGTTTATCTTCCTTCATAGTTTTCCAAAGTTCATAGGCTTCCATAAAAACTTGTATCTTCACAGACCAAATTTGATAATTTTCACCAGTTAAAGTGAATGGTGAATTTAAAGGTAGGTTGATGGATGCCATTTGTGTTGTAGGTCACTGTAAGAAGATAAACACTCAAGAAACTGATTTGAAGAATGAAAATAGGATGCACTTATAAAATTCCAGGTATGTATTAATTTGCAGAAAATCTAAATTTTTTCAACGAAAAACCTAAATATATCCTATCTAGTAGCCACTTTAAAAGTTGATGTTATATCTAAATAAGAAAAAGTGACACTAACTTTCATGCCCCCAAGCTACCCCCAGGGCGTAGATACAATACCTCGAATCAAGAATGACCCCAAGCTAACCCTGCTAGCATGTCAGAGGAATACTAAATAAACTTGAGTAAAGTCATACTGTGCGGAAGCTAAATCATAAGATAATCTGAATGATGGGGAATACACATATACTAAATGTAAATAATATGAAAATTGAAAGTTTAACAAAACAACTGAAAAAGTCAAATCTAATACTATATATGAATCTAACTATGTTAGAGAATAGCCTCTAACTGACTGGAAGTGTTGGACATGCCCTGGCTAAATCTAGTAAAATTGACACTAAACTAAAAGCAAGGACAAACAATCATGTCAACCATCCTCGAAGAATGAGGACTCACCACTGATGTTTCTGAACTAAAGATCACGAACCGATCTATGTGTATCTGGAAGCTCAGAACCTAAATCTACATTACGAGAAGATGTAGCTCAAAGTATGTGTCAGTACTTGAAAGGTACTGAGCATGCAGGATAGAGTAAAGCTGAAAAATGATCATAACTGGATAAAAGTGTAGATACTGAGCAATGATAATAGATAAACATGATGCTATACTAAGAATATTGAACATGAAATAACTGAATTCAATTACCAAGTTTATATCATGTAGGAACTAAAATCTTACAGTAACTAATAACATGGTAAATGCAATAGAATCTTACTGAACTATGGGAGCTACTAATAACCGACATAAAATCATATTACCTAAATGTGGAGTCTGATGTATACGCCCCATCGAGAGGACCCAATATACCTTGCAAGAGTTATAGAGGCATGACTGGCATGATCACAAAAATGCAATTCCCAAAAGAGGGGACTTATCCTATGGGGCACGTAGTTCTGGGAGTATTTGGGTACGTTGAACCCTAGTCCACTTGGTATTAAGCTACTCCCAATTGATGTGGATTACCTAATCTTTGGGAGGCTAGGAAGCATTCTAGGAAGTTATTTCACTCATTCTCTCCTTCGTGCGAAGTGTCGCTTGTGGTATAAGTTGAGTTCAATTGTTATCTCCCGATTCCAATTGGTATCTCAAACAAGTGGACTAGAAGTCGTGATTTTGACCGAAGGGATACAAGCAAAAGCTAATTGGGACTAAGAAGGTTCCAATTGGTATCTAACCTTAAGGGCCGTACGAGGCATAGATTACCATTAATGGTACTCTATGGGACGAACTAACCTATAAAGTGAACTTGTTATGATGTGTGATTTATGTTTGTGAATGTGTGACTTTGTGTCTGATTTATGGTTGTGAGTGTGCATGCTTTTTATTGTTTGATTTTACTACGAGTGTGTGCTCCTTGTTGTGCTAAAGGACTAAGTATGGGAAAGTGTTATGAGGGATGTGTGAGACAGGAATAAGGACATAGTGTTGTGTGTTTGGATTTTGATGTTGTGAAAATTGTTGGATGAATCATTAAAGTATGCAACTGTAATTCCCTGAATATCATTATATATATTGAGATAAACTCTAATTATTAAGTATGGGAATGTTTGGGTGTATCCTGGGTGAGTGTGAGTTGTAATGCTGAATTGTTTATAACATTATGGGTTGAAAATTGTGTACCCTAATTCAAAATATTTAGTAGTTCGATGGAATGGTAAAATGGGGACCCTGGAAAATCTTGGGAAGTGAAAAAGAACCCAAAACTTTTTGTCCTGGGTTCTTTTCCCATCGGAGCCGATACAACGGGATTATTCATACCAGAGCAGTGTCACTACAGTGGGATTTATCCCGCCAAAGTGGGACGAAGGGAGGCAGAACCTCGCCAGTTTTTCCATGCTTTCCCTATTTTCAAATATTAACTTGAAAGGGATCCGAACAAATCCCTAAAATCCCAATCATTGTTCAACAACAGTAGTAGAGAATTATAACGTGAGCTTTAAAATGAGGTTGCATCAGACTACCAAAACAAGCATCCATGTGCTACAAAAACTTATAAAATGTTGAAAGGTAAAAATAAAACTTAGTTATCTTAAATTTACAAGCCCAAGAGGGGCAAAGGAAAAGAAAATCAAAGACTCTCGGACTGGGTGGTGTCAATTTATGAATCAAGGTCCTCCAGGGCAGGTTGTGTAGTTCAAATGTGTTCAATCATCGTGTGTTGCATTGAATTTGTCCCTGGGAGTGTAGTACCTTTTTTGTGTGTTCAAATTAACTGAGAGGTCCCGAATATCCGTAGTTTCATGATGGCCCATTTTGGTTGTTGGGAATGTCCTGAAATGAGAACATGTGATTACTTGGCACTAGTCGTTCGGGGAAGAACAAGGGGTAAATTGGTATCTATTATAATAATCCGAAACATCGTTAATTAGGAAAGATAAAAGTCCGCGAAAAATCTGGACCCTGTCCCCCTACAGTAGGCTAGATACCGCTGTCGCGCCGGCGCTACAGGAGGGTAAGTTGCCGCTACAGCGGTATAGGCGAGACAAAATGTAATTATGGGAAATCCTATTTTCTTATCTTCCTAAAATACCTAGAAAAGTCGTAAATTATCCTAGAAACCTCAGAAAAGCTGATATATGCTCGGGAATAAAGGATAAGGAGATTTCTAGCGTGGGTATAGTGGAATCTTGCGAATTCTTGGAATAACAACCGTCTAGAATCTGGAAAAGCTAGAAACAAAGTCAAAAACCTCGTACAATTGTTTGGCGTCCAGGTAGGTTAGGTTTCATGCATTGAGTAGTTGTAAATCTGTACTTACCATGTAATGTATGAAATCAATAGTACGGGTTATATGTACACCTTCATGCAACGAGTGAATTTCGTGGGAAATTTATATAATTCAATGTAATTGGGTTAGTGCTAAGAAGGGATTTTGATGACTTGTCAAGGTTTTCGGAGTTTCCTTCTTGAATAGAATTTCTTCAAGAACAAGGATATCCGATAAAGTGGAACAGGATTATGGGTGTATGTTATATTCAATCTATTGAAATTATGAAATTGATGAACTTTGGTGAATTAGGATTTAAGCCGGATAATGAACCCTATTAAAGAACTAGGACTAAGCTTCGTATATTTTTCTGTTAGGAATTGAGGAGTAATTTGTAGGTGATGGTTGTGATTATATGATTATGTGATGTTGTTTTTCTTGCTTCATTATGATACTTGTATATGTATGAATGTTGTAGTATTGATCATGCTTGTTGTAAATGAGATAGATGAATCATGATTTCTATGTATTCATGATGTAAATGTGTGATCTTGATTATGTACTTGTGATTGTAATTGTGGTGTGTGATTGGGATCAGATTTCCACATTCTGACATAAATATGGAATCGCTTTCCACGTTTCGGCATAAACATGGGATCAACAGTCACGTTCCGGTATACTAACAATGGGATCAAATTTTACATATTATGGAAAGCTAACAGTTTGGGCTTGGCTTCCATGAGAGAACAATTGAATTATATTGTATATTTATTTATGAGGATTGCGCTTACATTTATTGATAAGTGTGTGAGGAGATTGTTGTCACTATAGTATATGCTAGAAGTACGCTTGTAAAAATAGTGTGGCATTGGTGGTAGAAGTCGTAGCAGTGAACTCAAGCTATAATGACTTGTAGTTGGTGTGTCGTGAGGAGAAAATGGTGAGAGTATAGATAGTACATCCGATAAAATATGTTAGGTGGGTTCTACTTGGGGTAATGCATATGAGGATTAGTATGACGAAAGTGAGTGTAATGATGTAAGTTACAATGGTGGGGTATCATTACAAGGCAAGTATACGACGTGAGTGGTTAGTTAAATCGGTGGTGAGGCTACTTGGGGGTTGACTATGTGTTTAGAATGGTTAAGCCGTGATCTAGACTTCGGTAAGTGGGTAGCAAACAACAAGTTTGTAGTTAGAATGATAGTGTGCTTGGGGTAATTCAATGAAAGGGTTAGGTGGAGAAGCGAGTGGTTTATTTCATGATTCTTGCTAGTTGGTTTCTTATATTATGTGGTGGGTTTTTGGTTGATTGATGATGCCTACCAGTACGTTTGTTTGTACTGATACTACTCTTGCCATGTCTTTTGACATAGCCTAGTTGCAGGATTCGGTGATGTTTTCTTAGGTGAAGACGAAGAATATCTAGCAGCTTCTACTTGTCCTTCCACTTGTTGGGAGTTTTGTCATGTATTTTATTTTTCATTGTATCCTTATTAGGTCTTGTGTCGATTTAGACTAGATCATTAGGGTTGTTAATTACTTTACAAGTTTTAACTTGTTTGTTGAAAAAAGATTCCATTTATAATGCTTTTTTAGCTCTATTATATATTGTATTTTGTTAATTTTCCACATGTTTTAACCTTTAGGGTATGATGATTTTCCTACTTAGGTGTTAGAGTGGGTGTCCACACAGCCCGGTGGTTGGATCGTGATAAATATATGAATGGATTGTAGGATTTTTGTATAGGCCTTCATGCATCGATTGATTTATGACTTACACCTTAGGAAGAGGCCTTAGACGATGACATAGGGCTGAGTGTGGTTGAATTACGGTTTGCATGAGGTGCGTGACAAGAAACCCCTTTGTAGGTGATGTTTGTGATTGTATGTTTGTGTGATGCATGCATGTTCTTGCTTCATTGTATTACTTCTAGTTTATGAATGTTGTTGTACTGATCACACTTAACGTATATGAGATAGATGAATGGTGTAGCCATGAAATCATGATGCAACTGTAAGAGCTTGATGATATACTTGTTATTGTGATTGTGGTGTATGAATGGGATCAGATTGTCAAGTTCCGGCAAGCTAACTGGTATCGGATTGCCACGTTCTGGCAAGCTAAGTGGGATTGGGTTTCCACATTTTGGTGCAACTGTGGGATCGGTTGCCATGTTTCGGCATAAACATGCGATCGGATCTCCATGTTTTGGCAATCTAACGATTTTGGTTTTGGTTCCGTGAGAAATTCAACTACTTGCGATATATGTGTATTGTGAAGCATGTGATGTAATATTGTGCGTGTACGTAACCGTTGATAGTGTATATATTGATTTACATGTATGCATGTGAATATATGGTGGCATTGATTCTTATATGGTATTTGTTGGGTATAGTGGAAGGGAAAGGTGTTTAAGGGGCAAGTAGTGGATATCGAGGGTTGCTCGTGGGTGTAAATTGCAATAGAGAGCGGATTAGTATTAGGAGATTGATGTAATTTTAATATGTGACTTTGGTTGGGTAAGGTGGTGAGGAATTAAGGGTATAATTGTTAGTAGGAAATGAAGGTGGTGGTACTTGGGAATATTCCATAGGGTTAGTATGTTTAGGCTATGATCAAATAAAACCAGAATGTCAAGTGTTGAGGAAGTGATTAGTATATAGGGTATTAGTTTAAATTAAAGGTGTCCTAAGAGAGGGTAAGGGTAGATACGCGAGTGATTTAATTCATGATCTTATTATTGGTTCTTTATATTATGAGGTGGGCGTCGGGTTGACCGATGATGCCTACTAGTATGTATGATTGTACTGATACTACTCTTGCTATGTCTTTTGACATGGTCTGGATGCAGGATTGGTGACATTTCATTAGGTGAAGACGAAAAAATTCTCGAGCAAATTCTTTTCTTCCTTCCACATGATTGGAGTTGTGTCTTTTATCATTTGTCCAAATTTTACTCTTAGTAGCTCTTGTACCTGTTTAGACTAGATCCATGAGAGTTTTTAAAATTACTTAACAAGTTCAAATTAAAAAGTGCATCTAAAGATGTTGGTTATAAAGGAATGTTACTATAATTACATCTATTTTCTATAAATTTTCTGCATGTTTAAGTTTGGGATATGAGGGTCCTACTTAGTTGTGAGAGTGGGTGCCCACGTGGCCCGGTGGATTGGGCCGTGACACACATAAATCGTGACATTTAACCAAACATTGTATGGTTTCATGTTTAAGTTTCTTGTTTGTTGTTATTTTATTGCATACTAATGTTTTAATATTATTATTCATAATTTACATTACTTTCATGCTACAAATTTGATGCTTCATATTAAGTTGATGATGTAATTAATAATTTAGCACATAAATATCCTACATATTATGAAATGCACCAATTAAATCTTTAGCACGTTACAAGATAAATAATAAGTTATGCACTCATGAGAAGACTATTTAACACAATGTATACTTTTACTACATCAACAATATTGCACGCACTCATGAACACACAACTTTACAAATGTCTCTCGATAGATAATAAGACAACTTAGCAATGCTCACACGTGCAACGCACGTGCCCATGACTAGTACTATAAAGAAATCTAAAGAATTTATCATATTCTCTAAATATCTACCTTAAATACTTATGTTTTGAGATTATATATATTTTATTAAATAAACATATATCAAAAGACATTTTACTCAAATTTTCTTGAAGTTCTAAAAAGTGTAAGAACGTTTTTATTAAACTAAGATTCAACTTTATTATTTAAAAAAAAATAACACAGGAAATGTGAGTAATTTAGAGCAGTAAGTAACAAAAAAATAATAATGATAGCAAGTAGTATGTTTTAGTATAAAATATAATGTGTACTAACAGATTAGAGCTACAAAACCATGACATAAGCATATATTAGATTATAAATTTTACTGTATTTTTTACAAAAAAATGGATAATGCATATATACCCCTCATGAAAAATGACCGAAATCTAGTGACATGACTTTATTTAATTAGGGTCATATTATCTCTCGAACTCAACTTTTCATATTCATGCACCTTTTGTGTTGATGTGACACCTTAAATCAAATAAGTTGTTATGTTTGCACACACGTGACTGTCACATGTGTAAATAATTTTTTTTTAAATAAAAAATAATTAAATGTTTTTAAAGCTTTTTATTTATTTTTTGGAAACTATTATTTGATATCTTTTTATTTTCTTTATCTTGTATGTAAATTAAGTTAATACACGTATACTTTTTTTTATATTTTTTTTTACCTTCACTCATTTATTTTTCTATTGATTTTATTTACTCTTTTTAGTTTCTTTGTCTTTCCTTTTGATTTTATTTGAAATTTAATTACAAAATTCTTATATATAAAATAAGTTAATTTCGAATAGATATTAAAATGAGTAATAAAATTAAATAAAACATTAAAAAAAACCATTAAAAATTAAGGAAACTTTTTATTTATATTTTTATTTTTAAAAACAAAAATAATTTCCTAAAAATAATTAAAAGTGAAAAGATAAGAAAATTAATAAAAGAAAAAAACTAAAGTTTTAAGTGAGGAAGAAATTAAATAAATTATTTCAGAAACAAAGAAAATTATTTCATTATGAATAATTTAAAAAAAATCACTATTTTTTTCAGATATAGAGAACAAGCTCTTAAAAAACTAATTGATTACTAGCTATCATATTAAAATCATCTATTCACGAGTGATTTAGTACTAATTATGACCAAGTAAAAATTCATTAACAAAAGTCTTGAGATTCATACTTAATGTACCACTTTCCTTCATAGCTTCCTTAGCTAAATCGCTCCATTTCTTGGCATTTCTTCTCAATTCTTCCCCTTATTCGCCACTTCCCATTGCGATCGCGATACATCTATTGAGCTCATCTATTTCCACGACACCACCTTAAGTGCATTAACTCTAACAACATTCTTTCAGATATCTTGAATGAGTTTTGCATTACAAACTTTATCGTTCCAGAGCGGACATGCCACGATATGTACCTCAGATGTTATGCTCTCCAAAGTTGAGTTCCATCCACAGTGAATCAGAAAACAAACAATAGAAGGGCGTTTAAGAACTTCCACTTTGGAGCACCAACTCACTATCTACCCCTGCTTTTCAAGTTCGTCTTTGCAACTCAACTTGCCTCCATCTTATCTCCATCTTGTGCTTCCCTAATTGCCCACAAAAATGGCCTCCCACATTTCAAGAATTCGTGACCAATCTTCTCCATCAATTGACTTGATATTTCCAAGTAATTACCAAATTCTATGTAGATAACGGATCCCTTATTCATTGAGTTCAACCAATTCATATAATTCTTCGAACTAATCTTAATCATATACGCTCGAAAAGTATCATCATCAAGAAATATTGAAGGAATTGAAGGCGCAATTTACACCATAGTAACATGCTTTAAAATTCTCAAAGCATCAAAAGTGTTCACAAGAACTCTTTGATTTTCTTCACTATTTAACATTTCAATATACCCTTTAATAGACTTAATTGCTCAGTTGGTACGTTCCACGTCATTAAACACAAAAGACAGAAAATCAATTGTACTAAGTGGTGACAATCCGGTAACTCTATTATTTTACCCTTAGCATTACAGTTTTTGAAATAATCATAATAGTTTGTGAATCTATAATAGTAAACATAAAAAACAGTAGCTGGTTGGATCCAAAAATAATGTAGACGGGACATTAATTTTTTTGGCCACTAAACCAACCCATTTCATGATAATTGTATATATGACATGTAAAAAAGGGGTATTGTTGACACCAAATTTTGGCCTAACATTTTCAAAATTCGTATTATTTAAATTTTATTTATTTAATAGTCCAAAATACATTGTTTATAATTCTAAATAACTTTATCGATAACAATCCTTATTTGTCAAGATTCAGGATTTTTTATGAGTTAATTTTAATAATATTATTTTTTGTCACAAACGTTCATATTTATTAAACCGTTATTTTTGTTAAATTACACTTTTACATGTCATTGGTTACGTTTATTACATTTTTTAATATTTATTTTATGTGCTATCTTTGCTAATATTCATTTTGATATTTTGCACAATCTAAAATTTTATTCAAATATGGATAACATTTCATACACAGATATTTGTATTTAACTAATGATTTCGGTCCATAATATTTTTAGATAATGGTATTGTAATATATGTGATTTTCGATTTTCTATTTAACTTCTTTCTTAGTCATTGAGTTAGGATGGGGTGGATAAAATAATTTAGGGTTGGGTTCTAACTTTTTCAGTTATTTGAAGAAGGGTCCTTTAGACCATCTCCAACCCTACTCTATTTTACTCTCCATTCTCTATATTTGGAGAGTAAAATAGAGGATGTTCTCTCCAACCACTCTCTATTTTACCCTCTACTCTCCAATTATAGAGAGTTGAATAGTAGTTCTCCAAATTTGGAGAACTACTATTCATACTCTCAATTTCACTTTTTTAATATTATATTATTGTTTCTACTTTTTGTAATTAACATATTATTTTTTATATAAGGTTATTAATTAAATCTCTAATATATGCAATTCTTTTTAAATTTAATATAACATTTTAAAAAACATTTTATTTTATATATACTACTTTCATCTCGAATTAATAATATTTTTAATATTTTTAATTTCGGAAAAGGGCCTAAAATACCCTCAAAGTATTGAAAATGGTACAAAATTACCCTCCATCCACCTATTGGCTCCAAAATGCCCTTTTCATCCACCTATTGGCTCCAAAATACCCTTGTCATCCACCTTTGGGTTCAAAATTGACCACTTCTTTAATTGTTTTAAAATTAAACTCTTTGAATATTTTTTAAAATACTTGGCGTTCAACTATTGGTTATAGTTTAGTTTATTAATATAATTTATAAATCAACCCACTACCCACTCATAACTAACTAAACCCCACCCAATTAATAATCCAATTATAATATCAAAATTGTCATAAACATTACTAAAACACTATGAAATTATAGATTCCTGAAAATGACATTCAAAATTATTTGAGTCCGAATCGAAGCCCCAATTAAATATAGGTTGAGCAGCTTATTTAGGAGGACACTTTCAATAGGATTCTCTTTCAAGATTGAATTAAAAATTTATGATTAAAGGTAAAGAAGTAATACATCCCGAATTAATTCATGCACTTTTTTAAAATATAATTTTATAAATATTTATGATTTATTTTAAAACCTTTAATATATTATTTTGAAAAAAAGTTAACTATGAAGTAACATCACATAATTGAGACGTAAGAATAATTAAGATGAACATAGTCAGACTTTTAAGTTTATCGGTAATTTTTATTTAGACACTTAACGTATGATAATTTACTTCTATAGATATTTTTGCCTCAAATTTTTAAAAACACTCAATTGGCAGTAGCTTTTTTTTTGTTGCATTAATAATGTGACGGGTGTATTAATTTGGAGGGGTTTAATTAGTAATGGGTGGTTAGTGGATTGATTTATAAATTATACTAATAAGTTAAATTATAACATATAGTTGCGTACCACGTATTTAAAAAAATATTTAAATAGTTTAAATATAAAACCGTTAAATAAGTGGTCAATTTTGAACCAAAAGGTGGATGACAAGGGTATTTTGGACCCAATAGGTGGGTGGGAAGGGTATTTTGAACCCAATAGGTGGATGGAGGATAATTTTGTACCATTTCCAATACTTTGAGGGTATTTTAGGCCCTTTTCCGCTTTTTAATTTTCGTCACTTTGTGATACAATTTGATGATATATTAATTTTCACTATGAAGAATGCACAAAATTTAAATAATCAGATAAAAAATTTAATTTAAAAATATAATACATAGCATAATAATTTAAATACAAGATAACAATAGATACAATGCATTACATAATAATTTTAAAAATCACAACAATAATTTAGTAATCCGGTAAGTCTTTTCTAGATTTAACGATATTTGAAGAAGGAATTAGTGTATGATTTAAAGAAGTTGTGATTGTGATTGTGCTTGTTGATTTCTTTTATCAATTATTCGTAGTTGTTCTTTTGAAATTTAGAATAATATATAATCTAAAATTAAATAAAAAATTTCTAAAAATTAAAATTTTATATTACATGAAATTATATAGAATGATTATTCATTAAAAATAGAAAGAAAAGATCTATATTATAGAATAAGAAAACAAAAAGGAAATAGAAATAATAATATAATATTAAGGAGAGAAAAAGATTTTTTTAGAGAGTAAAATAGAGAATTGGGTTGGAGTTGGTTGTCTGAAAAAATAGAGAACTCTATATTGAAGAGTAAAATAGAGTATAGGGTTGGAGATGCCCTTAGTGTCAGGGGCGGACCCACATGTATCCGTAAGGGTGCACGTGCACCCGTTAACTTTTTTAAAAAAATCGTATATTTATATATAAACAATTGATAAAATGAACATATATTTAATTGTGCACCTTAACAACTAAAAGTCATTGTGGGTGCATTGGTTGAACTCTCCAGCCCACTGCATGGGTGCCCGGTATCGATTCCCAATAGAGGCAAAAATTAAGACTAATTTTCCCTATACAATTCTAAATAAAATATAAGATTTCTAGAAAATTTACAACTTACAAGCTTCTTAATGATAATGAATATCCTCAAATAGATTTGAGATAAAATGCGTCGATCTTCTATACTAATTTTCATGAACATTTTCTGGCAACTCGCCGGAGTTCTGCCGGAATCCGGAGTGTCCACCACCCAATGACCCCCCCCCCGCCTTACCCCTTCCTTCTCCCTTTCCGTTTCCGGCCAGCAACCATAACCTCCAAACACCCAATTTACTCTTCTCTTCGCCAGAATCACCACCAGCAGCAGTTCCCCAACCACCGTCCAAAACCCATCGGAAAAACAACCAACCCGCAACCCATAACACCACCAACAAAAAACCGACCCATCAAACCAGACCCATTCCCATTCGAAGTAGCCACCAGTAACCCCCATTTCAAACAGACAACAACCACGAAAATCACCAAACCCAACACCCTATTATTATACCACCATTTTTTCTTACAAGAACAGCCACCAAACAACCCAAAACTTGTTTGAAAACAGCCATCGTATCAGACCCATAAACAAGTTATCAGTTAGATTTTAGCTCCGGCGGAGAGCAAGCTATGAGCTTCGAAATCAGCGACAACAACCTCTATCTCCGTCAAGATTTGCTTCTCTTTTGATCGAAGAATGGTATATTACAAAACCCCAACCTTTTTTCTTCTTATGTTTGTTCCTTTAATTATTTCATGTTTTATTTACCTTCGATAATCTGTGTCTTTGTTTAATTTCATAGGTTTTTGTATAGATCTGAAACGAATTTGACATTTTCCAATATTGTTCCCTCATTTCCCTGTTAATATTTTACCTCGACTATCTCATTCTTTTGTTCGTATTTTTGTTTATATCTATCTGTAGCTACTTGGCCTAAAAATTTGTATATGTGCCCCTTTGGTTTTGATTAGTAACTGCTATTTTTTTTATATACATATTATTAATTTTTACTTTTTTTATTTTTATTTTTTAATATTAATATTTCCTATGGCTGAAAGTAACTTTATAGCTTAGACATTTTTTAAGCACCTACACTTTACTGTTATGTTGTCGTGATTGTTTATTATTATTATTAATAATAATATTGCTTAATTTTAGTTTTTTTATCTCTTTGTGTTTCTATTATTTTAATTCTTGGTTGACTTGTACATTTTGTTACTATTTTATTTTATTAATGTTTATATGTGTTCCAGTTTTTAATTTGGTATATATGTTAGTATGTTTTGTTAAAGATGATTTCGTTCACCTTATTGTGTTAATGGTATATATCTTTCATGGTCTCTTTATTTTATTTAGCTTTCTTTTTTTTGCTACTTATTTCTTTTCTATCATATATGTGGCGTTAATTATGTTATTACAAGTTTTGTGATCATCATTTTGTTACAATTATTATTGCGGCGTTACACGTTATGTTATCTTTTAGTAGTTTATGTAATTTTGCGTTTACAAGTAAATTTGACCAATGAAAAAATTCTGTGTCTGTTTTGGAGGTCTTCTCATTTTAAAAAATGGAAATTTAGTTTAAGTTTATATATTTTGTAGTTAAAAATTGGCCGATAAAGAAATTATCGTCTATTTCGAAAGTCTCGCATGTTAATAAGACGGATTTTAATTTTTAAGTTATTATTTGAGTTATTCATTTTTACTCACATTTATTTAGTACTAACACTTTTACTAAGTGTCTTTATTGTACACGAAGTTGCTTTTCATTGGAGCTATTTGAATAAAATTCGAATTATATTGTTTATTTATTATTGTATATATTATCGATAATAGGAAAATTTTAGATCGTGTCTTATATTATTATTTTATTTTTATTAGTTGTGTATATTGCATGTTATTATACTTGTATATTGTTTCTATCTCCTCCTCAATTCAAAAAACTGAACTCAGTCGGGACCCATAGTTGTGGATTTCGACGTATGTCTAATACCTCCCTTCGAAATAACTTAAACCCCTTACCTAGAATTTAATTGTTTCGTAGATAACTTTAATTGGTTTCCTAGTTTTTTCCTAAAATTAGGTGGCGACTCCTTTAAAATTTCATTTATTCTTTAAATTCTTTAAAATTGAGTTAATTGATATTTTTTAGTCACCACGACGTTTCGCCCTATTTGAAATTAGTAGGGATGTAAACATGTACCAGTTTTTGCTTTTGATTGGATCAAATTGAAAATGAATTTTGACCCGCAAGACATTACAGAAGAATAGATCAAATGAAAGTTATCAATTGAGCTTAATTGGAATTTTTCATCATAGCCATCAGAGAAAGGAGCAAAGCTTAATGTTTCAACGTTTGAGAGTTTTTTTTATCTTACTGAAAGTTGATAGGCTCGTGGTTAAAATGACTTCAATGCCTCGATTGATTAATTGTTTGGAAAATTGAAGACATTGATGGGTTGATTTGTACTTTGCCTGGGAAGAGTGTTATAAGAACACGAGGCTTTCTATTCTTCAAATTTTTCATGTTTTGGTGGTGAAAAGAAAAGTATTCATGAAGGAGAATGAATGTTTTGGGCAGGAGAACTTTATTTTTTGAACTGGCTTGGTTACAACTAATTTGGGTGACTCATATTTATACTAATAAATAGATAGTTCTAGATACAAAAAAAAAAAAAAGAATCTAAAAAGTTCATCATATTCTTTAAACATTCACCTTAACCTTTAAGTTTTGATATTATATTAATATTTATTTAATAAACTAGTATCAAAAGATATTTTACTCAACATTCTTGAAGCTCCAAGAAATATTTGAATTTATATTTATTCTAAAATAAATTTAATATGTAGCAAAAAATAAAATAGAAAATATATGAATACTTTTGAGTAAGTAGGAAAAAATATATAATGATAGCAAGCAGTATGTTTTATCATCAAATATAATGTGTGTTGAAGATTTTGATATACAAAAGCATGATATTTTTATTTTTTCAAGAATCATCATTGTTATTCAGTAAAAAAAAAACTCGCAAGAAATGCATGTGTACTTTAATCTAAGAAAAAAAAATAATGATAGCAAGTAATATGTTTATTATTAGATATAACGTGTGCTAAGAAATTAGAATTACAATGCATAAATATATGTTGTTTTGTGATTTACCATTATTATTCCGTAAAATAACAGAAGAAATGCATGAGTACTTTAGTCTATGAAACGAAAAAAATATATAATAGTAGTATGTTTTTTTATCAAATAAGAGATACAAAAGCATGAAATTTTTGTTGTTTCGATGATCATCTTTATCAATCAGTAAAAAAGACGCATGAAATACACGAATGCATGGTAATTTAGACTAAGAAAACAAAAAAACACAATAATAATTAGTATGACTTATTATCATATGTCTTGTGCTATCAAATTAAACATAACAAAACATGACATATGTACATATTCAACTATAAATTATTACTCCCTCCATCCCATTTTATGTGACATCATTTTCTTTTTGGTCAGTCCCAAAAAGAATGTCGTATTTCCTTATATGGTAAGTATTTAAAGGTAAAATTCCTCATTTACCCTTGTTGGTCCTACTTAATTTTAAAATAATGTTGTAATACATTTATGAGGAGAGAGAAAAGTGAGTTTACATTTTTAAAGGGAAATTTAGTAAACATTTCAAAGTCTTCATTATTTCCTAAACTATGTGCCCGGTCAAATGTTACCACATAAAATGGAACGGATGGAGTATTTTTAAAAAGAAAGATAAACAGAAACATAATAACGTGATTTAAAATTAGAATATAAAGAAGTAAGTACATTAAAAAATATATAAAAATTTTAACATATAATACATATATATTATCTATCTATATTATAATTTTTGTACAAAGAGTGTAGTTTTTTATAATTGCCTTTAAGGGTTCAACAATTTGAATTAATCAAACAAGGAAATGTCGGTAATATTCATTTTTCCTATGTAACCTACTGAATCAAAAAAATTCAAGCAAAAGTCATATTGATGTTTCACTAAACTTTTATATATATTCAAAAGTTTTACAGATTCCTATAATATATTGGACTCATATGTTTGATTTTTTTCTTATTCCAACTACATGAAATTATAATTTAAGGTGAGAGTACCGAATCATATTATTTTTGTCTGCTCTGACGCTGAACATGTGATTGTACATATCATCTAAAAATATTAAACTTTAGAAAAGACACACGTTTGTTTACTTAATTATAAGTTCTCATATTGCTTAAATCGAGAAAAGAAAAGATATAAATACATTCAAAAAAATATCTATCGAATTAATTTCATATGGCGAAATAGACATGAATGCTCTTATAGTTAGCATAACCATTTCACCAACCTTAATAAATAAAAAGAACAAAATCTTGTAAAAAATAACCATTCCTAGTAAAATGAGAAAGTCCATTCACTTTGAATAATCAATCTTATTTTCGTTGTATCGTTTAAAATATATTTCTCGATGTTCATAATAATTAAAATTTTACCTCTTCACACTCATTACAAATTTTTAATCCTTCAAACTCATTCATAATTATAGGCATACTTATGAAATGCAATGTAGTGTAGTTCAAAGGTACTTTCATAATGGTTTTTGACAAGTTATTAGGCGCAATACTCATGTTCTCCATTCCTCCAACCATCGCATCTCTCCACATAAAATCTTACAACTTAACCTTATAACCTTTCGTCTTTCCCTATTATTTTCTTTTCCTATTTACTATTCTGTTCTACGTACATAAATACACTCTCTCATATTCTTCCACTCTTGTTTGATTTTTTTGTTTCGAATTGCAAGTTAGTTATACCATCAATATTTCTAGATTATTGAAGACTGAATTAATTTTGAGTTAATGGTTACTATTCATTCATATTGGGTTTTGCTTCAGGCATGAGGTGAAAAGTAATAAAATACTACAATGTATTAATGTTAGGACTTGAACAATAACTTTTTATTTGCGTAACTTCCATTGAGTTTCATTAATTAGGATTTTGAGATTGTGATTTTTTATTTACTTCGTCTTTGTTTTGTCTTAATATAATCCTAACTTTGGTGTTGACAATTATATGATTTAAAAATCTTATACATATGTCACGCCCGAGCCGATACCCTGGGTGGGATTGTCAATCGACAACCATTGTTGGGCCCAAGCGAACCCTTGACCTGTCTGACTAGACTTCAGCGGAAGATTTAATGCATTAATAGGAGAATTAACTCACATGTCTCAAAGTAAACTTAAAATGTTTTAGAAACAAATATTCGACTTATCAAAAGTGGCAACTAAAGTCATAACATAAACAACTAAAAGTGGAAAGTGTAAAGAATAAATAACTAATTGTGTATGAAGCCTATATACTACGAGAGATGTTGGAACAGGACCCCCGATCATCCTAACAACTGAAAATGCTAAAAACAATGTAAAAAGGGATCCTCCGAAAAGCAAGGAGGCTCACCAACTGGCTTTGAGTTCTTGACTCAATCAACAAGGTGTTGGATCCTGATCTTGATTACTTGTATCTGCATCATAAAATGATGCAGGCCAAATGAAATCAGTACAATGAATGTACGAGCATGGGAGGGGAAAACTAACCTTAACATAAGCTTGAACTACATTCTGAAAGAAACACTTACATAAGCTTTACTCAGCTCATGGATACTCAACTCAATGCATAAATAAACAATAGTTAAGATGAAATTTATATAAAGCATTTAAACACTATGTAGCAACTCAATGTATTGAAAAATACGATAACAAGTCAATGTGTGTGTGTGTATCACAATGAGCTATGTGATGGTGCAACGTCTAGACCACGTACCTGAACTATTCTATAACTTGAGAGAATATAGAATGCCTCAACTAAGTGAATCCACTAGTTTATTCTGAAAAGCTTAACAAATCATCTAAAAAGCATGACCCTTGTACCAACGAAGACTACATGGTTTATGGAGACTTGAGTTATTATGAAGTCGTTCCCATATCGGTGCTCAATACTACTTCCATAATATACTCCGCTCATATGTTTTAAAAGATAACTCTTCCTCCGTGGTTTGAGATTATTACTCAAAAATCTTGTCTCTTAAACGAGGTGAAACTCAAAACTACTCATGAAACTCGTTTGGAAATCGGTGTTTCATCTCTTGTCTAAATGTAAAAACATTTTAAGTCTTGGGAATACTTAGTTCCCATATATTCTTTTGAAGAACTG
The DNA here is from genome assembly GCA_016801875.1 of Solanum sitiens. Taxonomy (NCBI): domain Eukaryota; kingdom Viridiplantae; phylum Streptophyta; class Magnoliopsida; order Solanales; family Solanaceae; genus Solanum; species Solanum sitiens. Next base: position 1,734,744 of record JABWTJ010000104.1, on the reverse strand, counting down.
AACTTCACTCTTACTCTCACTCAACTCAATGTATGTTCAAGTCTTTAAAACAAGTTTAAAACATTTGCAAAAGACTTTTGGAAAGACTCTAAGAATTCTCTAGACTTGGCTCTTAACGTTCCTTGAATTTAAATTTAGGAATTCAAGGGGATTTGTATTTACAGATGATTTCTAGATGTTTAGAAGTTATTTATAGTAGTTAGAATTGATAGGAAGTGTTAGTACACTTTAAAAGGACTTAGATGGGATAAACGACGAAGAACATGTGAGGCCAGACATCCCGGGCGCACGGATGGCGGAGATCTCCAGCCCCTAAAGTTCAAATGCTACAAAATGGTGCACAGTTGGCGCGCCGCCCCAGCCTCTCTGGCGCAGATTGGGTGCGCCGCGCCAGCTTCCCCCCATGTATTCCTGATGAATTTTTCAACTTGTTTTCTAACCTTAATGTGATTCTTTTTTTGAATTTACCTTTGGGTCATACACCCAATACATGTACACAAGAATCTAACTCAAAGCAACTCTAAAAATTATACGATTAGCTCAGGAACTCCTCAATCTCATCCCAATTCAAGAACGAAATCAAATTCAAGAACACACATAAAGAGAATCACAATTTCAATCTTTTTAGGACAAATTCATGCCAAAATAAACAAGTTTGACGCATGAGTTAACAAATCCGATGCTATGAAAGTCTCACATACCTCGTAGGATTGAATCCTTGGAAAAATCTGCAATTACTTCTTCAAGAAATAGATGAATCTTGACCTTTCTCTTCATTTCTCATATTGAGTTCTTTTCTCTAAAACCCTAGCATATAATTTGAGCGCGTAAACTGAACTTAGACCCCTAAGTAATGTACAAAATTAAATTAACCTAATTGGGTAATGAAAAAACCAAAATACCATTCTCAAATCCGATTTGACTTTCGTATCAAGACAACCCGACTTCAAATAGACATATCTCCCTCATAAAAACTCAAAACCAAGAAAATCGGTGTCGTTAGAAAGATAATTGAAAGACCTTTCATACAATATCTTGTAGACCACCTAACTCATGTGGTGATAGGAGTTATGGTCGTTTAAAGTTGACCCAAAACTCATACATGGCTTAACTTGCCAAACTTTCCAAATTTGATTATTTCAAAAAATGGTTTCTTTCTAATTCTAATTCTTTCAACTAGCAGGATGTAACACCACGTATCCAAAAACAGAGTAAACTAGCATATTTCCAGAAGTTACAGGTGGCAACTGTGACATGATTGATCGTCGATCAGTTCGTAGGTCGACACCCTTAGAACCTGGTCTCTAAAGTCGATAAGTGGACAGACAGAACGGATCATAGATCAGTCCACAAATCGTCGATTAGTTCGTAGGTCGTTATCCTCAGAACCTGGTCTCTGACAGAAAGAATCATGGATCAGTCTGTAGGTTGAGACCCCCAAAACGCATCCTCTGAAGTTGATCGATGGATTGATAGGACGGATCGTGAATCCATCAATGGACCATTGATTAGTAGCATTGGTGGCTTCAACAAATTTTAAGTCAGGGGTCATTTGGTCTTTTCCTCATGCGTTGGACCCCTAAACTACGTCGTCGAACCCCTAAACTACGTGGTATTTTGTGAGTTTTAGCCTAGTAGACTAATTAGAACTTACCTTTATCAATTATGCACCAAAAAATTCATCAAAATTAGAGAAAAACAAAGGATAAAGTCGACCAAGCCCTAATTCAAGAACAAAGTGAGTTTTCATCAGTTCCAGCCCCGAAATGAATGATTTCTCCGCAAATTTTGTCAGTGGGCATGTGGGACTTCATTAGTGGATTCCTTTTACCCATTAAGTCCCTATAATTCAATCAGAATCTTGATCACCTTAATATTATCTAGACCTAGGGTTTGTAGAATTTCAGCAAATCATTATGAATTAGTTACTTTAATATCCCTAATCAGATTATCATGATTTTAGTATGTTTTTTCATAGATTCTTTCATCAATTCAGAACCCTAGCTATGTAGTTATTTTAGTTCATGAATTACACATGCTAGGTCAGATATTTCAGATATTCATACCTCATATTTGAATGTTTCATTATCAGTACATTAATGTTGCATTTTCAGTTAGCATGTCAGTATTTTGAGTTATCCAATATTACAAAAATTTAGTCAGAAATTGTTAATTACATAATCAATTGGAAGAATCTTAATACCGAGTGGACAAGGGTCAGTTACCCTCAAGTCCCAGAACCAGGTGCCCCGTAGGTTGTAAGTCCCCTTTGGGAATCATTTTATTGATCACACTAGTCACGTCTCTATACCTCTGGCAGGGTATATTGGATCCTCTCAACGGGGCGTATACATCGAACTCCATATTTAGCTCATGTGGTTATATGTCGGTTATAAGTAGCTCTCTTTTAGTCATATTCTATTGCACTGACCATGTTATCAATTATAGTCTGATTTTAGTCAGCATGTTATAAACTTGGTCATTGCATTCATTTAGCTCATAATCAGTATTTTCAATGTAGCATCATTTTTCCTTATATCATTTCCTATTTATATGATTTGTTCATTTATGATATAATTCATCTTTACTTTATTATGCATGCTCAGTACATTTCAAGTACTGACGTATACTTTACGCTACATGTTTTCATGATGTAGCTTCAGGTTCTCAACTTCCATATCACGCATAGATATGTTCCCGATCTTCAACTCATTAATATTAGTGGTGAGTCCTCATTCTCCGAGGAAGACATACATTTTCCTTTGCTTTTAGTCTTAGTTTGAGATTTTTCTAGATTTAGCTTAGGCATGTACTAGAACTTCTAGTCAGTTAGATGCTATTTTCAGACATAGTTAGATTCATCTTTAGCATTTGAGTTTGAATTTTAAGTTGTTGTTAAACTCTTAGTTTTTATAAATTAAGATAATTTATGGGTATTCCCGATCATTTCATTTTTCATGATGATTTAGCTTCCGCATAGTATCTCTTACTTCAGTTTAGTTAGTATGCCTATGATATGCCAACAGGGTTAGCTTGGGGTCACACGTGATCCTAAGACCCATGTTCGCGTCCTGAGGTTAGCTTCGAGAAGTGATAAACTTGGTATCTGAGCTTTGGGTTTATGTGTTCTAGGATGTCTATAAAGCTGAACTAAGTAGAGTCTTTTGCATGGGTATGAGGTCCATCACATCTAATGGGAGGGAGGCTACAAAATTGTCACGCCCTGAGTCTACACCTCGGACATGGCTGACACTTGAGAACCATTGCTGGCCCCAAGCGAACCATTGGCATGGATTAGTCACTCAGCGGAAGCCTTAACTTAACAGGATAATCTCAAAGACATAACTTTGAGTAGATATAAAACTTATCCAAAATGACAACTTAAGTCTTTCAACAACATTGAAATGATAAGGTAAAGACAACAGAACTACTAACTATCTATGAAGCCTATAGAACAAAAAGGGATGTCAAGAAATGACCCCCGATCATCCTAACATCTAAAAAACTGGAAAGCAAATAAAGGAGTCCTCCGGAAAGCAAATAGGCTCACCAACAAACTCTGCGTGCTCAAGATGGATCAACGAGGCGCTGGATGATGATCCTAGTTACCAGCGTCTGCATCATAATACGACATAGTTCAACTGGCATCAGTACATTGATTGTACGAGTATGTGAGTTGGATTGCTAAACAATATATACACTTGAAAATATTCTAAAAGAAACACTTACCTTGGTTCTTCTCAACTCATGAATAACTTAACTCATGTTAAAGTAATGAAACATATGCAATAAACGAAAAACTGTATAAAACAGTAAAATCAACTTAGTTCGTTAATGAAAATGAAATAAAAAAATTTACTTTACTCATATAATAAAGGGAAAATGCATAAGTACCCCCCAACCTATGCCCGAAATCACAGAGACACACTTATACTATACTAAGGTCCTATTATCCCCTGAACTTATTTTATAAATAATTTTCTACCTCTTTTCGGCCTACGTGGCACTAGCATGAAAACAAATGTCAACACGCACTGGACCTACAATATATTTCCACGTCAGCCGAAAAGGGGTAGAAAATTATTTATAAAATAAGTTCAGGGGGGTAATAACACCTTAGTATAGTTTAAGTGTGTCTCTGAGATTTTAGGCATAGGTTTGAGGGATACTTGTGCTTTTCCCTATAATAAAATAATATAGTTTCTTTGGGAGTTTCTCTAAATGACAACCACCACTATGATCCTAAGTGGTGATATAATGTCTTGCCCATGCAACCATAACTTTCCTATACTTTGCCTTCATATAGAACTACTTAACTTAGTGTATCTACTAGCTTATCTTAAGGAGTCATCCAAAAATTATGACCGTTTACTACTGGAGACTTGAGTTAATATGAACTTGCATGCCCATATCTGTGGTCAATACTACTACTAGAATGTGCTTAGCTCATGTATTTGTAAAAACAAAACTCTTTTTTTAGTTTTAGATAATTACTCAAAACTTAACTTAAAAGCTCTTTTTGGAATCGATGTTCCCTTTCTTTCTCAATTGTGAAATTATTTTCAACTTCTTGGGAATATTTAGTTCCCATGTACTTATTTGAAGAAAAGAACCTCAAATCTTTACCGTTTGGTTAACTTTAACTTACGTCTGAAAACAAAGTTAATATGTTTGTTGAAGACTTTGGAAAACTTTCACGAACTTCTTTTGACATTCTTCTTAACTTTTAGACTATTAATTTCTTGACTTGACTCTTAACTTTCCTTGAATTGAATTACGGATTCGAGGATGAGGATTTGTGATAGGAAAATATCATGATGTTTAGGAATGATTTTAGATAGCTAACCACGAGAAAAGATCAAACTATCAAACTGTGAGGGTAGGTACGCGACGTAGAGAGGCATTTCATTTTGGTTTCGAAAATAACCTTTTGGGAAGAACAGTCCGTAATGAGTCCATGACGCAAACAAAAATTCCCTAATCTGGGAACCAGCCCCACGACGTGCCACCGCCTCCAGATTTGTCCGACGAAATTTCTTCTTCGTTTTCCTTCCCCCAATTCGCCCAAACTGAGTTCTTTTTCTCAAATTCCTTTTAGATACAGATACCCAACAAATGTACCTAAGAACCTAACACGAAATGACTCTATAATACAACGTAATGATCGTAGAAACTTCGCAAATCAATCAAACTCAAGAATAGGTATCAAGTTCATCAACTTTCAAACTCTTTTAGGACAAATCCATTCTGTAAGAAATATATCTGGCATGTGGGAGAACAATCCCAACTTAACGAAAGCTTTACATACATGGTAGGAATAAATCCTTGGCGAAAACCACAACTAGATTGATTGATCTTGATGAATCTTTTCCTTTCTTCTTCTTTCTCCCCTTTTCTCCTTTCTCCAAGCCCTAGCGTAAATTCTAAATTTCTAATACTGACTAAAATCTGATTTGACCCGTATTAAACTCCTAAAAATGGATCAAAATAATCGGGCAATGAAAAGACTAGAATACCCCTAAAAATGCGGATTGAACATTTTCTTATTTGAACAACCCAACTTCCAAAGAGAATATCTTACTCATAGGAATTCAGAATCGCGCAAACTCAGAGGAGTTGGAAAGATCATTCCAACTATATCTAAAATTACACCTAACTCATCATGATCTAAGAGTTATGGCTGTTTGAAATTGACCAAAAACTAACTTTTCCTAACTTAAACAAATTTCCAAATTTGTTATTTTTTCCAAAAATTGATTATTTCAAGTTATTAGCTTTTTTCTATCTACTTCAAATTGCGAGATGTTACAATATCTACCCCTTGGGAACATTTGTCCTCGAATGAGATTAGTCTTACTAGGCTAAGGGTGGTAACATCAAGTTCAAACACCCAATAAACAAAAGAAAATAAACAACATGATCACTCATAATTTAAAGAGTACTATGAAGAGAATTAGTACCTTGGTTTGCATTTTGTCCGAATTCAAAGAGATGTGGATATCTATTCTTCATATCCTCTTCATCTTCCCAAGTAGCTTCTTCAAAAAATTTGTTCCTCTAAAGGACTTTGACTGATGCAACCTCTTTGTCCTCAACTTGTGAACTTGGAAAACTAAAATATGAACCAGAATATCTTCATAAGATAAGTATCCTTGATCCCAATATTTTCATTTGGTATAATCAATCAAGGATTGCGCATGCATTTCTTTAGCATGGAGACATAAAATACCTGATTAACCGCTGCTAACTCTTGTGGTAGCTCCAACTCGTAAGCTACTTTGCCAATCCTCTTGGAAATTCTATAATGACCAACATACCGGGGACTAAGCTTTACCTTCTTACCAAACCTCATAACACCCTTCATGGATGAAACTTTCAAGGATACCCAGCCATCTAATTCAAACTGTAACTCCCTTCTCCTAATATTAATTTAGGATTTCTGACAACTCTGTGTCGTGTTCAACCTCTCTTAAATCACTTTCACCTTCTCCATAGCTTGATGAACTAAAAATGGTCCCATAAACCCTGCTTCATAACCTTCAAACAATCCAATAGGAGATCTGTATCTTCTCCAATAAAGAGCTTCATATGGAGCCATTTGGATGCTAGAGTGGTAACTATTGTTGTAAGAAAATTCAATAAGGGGTAGGTGATCATACCAATTACCTTTGAAATCAATCACACAAGCCCTCAACATATCTTCTAATGTCTGAATAGTGCGCTCTACTTGCCCATCTGTTTGAGGATGAAAGGCAATACTTAATTTCTCCTTTGAACCCAAACCTTTCTGAAAGATTTCCAGAATTGTGCACCTATATCTAAAATAATGGAGACTGGAACTCCATGAAGTCTTAATACCTCCTGAATATATAACCAGGAATAATCTTCTACTGAATGGGTAGTCTTTACCGACAGAAAATAAGCTAACTTGGTCATTCTATCGACAATCACCCAAATAGAATAATGTTGTTTGCGAGACTTTGGTAAGCCTGTGATGAAATCCATATTAATCATCTCCAACTTCCATTCCGGAAGTTCTATATTCTTAGGAACCCATCGGGCCTTTGGTGCTCTACTTTAACTTTGTTGCAATTTGAACACTTAGAAATAAATTCGACAATGCCTTTCTTCATACCATTCCACTAATATACTTCTCTCAAATCGCGGTACATCTTTGTGGAACCCGCATGAATGAAATATCTGGAGCTATGAGCTTCCTCTATGATTCTCTCTTGGAGACTATCAACCATTGGTAAACACAATCTGCCTTGATACCTCAATACCCCATCTCCCCCTTGTTTGAAAGCAAATATTTTTTGCCTATGAACATTTGCCTTCAATTCAAGCAAAATGGGGTCTTGGTCTCTCTTGCCTTTTTACTTCTGACACTAATGATGAATCAGCCACATTTTTCACCATTATTCCTCCTTTTGTGGAATCCATAAGTCTGACTCCTTGGCATGCAATTTTGTGCATATCTTTTGATAACTCTGTCTTTTCTTCCTCAACATAGGCGGTAGTACCCTACACAACCTTCTTAAGCCTTACCTTGGTGGTAAGGAATACTCATGTCATAATCCTTTAGTAACTCTAACCACCTTCTCTATCTGATATTAAGATCTTTTTGAGTGAACACTTGTTACAGGCTCTTCTGATTGGCGAACACATCTACATGACCACCATACAAATAATGGCATCATATCTTCAAGGAGAAAACTACAACAGACAATTTTAGATCATGGTTAGGTAATTCTTCTCATGAACTTTTAACTGTTTGGAGGCATATGCTATAAATTTGCCATTCTGCATTAATACACAACCTAATCCAACTCGAGATGCATCACAGTACACTACAAAACCTTGAGTACCTTCTGGTAAGGTCAAAATTGGGCCAGTAGTCAACCTCTTCTGCAATTCCTGAAAGCTTTTCTCACAAGCTTCAGATCATTGAAATTTTACTGTCTTTTGGGTCAACTTGGTCAAAGGAGATGAAATAGACGAGAACCCCTCTACAAACCTTATATAATAGTCAGATAAATCAAAGAAACTCCGAATATTAGTTTGAGATGTGGGTCTAGGAAAATTTTGAACTGCCTTTATCTTTTGGGTATCAACTCTAGTGCCATCATCGGAAACTATGTTGCCCAAGAACGCTAGAGACTTAAGCCAAAACTCACATTTCGAGAACTTGGCATATAACTCCTTATCTTTCAAAGTCCGAATGACTATTCTAAGATGACTAGCATGATCTTCTTAATTCCTTGAATAGATTAGTATGTCATCAATGATGATGATAACAAACATATCTAAATAAGGTTTGAATATTCTGTTCATAAGGTCCATGAACGCTGCAAGTGCATTAGTTATATCAAACGACATGACCATAAACTAATAATGACCATAACGGGTCCTGAATGTTGTCTTGGGAATATCAGACTCCAATACTTCTACCTGATGGTAGCTAAATCTGAGGTCAATCTCGGAAAGCAAGAAGAAACCTGAAGCTTATTGAAAATTCATCAATTCTTAGAAGACAATACTTATTCTTGATGGTAAGATTATTCTATTGACGGTAATCTATACACATCCTAAGGGGACAATTTTCTTCCTCACAAACTAGACCGGAGAGCCCCAAGGTGCGACACTTGGTCGAATGAAACCTTTATCTAGGAGATCCTTCAATTGTTTTTTAACTCTTTCAACTCCGTTGGTGCCATTATGTATGGAGGAATAGAGATAGGATGAGTATATTGAATGATTTCTATGCCAAAGTCTACTTCTCTCTCAGGAGGGACTCCTGGTAGATAATCAAGGAAGACTTCTGGAAACTCTCTTGCTATAGGAACTGACTGAATGGGATGTATCTCAACACTAGAGTCATCAACTCAGACTAAGTGATAGATACAACCCTTTGAAACTAACTTTCTCACCTTAAGGTACGAAATGAAACGACCCTTAGGCACTGCTAAACTACTACTCCACTCTATGACTGGCTCATTTGCAAAATTTGGAACTTAACAACTCGATTTCTATAATCAATGGAGGCATATAAGGCATGAAGACAGTCTATACCTAGAATGACATCAAAATCTACCATATCTAACTCAATTATATCATTTATGTTGTCTTTGTAATTGATGAAAATGACACAATCATGGTAAACTCGCTTAGTTAGAATAGACTCCCCAACACGTATAAAATCACAAAAGGGTTCACATAGTTTATCAGGAATAACATCAAACTTATTTGCAATATAAGGGGTTACAAAAGATAAACTTGCTCTTGGACTAGCAAAGAATAAATGTCAAAAGTAAAGACTTTGATCATACCATTGACAACATCTGGAGAGTTATCTTGCTCTTGGCAACTAGTGATCGCATAGAGGCGGTGTGCTCATCCGCTAGTATCGGAAGTAGCTCCTTTAGGTGCAACCTTGTCTGGTGGAGAAACTAATGAAGATTGGGACCTATTGACCTTATTTCCACTACCTTTCCTATTCTTAGGGCACTTCTTCATGTAGAGACCCTCTTGACCATACTTGAAATAACCCATCTGGCAATCACGACACTTACCTTGGTGGATCCTACCACACTTAGTACATGCAGAAACCCAGTTACTTCCTTGTTCCACACTACCTTGAGACTGTGCAGGTCTAGCTCTAAAGTTCTGTGAATCATGACAATAATACTCACCTTTGTTTCTTAGTGCAGGTGCACCAGCAGATGATGGAGCAGGTCCCTTTTGCTTTTGCTGAAAGGACAACCGATTCACATTAGTTTTCTGCTGCCCCAACTCATTCTCTATTTTAATTTTCTTATTTCTTAATTCTTCTCTATCTCTCAGCTCATATTCCTTAACCTGCTACACATAAACCATCAACCATGAAATATCCATGTTACCTATCAGCATCGCAGTCCTACCTTCCTTACTTGACATACGAGACATCCCAGCAACAAACAAGCTCATTCTACTTCTCATGTCTGCAACCATCACCGGAGCATATCGATATAGTTGGGTGAACTTCAACCCATATTCATGAACACTTAAAGAATCCTGCTTAAGTGTGAAAAACTCACGTACCTTGGCCTCTTTCAATTCTCGAAGAAAGAAACAACCCAAGAAAACTTCCTCGAAATAGGCCCAACTCGCAGGTGGTGCACCCTCAACTCTACCCCATTTCCACTGATCGAACCAAGTCCTAGCAACATTCTTTAGTTTATAATCAGCTAGCTCAACTCTCTTAATATCAATAACATGCATCACCTTAAATACCTTCTTCCACTCATCAATAAAGTTCTCCGGGTCCTCACTAGTGCTTGAACCAGTGAAGCTTGGAGGATTAATCCTAAAGAACTATCGAATCCGAGAAGTATCCATCACTTCCTGACTAAATCCTCTCTTTTGTCAAAACGGGTTAGTCACAGCTTGACTCAATATCCGAATAGCCTCACGGAACTTATCATTGGTAAACTCCTTGAGGTTGCACTTCAGGTGCATTTGGTAACTCTTGCTCCTCAACATTATGCCTAGCATGACAAACTTTGACATATCTTCGTGGATGAATGATTATCTGAAATAGGGACAAGCCCAAATTAGAAGTAACTTTTTAGAGATAAACTCTAACGCACGAAATGAGTATGAAAAAAGTGACAGATTTTCCTAAGTGTTGCAGCCTTCTAGTTATACTTGTAGCGCGCTTCACACCGATAACTAGGATTCTACGACAAACCCTCATAGACTGCCTTGGACTCTTGAACTCTGTTGTTTGATACCAGGTTTGTCATTCTCCAAGTCTACACTCGGACGTGGCTGGCACTTGAAAACCACTCGAAAATCATTACTAGACCCAAGCAAACCCTTGTCCAGACTTACATACTCAGCAAAAGACTTAATTTAACAAGATAATCTCAAAAACATAACTTTAGATAGCTATAAGACTTAGAAAAAATGACAACTTATGTCTTTCAACAACATCTGAATGATAATGTAAAGACATCTTAACTACTAACTGTCTATGAAGCCTATAAAATAAAGAGGGATGTCGGGACAAGACCCACGATCATCCTAACATTTGAAAAACTAGAAAATATATAACGGGGTCATTCACAAAGTAAGGAGTCTCACCAACAGACTCTTAGTGCTCAAGATGGATCAACGAGGCACTGGATACTGATCCTGGTTACCTGTGTCTACATCATTATACGATGCAGGCCAGCTGGCATCAGTACATTAAATGTACGAGTATGCAAGTTGGAATGCTAAACAATAAATAGGCTTGAAAAGATTCATATATTATTGAACGTTATTCAACTATTTCCTAATTTTACTTTTTCTTTTCGTTTTTGTTTCTCTCAGGTCTAGATGTAGTGTATGCCAAGTGCACAGAGCCGAGGGGAACCACTCAAACCTTAGGATCCTGAGTTGAATCAAACTTTGAGAAGAATGGAGAATCAAGGGGTCCGAGTTAACCTAAACCTAGGGAATATAGTTGATGGAGTAGGCTTGCAGCCTGAAATACTAGTTGGTGCAACAATCAGGAACCCATTGAGAATCAGTTAGGAGATGCTTTGAGAGTGCAACCTCTAGCAGTCCCACAACCTCAAAACTATAATAGAAGCTATGTAAACATTGCTGAATCTAATGGACCTCTTTTACTACCCCTACTGCCTCCGGGGCACACAATCGTGGTGACAAGTAGCCTTATGTAGATGCTCACCTTGAGGGGTTTATTTTTGGGACTGCCGTCGGAAGATCCACATGCGCATATAGACAAGCTAAGGGTTGTTTGTAATATTTTTGTGGGTAGACATAATTTGGACATGGATCTCATGGGGGTGCGAGTATTCCCTCTATCACTGACAACATAGGCTTCTATATGGTTCACTGAGCTCCCCTACAACTGAATCCATACCTTGGGTCAATTGAGAGATGTGTTTTTAGTGAAGTACTATCCAGTTTCCAAGAAGCTCAACCATAAGGATAAGGTGAAAAACTTTGTGGTATTACTTGGTGATTCGGTTAATAGCTCTTGGGACAGATTTACTGCGTTCGTGAGGGATGTCCCGAATCATCACATAGATGATGAGTAACTAAAGGAGTACTTCTATATAGGTCAATATGAAATTAATAAAGCGGTGATCGATACTATTGCGGGTGGCTCCTATGGGGAATGCACATATGCTGAGATTGTAGAGAAGTTGGAGAAGATATCTCGCAACAATAAAGATTGGAGCACTAGAAAGTCGAACACTGGGCGAAACACCTTCGTAGTTCAGGCTACAAACAATTCAGCCGCAGATAAGATTCGTGAAGAGATAGCGCAGATGAGAACTGAGTTGGGTTTTTTCTTAAAGTATGTGAGCAGAGGCACAGAAAAGGTGAATCCAGTGAATTATTTGACTAGACCACCACCACCGGCAGAAGAGTATTATTATGAAGAGGATGTGTATGTAATTAAAGATCAGACGGGGGGGTTTGCGACCAAATGCCTAAGGTTCCAATCAGGATAATTGGCGCCAAGGTCAAGGAAATCAAGGTTGAAACTATGGAAACTACAACCAAGAGGTTCAATATATCCGAGATGGGAACTATAATCGTGACAATAACTTCAACCGAAATAACTATGGCAACAGGAAAGATCGGGTTGGACCATATGTTCCTCCTCTAAATTGGGAAGCTGCCCCTAGGGAAGGTGGATGTAGTATGGCGCGAATTGAGGATATGATGCAGAAGATATTGAGGAGGTTTGACGCAACTGATGAGAATGTCAAGGAGATGAAAAGTGACCTATCCGACATTGTACAATAGGTGGATGCACATGTGGTCTAGAGAAAACACCTTGAGCTACAATAACTCAGTTTTTTGCTACAGTGAACCCACGCCAACCTGGCACTCTCCCAAGCAACACTATCTAGAACCCAAAGAATGATGGACATTGCAATGCAGTCACTACTCGAGGAGGTAAGCAAATCATTGATCCATCTATGTCATCTGTAGGAGAAAAGGGTATGCGAAAGGAAGACGATGTAGCAGAATCTAGTGGAGAGTTGGGTGATGCAATAACGAAAGAAGCTGAGCCATATCAAAAAGTGGTCCCCATGCCTTGACCTCCACCACCATTTCCACAGAGATTGGGGAAGAAAAAGGAAGATGGGAAATATCGACGATTTATCACCATGTTGAAGTAACTTTTCATCAATGTTCCGTTGATAGAAGCTTTAGAGAAAATGCCCGGATATGCTAAGTTTATGAAGGATATGGTGACAAAGAAGATGTAGGTGAGTTTTGAAGATGATGACAAAATGCAGCATTGTAGTGCTATTGCTACAAGGTCTCTCATACAGAAGAAGGAGGATCCGGGTGCACTATTCATGTACTATAGGGTTGCTACACTTTGCTAAGGTACTGTGTGATCTTGGTGCAAGCATAAATTTCATGTCACTATCCATTCATAAGAAGTTAGGTTTGGGGTACCCAAAGCCGACTACGATGCGGTTATTGATGGCCGATCAAACTGTGAAAAAGCCCATAGGTGTACTCCATGATGTACTTGTGAAAGTGGAGTCATTCATCTTTCCGGTCGATTTTGTGATTCTTGACTTTGAGGTTGATTTTGAGGTCCTCATCATTATAGGGAGACCATTCCTTGCCACTGAGTGTGCACTAGTCGATATGGAAAAAAGGCATATGAAGTTTAGGCTGAACAATGAAGAAACAACTTTCAATATCTGTAGGTTCATGAAGTAGAGTGGTGAGCTCCAAACGGTATCTACTATAACCTACAAAGTTGAGAGTTAATCCAAAGTGCCAATTGAAGAGCAACTAGGTGTTGAGGCACTAATAGCGGTCATCATGAATTTCGACAGTGATGGTATTGAAGAGTATAATTATTTGGTGCCACACTTGAAAGAAATGAATATCGTTTAAAGTCGAAGAAGTTGGAGTTGGACATAAAGCATCGTGAGTCTCCACCTGTGAAACCATCTATTGTTGAAGCACCGAATTAGAGCTTAAGGCTCTACCACCGCATTTGAGGTATGGTTCGTTAGTGGAGATAACAATTTACCAGTAATTATTGCAGCAAAGTTGAATGGGCAACAAGTAGAGTGCTTAGCGGCGATGTTGAAGAGGTTCAATTGAGCCATTGGATTAAATATTGCAGATATTATTGGGATCCCTCCCAACATTTGTTCCCACAAAATCCAACTCATGCCATATCACAAATCGAGTATCGAGCACCAAAGAAGTTTGAATCCACATATGCAAGAAGTAGTGAAAAAGGAGATCATCTAGTGGTTGGATGTTGGGGTCATTTATCCTATTGCGTACAGTAGTTGGGTGTGTCATGTTCAATGTGTGCCTAAAAAAGGGTGGGATGACTGTGGTACCTAATAAAAAGAACGAGCATGTTCCGATGTGGCAAGTGACCGGTTGGAGAGTTTGCATGGACTACTGGAAGTTGAATGCTTGGACGGAAAATGACCATTTCCCCATGCCCTTCATGGATCAGATGTTAGACAAACTTGCAGGCAAGGGTTGGTATTGCTTTCTTGATGGATATTTGGGCTACAACCAGATCTCTATCTCCCTAGAAGATCAAGAAAAGACCACCTTCACTTGCCCTATGGGACATTTGCATTCAAAAGGATGTCGTTTGGGTTATGAAATGCATTGGTTACCTTCACGCGTTGTATGATGTAGATATTTTCCGATATGGTGGAGGATACTATTGAGGTGTTCATGGATGATTTCTCTGTGGTTGGCGACTCCGTTGATCGATGCTTGAATAATTTGGCTGAGGTGCTCAAGAGATGTGAAGAGTGAAATTTGGTGCTCAATTGGGAGAAACGTCACTTTATGGTGAAATAAGGTATAATGTTGGGCCATCGCATCTCAGAGAAGCGGATAAAGGTTGAACAGGCCAAAGTAGAGGTGATAGAGAAGCTTCCTCAACCCATCTCTGTCAAGGGTGTAAGAAGTTTTCTTGGGCATGCTGGCTTTTATCGGAGGTTTATGAAGGATTTTTCAAAAATTGCACATCTTTTGTGCAAACTGCTCGAGAAAGAATGTAAGTTCTATTTTGATGAATCCTGTCTGAAAGCATTTCAAGAGTTGAAAGAGAAGATGGTGTCCGCGCCCATTATTATTTCACCAATTTGAGTGAGCCATTTGAGGTGATGTGTGATGCGAGTGGGGTTGCACTTGGTGTGGTATTGGGACAGAAAAGGGATAAAACCCTTCACCCCATCTACTATGCAAGTAAATCCCTGAATGAAGACCAAAAGGACTACACTGTAACTGAACAGGAACTTCTTGTGGTAGTGTTTGAATTCAAGAAATTTCGCTCCTATTTGCTTGGCACGAGAGTCATAGTGCATACCGACCATTATACTTTGAGGTATTTGATGGCGAAGAAGGATGCAAAGCCAAGGTTGATCATATGGGTGTTGTTGCTGCAAGAGTTTGATTTTGAGATAAAAGATAGAAAGGTGACTGAAAATCAAGTGGCCGACCATTTGTCTAGATTGAGGATGAAGTTATGCGTGAATTGGGGGAAAACGCTGAAATTGATGATGCATTCCCAAATGAGCATTTATTGGTTGCCTCTCAGGATCTGATCCCATGGTTCGCAGACTTTGCGAACTATCTGGCAAGTGATTTGGTTCCGTCAGATTTGACCTTCCACCAAAGGAAAAAGTGTATGCATGATGTGAAAAAGTTCTCTTGAGATGAGCCTTACTTATATTGGAGTTGTACGGATGATATTATTCGTTGATGTGTACCTAAGGTTGAGATGTTAACAGTTCTGGAGGCGCTCGCCTATGGGTGGACACCATAGTAGTATTCGAACTACACATAGATCTTTGAGTGTGGGTACTATTGCCCACTATCCACCAAGATGCTAATGATTTCGCCAAATCATGTGATCGGTGCCAGCGAGATGGAGGAGTTTCAAAGAGCCAAAAGCTTCCCTTAAATCCCATTCTGGTGATTGAGCTGTTTGATATATGGGGCATTGACTTTATGGGCCCGCTTGTGAGTTCTCATGGGATGAAGTATATTCTTGTGGCAGTTTACTATGTGTCGAAATGGGTGAAAGCAATTGCGCTCCCCAACAATGAAGGGAAGAGTGTCACCGCATTCCTGAAGAAGAATATCTTCTCCAGATTTGGTACACCTAGGACCATTATTTACGATGGCGGCTCGCACTTTTGTAATAAATTGTTGAAAGGGCTACTGGAGAAATATGGTGTTCGACACAATGTGGCTACTCCTTACTACCCACAGACCAGCGGACAAGTTGAGGTGTCCAATCGAGAGATCAAACAAATTCTAGCAAAAACTATAAATGCCAATAGAACAGACTGGTCAAGGAGTCTAGATGATGCTCTTTGGGCCTGCCGCAATTCATACAAGACCCCATCGGTATGTCTCCATACCAACTTGTATATGGAAAGGCTTGTCACTTACCAGTCGACCTAGAGCACAGGGCGATGTGGGTAATAAAAAGACTAAATCTAGATTGGACCATAGCATCAACTCTAGGTTGCGCTTATTTCTGGGTAAACTCAAGTCCACGTGGACAGGGCCATTCCACATCACCAAAGTTTTCCCATATGGAGAGGTTGAGCTGGAGAGCAAGGAAGGCACAAAGTTCATAGTCAATGGACAAAGTATAAAGATCTATCTGGGGCATTCGGAGAGTGTTCACGAAGTGGTTGAGGCCTACAATCTTGATGAAGTCTGAGTAATCAAGGGTCCTGCGTCGTGCCTCGACATTAATTCAAGCACAGCTTGGGAGGCAACCCAAGGTGTGCCCTCTAGCCAACGATAGGTTTTATTTTCCATGTAGAGATAGTCATTTTGTTTAGTCGCTCTAAGTGTTTCATTTTTTGTGTGCTTGTGTTGGCTAGATATTAGTGTAGGGTCATTGTCAAAAAAGTGTCCAGAAAAACACAAAAAGAATGGCCTAATTGGTATTCCATGTGCAAGAGGAACCATGCTGACCCCACTCCGGCCTTTTCCTCACATGCAGCCAGCAGAGGCCCATCTCGTCCATATCCACACCACCAGCTGGAGAAGTAATCCCTCTAGCTCGAGTTTTAAAGTTAGAGGCGCAGATGGCCACCCTGCTCCATCACATTCAGTCGTTGATGCAGAAGTCCATAGCAGAGGCAGAAGACAACATAGAGAAGCGGTTGGCCAAGCAGGCGGAGAAGTGTGAGTAGCCCAACTCACAATCCTCTCTTGGGGTTTTCTTGCGTGTGTTCTTCTTCTCCAAGAGACTTCTTAAATTTCTGTTGAACCGACATGTATTAGTGATTACAAGTGTAGAAACATAAAAGATGGAAGGATGATGGATAATGAAAAATGATACCCCGTCCATTGTAGTGCTTGCATATATAGGTTAAGATAAGTTGAATGTGTTGGCTCTAAATATGACATAAAAGGCACCCACTGCATGACCTTCAACTAAAACTTGAACTGGGAAATCTGATAATCTGATAGTGCAACGATGTGCAAAGAGAGTGAGGATATTTGAGTGTTCAACTGTTGGTTCCTAACTAGAACTTGCCCGGTTAGTCCTGCAAAGGGAAGCTGCTCTAGAAGGTAGGAAGTGATCATAGGCCCTTGTTCGAAATAGACCATATCTAGCCTAAAAGAAGTTGACCAAATTAAATAACTGCCCCTTTTGATCCAAATATGTTGAGCCTATAATAGACCAATTTGTTTGATTCACCAACTCACCTTCCCAAGGTCTAATGTTTTGGCCCCAGTCCCTCCTTGGACATGTGCACCTTGACTTAGGACAAAAGCCTAAGTTGAGGGTGGGTAATGGAGAAAGTGACCTCGTCTTGGCTCTGTCCCAGTCGGGTATTGTGTACCTCAACCCGTGGAAAAGCCATGAGTTGAAGATGGCTATTATTAGAGAAGACCTAAAATATGTGTGAAAAGAGTTGGATGTTGAAAAGAAAATCTTAGGTAAGAGAAAGATGTGACTTGTCGAAAAGAGTTTTCTGAGAAAAAAGATGAAAAAGAAAAAAAAAGAAAAAAAAAGTCACAACTAAAAAGGGAAATAAGGAAAAGGAAAGAATAGAAAAGAAATAGGGGGTCAAAAGCAATAAAAAGAGGAAGAAAGCTTAGCGGTAATGTTAAGGAGGGCAGAACGTCACTAAATGTACCCAAATGTACCATACCTGACCCCGAGCCTACATTACAAGCCAAGAAAGTCCTACCGTGATCCTAGAGTCTAGTGTGATGAACCTAAGCAGGAAAATAATGGCAAAACTATGGTGTGGAGCACTAACTGTATTTAAACTCATTCCTGAGTGCGAGTGTTGAAACAAAGATCCTTTTACCCAAAATGCATAAAAACTACGTGAAAAATAAGGATTTATTTTGAAGTGAGGGCACTAGTTGTATTATGAGAAAGTTTGTACCTTGGTGAGAGGAAAACTAGTAGAGGTGTCTGTTGCATGGTGAATTTGTGTCATGATGTGATCTGCATGAGTTAACTTGTCGAGCCTGAGAGCATAGGATTGCACTCAATCAAGAAAGAGTCGGGATATATAGTTATCTGATTGCTAGATCTTAAAGTACTTCTTTTGTGGAATTGCCGTTTAGGTTCATAATGTGTCACTAGAGGACAAACAACGAATTTAAGTTGAGGGTGTTGATGTACTGTGATTTCACGGAATTTCTAATGCATTTCACTTAATATTTGTGCGTGTCTAGAGCCTTTTTGTAGTGATTTTAATATGTTTTGTGTCTTGTTTTGCAGGAAAGATGTTAAGGCAAAAAAGGGATAAGACAACTGAAAAAAGTGCAGAAACAAACCTACGAAGGCAATCATGAACCATAGGTGGTGATCGTAGATGGGAAGCTTAGGCATTGGAGGAAAATCAGGAAAGTCTTACTAAGTGTGGAACCATGAGAGGAATCGATGGTCCGGCGACAAATCGACGGACCGTACTGGTGAACCGTCGTTTGGTTCAAAGAAGGTTCTAGTACCTGATTTTTGAAGATTCTAAGTATGGAGCTACGGAGGAGCATTGACGGCCCATAGATGGATCGACGGACCATAATGTTGGTCAGTCGTTTGATTCAGAGAGGGTGCCATCCGAAGAGAAAAATATTTTCTAAGTCCTGACTGACGGAAGCAAACCACGGACCGTCGATTGATCGATGGTCCGTCAGTTGTGTCGTCGATTGAAGTCATCCCTGAAAAAAAAATTCCTCATTTGAATTCCTTTTTATTAAGACTTTGTTTTCTATAAATAGGGTATTAAAACCTCATTTTTGGGGTTAGCTACTATTATTCTTGTCCTAGTTTCTGTATTGGAGATTGATTTTTGCAACTTTAGCAATTAATTGATTTTCGGATTCGATTTTGAAGTTTGTGGTTTGAATTTCAAGTGTGATTTCTGGGTTTATTCTTCTTGCTAAGTAAGTTCATGATTTCTTCATCTAAAACTATGAATTGTGATCTTGCTAATATGGGTAACTAAATCCACACCTAGGGTTGTGGTAACCATGGGTAATTAAAAAAGTATGACTAGCAACTAACCAATTCTTGAATAGTGTTTTGCATGCATTGATAATTTTTTCGCTTAGAAGTCTTTTTAACAGTGGCCAACTTTAGAACTCTCCTTGTTGCTACTTGCCGGACCAAGGAGGTAGTTAATAGGAAAAGAATTATCAACATAGATTTAGTGTGATACTATCTAATAGACTAGTATCGATTGGTGCGAAGTAAGAACTAAGTCATACATCGATTATGATGTCTAATATGAGGTAATGGTAAGGGTTAGCAAATTATACACATGTAGCCAGACCAAGGTTCGAGGTGAAAATGTCTAGATACCGGACCAAGTATTTAGAGATACCTAACTTATCGCTTTGCATGTAATACACTAGGAAAGGATTGTTATTGCTAGGAATACTGTGTTATGAACCTGTGGGGAACACATATACCCTAGATACTTTCTCATCTTGATAACAACCAAAGTCTACTTTTGTTCACTTGTTAATCATACTATTGAAGAAACTTTGTTTCACAAACCCCCCCTTTACTTACTTGTTTCGGAAAGACGTTGACTAAGCAAATATAATTGTGGGTTGAAGTTAAGTCTAAACTATTTTCCTCGTGGGATCGACCTCAACCTACAAGTTGGGTTCATTACTTGATAATGATCGTTTATGCTTCTTTAGGGAGGTGTAATTTGAGCGTATCAGCAGCATGACTCCATTTGGGTGATAGTTGATAGAGTTCATAAGTATGTGCGCCTTTTGGTTGTTAAGACGACAAATTTGGTGGATGACTATTCCAAGCCTTACATTAATGAGATAGTCAGATTTCATGGGGTTCCTTTTTCTATCATTTCAGATAGAGGTCCTATGTTTACCTCTCATTTTTGAAATTCATTTCAGAAAGGTCTTGATACTCAAGTTAACCTTAGCACAACATTCCATCCACACACAGATGGTCAAGAAGAGCATACCATTCATACCTTAGAGGAAATGTTCATAGCCTACGTGATCAATTTCAAGGGTAGTTGGAATGATCACCTTCCTCTTACAGAGTTTGCCTAGAATAATATCAACCATTCCAGCTGTAAGACCCCCAAAATGAGTTAGGGTGTCTAGATCCCAACATGTTTGCCTTAAGGTTCTAAGATCCTAAAATGACTTATAATATGGTTTAGAGGCAGTGTATAAAGTTTGAGGTGATTTGGAAGTCAAACGTCAAGGGACGACCAAGACGTTCGACGACTAGGAACCTATGTGTCTCATGTGTCTATACATGTTTATATATTGAATGTAATGAGATTATGAAGTCTTAAAAAGAGTTATAATGATGTTTATAGGCAGTATATGCAGTTTCGTGAAGTTTTGAGGTCAAACGTCCAAGAACGTCCAAGACGTTCGAAAGATAGCCTTGAGGCATGCATGTGTGTGTCTTGATGGGGCCAAGTGTGTTTGGACGTGTTACGTGTATTTGTTTTGGGTGAAACTGATGTGGGAGGTATAAAACTTTTTAAGTGTTGTATTTACATTGGAAATGTCTTGGTACGACTTATAAAGAGACCCATAAAAGGGCCCACAAGAAGGACCCAAGGCTGTCGAGACACTGCCTTGGCAGTGTCAATCGACGAGCTCCAAGTGATGCCTCATCAGTCCATCGACGCCCCGTCGATTGGGGAGTGGGTTGACACTTAGCCTCAGGAGCTTAAGCTACCAATAGGAAGCTGCAGTCACCAAGACGGAGCAGCAGGACGCCCCGTCGATGTTGTTCGTCGATGGTGGCCTGCAACTGGTGCCATGCGACTGCCTCATTAAAGGGTGAATGAGAAATTCACCCCACGTCCTAATTTGACTCTAATTGATTTATTTACCTATTTTTGGGTGTATATAAGTAATCTAAAACGTGACCAACCCATTCCCAATCCCATTCACTCAAATTAAACCTTCCCTCCAAAATCAATTCTCTCTAGAAACCTCCATTGTTGTTGAAGCTCAAGAACAGCTTGTAGATAGGATTCTCATTGATTCTTCACCAATTTTTAGAGGTTTTAAACTAGACAAAGGTATGGTAATCCTTCATCTCCAAGTAACCTTTCACATGGAGAGTTAATCTCAAGGTTTCAAAGAAGGTTTCATGATCAAATCTATTCTTTTTCAATATAGCCATGGGTTCTTTTAAAAACGTTTTTAATGATTAAATCATGATGAATTGATGATAATGTATTAGTTTTAACGTGATTTTAATCCAATTGAATTACGAACCCATGTCCCTTTCCAAAATCGATTTAGCCCTTGCATGGGCATTATGATCATGGCTTGTTATTGGTGGATTTGTGATTCTATTACGTTGAATTGCTTATACCTATTGTTATTTATGTGAATTGATTATGAATTGATTGTAAAGGATCCATGTGGATCAATGTTTGAAGAATTGAACTTGCCTAGATAGAATTCTAGGAGTTCACTGTAACATTGCCCTTTTAATGATATAATGTTGAATTCGATTAGGTGAAGATGATTATAGCTACTTTTTAAGTTGATAATATGATTGAATTGTAATTATAAATCATGTATGATCAAAGTGAAGAAGGATTGACATGAATTGATCTAGATTCTTTTAGTCTATGAATTGATAATGCTAGGTAGTGATGTGATCTATATTCTAAGATGAATAAAGTATGATTAAGACTTGATTTCTATATCTTTAGCTACTGCCCTAAATGTATAATATTGATACATGATGATTGATGAGCCAAACTAGGGAAGTTACTTGATGATCTATAACTCCATACCTTTTACCATATATGTGATATAGTGTATTAGATGGTAGCATGATTTTGTAGTAACTTGTACATGGTTTCATCATGATTACATGTATGTTTAGCTACTTCCCTGTATATGTATTGATGATGGAAAGGATGTATTGATCAATGATGATCAAAGGATAATGAAGTGGAAAGAATGGTCTTCTTCTCTACTTTCCTTATAATAATGTACCTGATGAAGCCTTGTATGTTATTGTGTGGTATGGTCCACTTATGATGGAGGTGTTTACTTTATTGTCATTATATATGTGTTGACCATGGACTTGAAGGCAAATTGATGAATATATGAATATGTGGTGATGATGATCACACAATGTGAAGCTTATGCCTACTTTTCCTATTCTAGTTGTAATTTAGGTTGTATGGCTATTGTATAAGCATGTGTATATCCATGTTAGGGTAAAGTGTAGGTGCTGACATTGATGAATTAAAATGGTTAATAATCCCTTACCTATGTACCCCTATGTGAATGCATGGATAGCCAAAGTTAGGAGTATTAAGTGTAATGTGAAGATAACTTGTCTCCTATGCTATTGAGTGTTGTGTCGTCTATACTTGTAAGTGTAATATGGTATTATGAGGGTGGATTCCTCAAGGTGTTGTTGATAGCCATCATGTGATCATGTTGACCAATGTACACACACACTCACACATCATGCATGCTTAAAAGTAGTAAAGGGTCATGGTGTCTAAATGAAAGTTAGTTCTCATATTCACTAGTATCTACTACTATGTATGTTAAGCTTGTGTATATCAAATTATGATATGTTTCCTTAACTAGGATGACTTGATAGGTGTACTAGTGTGGGCAAGGGTATGGGACCTTGTCTATGAATTGCACATGTGTACGTTGATAGAATAGTTCCTAAGTTTGGTTTCTATGTATATGAAAATGAATGTATGGATATATTATGAATATGACTTATATGATATGATGAAGTATGAATGTGCATAGTGTCATAGTGGGTTTATATGAAAGGATTGCTCATATATTTATACCAATAAACTTATGCATTGATGTATGAACATGTGTGACCTTAATGTTTTATGTGAAAGGTTTGCTCACATATAAGTATACACACACACATGAATGATGATCTAGTCAATAGATGAGCCTTGAAAGGTGTAGTCAAGTATATCCTAAACTAGATAGAGCTAATAATATATGTTATGTCCATGTGAAAGGATTTTCTCACATGATGTAGGTTGATGAACTTTCATCTATGACCTATGAGCTAAGAATATGAGTGGATGACTCTCCTAAGCCTATATTTTATAAAGTAATGTTAATGAAAGCTTTTAATAAAAGGGAACTTAGCTTAGCACCGAGTGAACTCGAATATGAGTTTGTGTCCCTTTCCAATGTGGGAAGGAAGGTCTACCATAAATCTCATGAGGTGGTAACCACAATGCCTCAATAGTCCTAAATAGGGTTTCCATAAGTGAATAACCATAATGCCCCATCTTGGCATAAAGAGGGGTTTCACATGTACCTCCAAGTTCCATAAACTATGCTTGCCACATAGGGTCTAGCAAAGTGAATTCACTTAGGATGCTAGGATGTATGTTAATGTTCTACCTTGTCTAGGTAGGAACACCTTCCATTGGTGTAAGGCTCTACAACACCAAATTCCATGTTTAGCACCCATGGTCTTATTGTCGGTTAAGGCTATAGTTTCCGTAAAGTAAAATGGACAATGGAAGTAAATGACTAGGATCCTAACTAGGATGAGTTAAGGGAGGTTACTTAGGATAGGTGGAAGTAATGAACCCATCTAGACATTGCACAAGTAGCTCCTTAGGAAGTTCTAGAGAGGTGACGTAATGTATATGATTATGTTTATGTCTTTACGCATGACATTGTAGTATCTATCTACTTGTTGTGAAGATGTGCATGGTATGAATCTAGATGATGTGATCTTATCCTTATATGCATTAGGTTGGTCTAAATGACTATATGATGAAGATTGTTGACAAGAATGAAGTTGTCTTCACTTATATGTTGATGTATGAATTGAATGTTAAGGTTTGTGGTCTCATGAAGGGTTTACTAAGTATGTGTGGGGTTATGGGGCTTCACATGTACAATGCAGTATTAGACTAAGATTGGGGTCATTAACAAGGTCTTATAATGATGAATATGAAAAGAAGTTAAAATATGTGTGAATGGATGTAACTTACTGTAAAGCCCATAAGTCTTGACTTAAATATATCTATGATGTGTTATGCTTCTATTATGGTATTTGTTGGCTTAGGTAGGTTTTATGTATGCTTTCTCTTAACCTTAAGGTGATGCATTGCACCAAGTATCACTAGAGGGTTACTTGGGAGGTTAATGAAATAAAGAAAAGAATGCTCACTGTAAAGGAGGAAATAGTTCACTGAAATGTGATTTGAAAATGTCATAAATTCTATATGTGATCTTATGAAATGTTTGACCTTTGAATATGTTTATATGAAGTATGTGAATGATATAAATTCTATTGTACAAAGGTTTTATGGAGATTTACTCAAAATGGAATTAAGTATGATTTCAAGAAAATGTCCCTTTAAATGCATGTTTTTGCATGGTCTCCATACTTAGTGCATTCTTGTACTAACTCCATTATTCTCTACTTTTTACACAAAGTATAGGTTATGGAGGCTTAAAGGATGTATATATGATTGAAGGGCTCTATATGTGATTACCAAGCTCAAGGAAAGGAATCCTTAAGTCCAAGGATTTCCTATGTTATGTCTTTACTGTAAAGAGCATTCTTATTGTACTTATGTTTATGTTTTAAAGGTTCGTGTCCCTACTGTATTATAATGTTGATTGATTCTAATATAGCAAAGAGACTTAATGTCTAAGTATGTAATATGATATTTTATATATATATATATAAAGTAAAGTTTCTAGCATATGATGTGCTATGAAAAGTTTTAAATTTTCCGCTAAATTTACTATGTCAATGCGATGAATGATAACTATGGGATTGTATAAGACCTGCGAGAGGTCAAGTACGCCATGTTACTTCTAGGGGGTGCTCCCCGGATGTGACAAACGTGGTATCAGAGCTTGAGGTTTTAAAAGTGGTTTTAGGGTCCAAGAAGTCTCATATTGCCACGTCTAGTAGAGTCTCGTATCATTGGTGGTGAGTTGCGACACATCAAATGGTACGGGAGGCTATAGGACGATAGAGTTTTCCTTCTTCATCATTCTCATATCGTGCCATAGAACTTAACTCTATAAGATCTCTTTCTTATGTTTTCTTGTCCGGTGTTTTTTTAGATGTGATTGCTTGGATGAGATTATACTATATGCTTGAGGGAGAAAAGGTGAGGTTTTATGTTATTTTGGTTTTATGGTTTCATGAGTATGTGTGAAGGTGAATTTTGGCATATTTTAATGATGTGATGCCAATTATGGCTATATATGAAATTTATGTGAAATAGCATGTTATGATGAGAAATGTATGTCATGATATGATTAAAGCATGTTAGAAAATATTATAGTTAAAATCAGTTTCTTTTGGAATAATGTGTTACTATATGGTTCTACAGGATGATAGCCTAATATTATGATTTGAGCTTAAAATTCTTAGTGACCACCTATGGAAGCATGCTACCCTAAGAATATGTGCTTAAAAGTGTTCAATGTTTCCCTTTGTATATATGTGGTCCTTGATAAGTTGCCTATTATGGATTGGAGTTCTTTGTATATACTTGATCCTAAGTGTGAAGGTAGTATGCTTGTCTTGGTAGGGTGATGATGTGGGTTTTAGTGACCTAGAAGTCACCTTACTGTAATGACCAAATAAAAAGAAGAATTTTTATGGTTAAGTCTCCTTGTTGTTTTCCCCTAATGTTATATGACCTTGGTGTCTATTGTATTGTTGAAGAACTTATGTGGTTAAATGGTATGACCTAACTTGAAAGTTTGGAGGATAATTTGCCTAAAATGATAAGGTTTAGAATGCCTTGGTTAACTTACTGTAATTCCTTTTAAATGTGGTAATCACTTTTAAATGATGAAAATCAAGGTTGTTAAGTTAAGATCCTCTTGCAAAATTGGGTTAAGTTGCTCTTAATTGGGTTTACCCTAAGTGGGGATGGTGATGTGAGTAGTAAGGTTGTAGATATTTCCATCTTATCCTTATATTCTTACTTGAACTTGAAACTAATGAATTTTTAGTAAGATTGTTCATGAATAAAGTATTGCATTAAAGTATGAATTGCATGACCTTTATATGTTTGGTATATCTTGATTGGCACTATCCTAATAATATTGTGAAGATTCCAAAGTGCATGAATGGGAAATTTGATAAAATCCATGCTTTCTCATGTTTATTGTGCATCTTAACATGCTAATTATGAATTTGACTTCATGATGTAAGGTAACAAACATGGTTTTAGTCACTTGTGAGGTGTAATGTTTATCCTTATAATGAGAAATTGAGCCTCTTTAAAATGAAATATGTTGAGTCTCTTGAAAACTATGTGACTTGTACGGTTTAGAAATCATGATTGTAGGTTCACTCTTGAAAAGTGAAAGCATGTTTAGCTAAGTGTTCATGTGTGTGCCTATGATTTGTATTGTTTTCCCCAAATGATGCTTACTGTGAAGGTGACTACTATGTTAGAAATTGACACTTTGTGAAATGGCTTCCTAATGGTTGTGATGTATTTGGTGTGACTTACCATTTAGACTTCACTAGGAAGAAAACATGAGCATGATTTGGTTTAAAAGTTGAGAATTTCTCATTTTAAAAGGAAATCGACCTTGTAATTTTTGCTTGGGTGTGAGCTCACGATACATGTAAGTGTGTTGAGGAGAAGGACATTCCTCCATGGACACCACTAAGCATGGAATGGTTGATTATGACCTTCATAGTTATAGGTCTAACTAATGAAGGTTTTTTTGATTCAATAACTCAAGTCTATGTGCATTGAAGTATGAGTGCCGACTTGTTCTTGAATGTGGTTGAAACTGCCTAAGTATGACTTAAAGATGGTTGCAAGGTGATATCTTAATGAATTGAAGTGTAAGTACCATTTTATTATTAGGAGAAGGATGTTCGTCATATGAACATTATAAGAGCCTTTCTGTTTGATGCATTAAAGAGTGAGTGAATGAAAGTTTTGCTTGCTTGTGCGCATTGAGTGCTAAATGATTTAAAGATGTGTTCCTTGTAAGTTTGGTGTATTAACTTCTATGTGATGATGTTATGAATGTAATGAATTTCTCTATGGTGCATTGAAGCCCTTGTAGTGATTAAAGTGTTCTAAGTGTCATTCGAGGACGAATGTTCCATAGTGGGGGATACTGTAAGACCCCCAAAATGATTTGGGGTGTCTAGAGCCAAACATGTTTGCCATAGGTTATAAGGTCCTAAAATGACTTATAATATGGTTTAGAGGCAGTGTATAAAGTTTGAGGTGATTTGGAAGTCAAACGTCAAGGGACGACCAAGACGTTCGACGACTAGGAACCTATGTGTCTCATGTGTCTATACATGTTTATATATTGTATGTAATGAGATTATGAAGTCTTAAAAAGAGTTATAATGATGTTTATAGGCAGTATATGCAGTTTCGTGAAGTTTGGAGGTCAAACGTCCAAGAACGTCCAAGACGTTCGAAAGATAGCCTTGAGATATGCATGTGTGTGTCTTGATGGGGCCAAGTGTGTTTGGAAATGTTACGTGTATTTGTTTTAGGTGAAACTTATGTGGGAGGTCAACAACTTTTTAAGGATTGTATTTACGTTGGAAACGTCCGAGTATGACTTCTAAAGGTCCCCGCAAAAGGGCCCACAAGAAGGACCCAAGGCTATCGAGACACTACCTAGGCAGTGTCAATGGACGAGCTCCAAGTGACGCCTCGTCAGTCCATCAACGCCCCGTCGATTGGGGCGTGGGTTGACACTTAGCCTCAGGAGCTTAATCCACCATAGGAAGCTGCAGTCACCAATGACGGAGCAGCAGGACGCCCCGTCATCCAGTCGATGTTGTTCGTCGATGGTGGCGTGCAACTGGTGCCATGCGACTGCCTCATTAAGGGATGAATGGGAAATTCACCCCACGTCCTAACCTGACTATAATTGATTTATTTACCTATTTTTGTATACAGGTAATCTAAAACGTGACCAAACCATTCCCAATCCCATTCACTCAAATTAAACCTTCCCTCCAAAATGAATTCTCTCTAGAAACCTCCATTGTTGTTGAAGCTCAAGAACAACTTGTAGATTGGATTAACATGGGTTCTTCACAAATTTTTAGAGGTTTTGAACTAGACAAAGGTATGGTAATCCTCCATCTCCAAGTAACCTTTCATGGGAGAGTTAATCTCAAGTTTTCAAAGAAGGTTTCATGATCAAATCTATTCTTTTTCAATCTAGCCATGGGTTCTCTCTAAAAACGTTTTTAATGATTAAATCATGATGAATTGATGAAAATGTATTAGTTTTAACGTAATTTTAATCCAATTGCATTATGAACCCATGTGCCTTCCCAAAATTGATTTATCCATTGCATGGGCATTATGATCATGGCTTGTTATTGGTGGATTTGTGATTCTATTACGTTCAATTGCTTATACCTATTGGTATTTATGTAAATTGATTATGAATTGATGATAAAGGATCTATGTGGATCAATGTATGAGGAATTGAACATGCCTAGTTAGAATTCTAAGAGTTCACTGTAACATTGCCCTTTTAATGATCTAATGTTGAATTCGATTAGGTGAAGATGATTATATCTACTGTTTTAAGTTGATAATATGATTGAATTGTAATTATAAATCATGTATGATCAAAGTGAAGAAGGATTGACATGAATTGATCTAGATTCTTTTAGTCTATGAATTGATAATGCTAGGTAGTGATGTGATCTATATTCTAAGATGAATAAAGTATGATTAAGACTTGATTTCTATATCTTTAGATACTTCCCTAAATGTATAATATTGATACATGATGATTGATGAGACAAACTAGGGAAGTTACTTGATGATCTATAACTCCCTACCTTATACCATATATGTGATATAGTGTATTAGATGGTAGCATGATTTTGTAGCAACTTATACATGGTTTCTTCATTATTACATGTATGTTTAGCTACTGCCCTGTATATGTATTGATGATGGAACGGATGTATTGATCAATGATGATCAAAGGATAATGAAGTTGTAAGAATAGTATTCTTCTCTACTTTTCTTATAATAATTTATTTGATGAAGCCTTGTATGGCATTGTGTGGTATTGTCCACTTATGGTGGAGGTGTTTACTTTATTGTCATTATATATGTGTTGACCATGGCCTTGAAGGCAAATTGATGAATATATGAATATGTGGTGATGATGATCACACTATGTGAAGCTTATGCCTACTTTTCCTATTCTAGTTGTGATTTAGGTTGTATGGCTATTGTATAAGCATGTGTATATCCATGATAGGGTAAAGTATAGGTTCTGCCATTGATGAATTAAAATGGTTAATAATCCCTTACCTATGTTCGCCTATGTGAATGCATGGATAGCCACAGTTAGGAGTCTTAAGTGTAATGTGAAGATGACTTGTCTGCTATGCTATTGAGTGTTGTGTCGTCTATACTTGAAAGTGTAATATGGTCATAAGAGGGTTGCTGCCTCAAGGTGTTGTTAAAAGCCATTATATGATCATGTTGACCAATGTACACACACACTCACACTTCATGCATGCTTAAAAGTAGTAAAGGGTCATGGTGTCTAAATGAAAGTTAGTTCTCATATTCACTAGTATCTACTACTATGCATGTTAAGCTTATGTATATCAAAGTATGATATGTTTCCTTAACGGGGATGACTTGATAGGTGTACTAGTGTGGGCAAGGGTATGGGACCTTGTCTATGAATTGCACATGTGTACCTTGATAGAATAGTTCCTAGGTTTGGTTTCTACGTATATAAAAATGAATGTATGGACATATTATGAATATGACTTATATGATATGATGAAGTATGAATGTGCATAGTGTCTTAGTGGGTTTATATGAAAGGATTGCTCATATAGTTATACCTATAGACTTATGCATTGATGTATGAACATGTGTGACCTTAATATGTTATGTGAAAGGTTTGCTCACATATAAGTATACACACACACATGAATGATGATCTAGTCAATAGAGGAGCCTTGAAAGGTGTGATAAAGTGTATCCTAAACTAGATAGTGCTAATAATATATGCTATGTCCATGTGAAAGGATTTTCTCACATGATGTAGGTTGATGAACTTTCATCTATGACCTATGAGCTAAGCATATGAGGAGATGACTCTCCTAAGCCTATATTTATAAAGTAGTGTTAATGAAGGCTTTTAATAAAAGGGAACTTAGTTTAGCACCGAGTGAACTTGAATATGACTGTCTGTCCCTTTCCAATGTGGTAAGGAAGGCCTACCAGAAATCTCACGAGGTGGATAACCACAATGCCTTAATAGGCATAAATAGGGTTTCTATAAGTGAATAACCATAATACCCCATCTTGGCATAAAGAGGGTTTTCACATGTACCTCCAAGTTCCATAAACTATGCTTGCCACATAGGATCTAGCAAAGTGAATTCACTTAGGATGCTAGGTTGTATGTTAATGTTCTACCTTGTCTAGGTAGGAACACCTTCCATTGGTGTAAGGCTCTACAACACCAAATTCCAAGTTTAGCACCCGTGGTCTTAGTGTCTTAAGGTTATAGTTTCCCTAAAGTAAAATGGACAATGGAAGTAAATGACTAGGATCCTAACTAGGATTACTTAAGGAAGGCTACTTATGATACGTGGAAGTAATGAACCCATCTAGACATTGCACAAGTAGCTCCATAGGAAGTCCAAGAGAGGTGACCTAATGTATATGATTATGTTTATGTCTTTATGCATGACATTGTAGTATCTATCTACTTGTTGTGAAGATGTGCATGGTATGAATCTAGATGATGTGATCTTATCCTTATATGCCCTATGTTGGTCTAAATGACTGTATGATGAAGGTTATTGACATGAATGAAGTTGTCTTCACTTATATGTTGATGTATGAATTGAATGTTAAGGTTTGTGGTCTCATGAAGGGTTTACTAAGTATGTGTGGGGTTATAGGGCTTCACAAAGATTGGGGTCATTAACAAGGTCTTATAATGATGAATATGAAAAGAAGTAAAAATATGTGTGAATGGATGTAACTTACAATAAAGCCCATAAGTCTTGACTTAAATATATCTATGATGTGTTATGCTTCTATTATGGTATGTGTTGGCTTAGGTAGGTTGTATGTATGCTTTTTTGAGACCTTAAGGTGATGCATTGCACCAAGTATCACTAGAGGGTTACTTGGGAGGTTAATGAAATAAAGAAAAGAATGCTCACTGTAAAGGAGGAAATAGTTCACTGAAATGTGACTTGAAAATGTCATAAATTCTATATGTGATCTTATGAAATGTTTGACCTTTGAATATGTTTATATGAAGTATGTGAATGATATAAATTCTATTGTACAAAGGTTTTATGGAGATTTACTCAAAATGGAATGAAGTATGATTTCAAGAAAATGGCCCTTTAAATGCATGTTTTTGCATGGTCTCCATACTTAGTGCATTCTTGTACTAACTCCATTATTCTCTACTTTTTACACAAAGTATAGGTTATGGAGGCTTAAAGGATGTCTATATGATTGAAGGGCTCTATATGTAATTACCAAGCTCAAGGAAAGGAATCCTTAAGTCCAAGGATTTCCTATGTTATGTCTTCACTGTAAAGAGCATTCTTATTGTACTTATGTTTATGTTTTAAGGGTTCGTGTCCCTAATGTATTATAATGTTGATTGAGTCTAATATAGCAAAGAGAATTAAGGTCTAAGTATGTAATATGATATTTTATATATATATATATATATAAAGTAAAGTTTCTAGCATATGATGTGCTATGAAAAGTTTTAAATCTTCCACTAAATTTACTATGTCAATGCGATGAATGATAACTATGGGCTTGTATAAGACCTCCGAGAGGTCAAGTACGCCATGTTACTTCTAGGGGGTTCTCCCCGGATGTGACACCAGCATTCAGATGGCCCCTTATAAGGCATTGTATTGGCGTTGATATAGATCTCTAGTTGGTTGGTTTGGAGTAGGTGATGCAGCCTTGATAGAGACAGATTCAGTTCATGATGCTATGGAGAAAGTGCAACTCATTAGAGATAGAGTGAAGACAACCCAGAGTTTCCAAAAGTCCTAAACAAATGTAAGGAGAAGGGAATTAAAGTTTCAAGTTAATGATTTTTTTTTTCTGAAAGCGTCACCTATGAAGGATTGATGAGATTTAAAAAGAAAGGGAAGCTTTGTCCTAGATATGTAGGACCTTGCATGTTTTTGAAAAGAGTTGGTAAAATGGCTTATGAGTTTGATTTGCCAACAAAACTAGCAGTGTTAGATCCATTTTTTCACATTTTGTTGTTGAAAAAGTGTGTGGGTTATCCAACATCTATTGTACCTTTAGAAAATGTGGTTGTGAAACGTAGTCTCACTTATAAAGAGGTACCAATTGAAATCCTTGATTGTCAGGTTCAAATGTTGAAAAGCAAAGAAGTAACTTCAGTTAATATTTTGTGGAGGATTCAGTCCATAGAGGCAGCAGCTACTTGGGAAGTAGAAGCATCAAGTATCCTCATCTCTCTCTTTGCGATTTCATTCCAGCTTGACGTAATAGTTTCTCTTTAGGTTTTCACTCATTCATGCACAAATTCATTCTTAGTATCATCTTCCTCCAGTTTGTACTTGCATTTTCAGTATATTTGCATGTCCTTGGAACTTAGCTTAGTCAGAAATCAGTTTCTACTAATTAGTGGCAGGGTTTGCAGCTCTTTCCCTCCATGTCCAACTAGTTAAGACTTCATTCGAAGAGGAATTCTTCCAAGGGGGAGATAATGTAACACCCCGTATCATAAAATAGACCAAACCAGCAGATTTCCAGATGTTTCAGGTGGCAACCGTGACAAGATGGATCGTGGATCAGTCCACGTATCGTCGATCACTTCGTAGGTCGAGACTCTCATAACCTGATCTCTGAAGTTGATCGACGGACTAACAGGAAGGATCATGTATCAATCCACGGATCATCGATCACTCTGTAGGTCGAGACCCTTAGAACCTTATCTCGGAAGTTGATCAATGGACTCACAGGACTGATCATGGATCAGCCTACGGATCGTCGATTAGTTCATAGATCAAGACAACCAAAACCCATCATCTGAAGTTGATCAACAGACTGGCAGAACGGATCGTGGATCGTTCAAAGGACCGTCAATCAGTCCGAACAGTGACTTTAGTAGATTTTAAGTCTGGAGTCGTTTGGTATTTTTCTCATGCGTTGGACCCTTACACTACGTCGATTAACCCCTAAACCACATGTTTTTTGTTTGTTTTATCCTATTAAACTAGTTAGAACTTGCCCTAATCAATTATATCACCAAATATTTCATCAAACGTAGTAAAAATACAAGAGAAAGTCGACCAAGCCCTAGTTCAAGAAAACAACGAGTTTTCATCAGTTCCAGCCTCGAAATAGAAAGATTTATCTGTGAATTTCGTAACCAAGTATGACGATCATCCTACTGATATTGATGATTAACGGTATTTGGCGATTTTAAAATCCATGTGGAAATTCAAGAAAATGAATGGTAATCTCCCAATACTCCTCAGATAAACTACTGAAGCACATCTACCTCTCAAACCACAATTTTAAACTCTCCAGAGTACTTTAAGATGAAGATAATCAAATTTGAATTTAATTTCAAGGATATTATTGATACGCTCAAACTTACTTCTCAAATAAGAAGTAAAAGCGGTCGTATCAAGTAGAGAACCCAACTAATGAGGTTGGGGTCGATCCCACGAGAAAAATAGTTCAGACTTAACTTTATTCGATTATTACTACTATTTAGTCAACTATTTCCCGAGAAAACAAATGACAAAAGGAGGGTTTCTTAAATTAATAAAAATGATTAACTAAATTAGAATAAACAACTAACAGATTCAAATCTTGGAATTTAATCAATTAATAAAAGTAACTAGGGCATAAGTGTTCCCACAGGTTCCTAACTCGGTAATTCTAGCTATAACAATTCTTTCCTAGTATCTTGCATGTAAAGCGACAAGTTATGTATCTCTAAATCCTTGGTACGGCATCTAGAAAATTTCACTCCGCACCTTGGTCCGGCTACGTGTGTTGCTATACTAACCCTTATCTTTACCTCATATTAAGCATCATAATTGATATTTGACTCAGTTATTACCTCGTACCAACCAATACTAGCCTATTAGATAGTATACACTAAATCTATGTTGATAATTCTTTTCCTATTATCTACCTCCTTGGTCCGGCAAGTAGCATTAAGGCGAGTTCTAACGTTGGCCATCCATTAAAAAGACTTCTACACGAAAGAATTATCAATACATGCAAGACACTATTCTAGAATTGTTATTTTAGTTAGATATTACCTTGTTATTCACCCATGGTTCCGACAACCCTAGTTATGGAGTTTAGTTACCCATAGTCATAGTCACACAATTCGTATTTATAATGTAAGAATTCATGCACTTACTTCAATGAAAATGAATAAAATCCAGAAATTCACTTGGTTAATCAATAAAAACACCAACAATCGATTCCAGAAAAAGTATATCAAATACCAAAATCAATAGTTCAACACTAAAACAAGAGTACTGAAAAAATATCCAAGAGTCTAACCCCAAAAATGAGGTTTTTTCGAACTATTTATAAAAAAAAAAACCTAATAAAAGACGGATTCTAATTAATGAAAATCTGTCCAAACGCGTCTGGGTCAACGGGCCTCGTGACGGACCGTCTTGGGAACGATGGACCGTCATGGGCATGACGGACCGTCATGTCCTCCGTCGTCCCATACTTCACAAATTCTTCTGCTGCTTTCTTCATTACCCTCGACGGACAGGTCTGACGGACCGTTGCAAGCACAACGGTCCGTCGAGGGGCTTTATTCCACAACACTTAAACTTTTTGGAATTTGGGTACTGGGACTACTCTCTGATAATTATGACGAACAAGCAGGACGGACCGTCGTGGCTATGACGGTCCGTCATGAACTTCCATAGTCCCACACTTGGTCAGACTTCCCCATCTTTCTTCAGCAGCTACTCTTCTTACTACGATGCCACCTACGGACCGTCACAGTCGCAACGGACCGTCGTGAACTCCGTAGGTGGTCTCTTCTGTAATTCTTGCTCAAAAACTCCCGTGTTCACCTTTGGACAGATTTCCTGTAAATAAAGAGAAACCTACATAAAAATCAATACAAAAAGGCTTTAGACACACACTAAATTTAAGGAAAAAGCATTAAAAGTACCGTGAAACCACGGTACATCAACACCCTCAACTTAAATTCGTGGTTTGTCCTCAAGCGACGCACTATGACTCACTACAAAATCTTTGTACAAGAGTATCCATATTTTAGCCTTCGCAATCATTTGGTTATCAATTTCGATCATTCTCATTATGTTCATGCATGTTATCACTATTAGGCTTGAATTATGTTGATCGGACCATGACACAGATTCACTACGCACTGACACCTATCCTCTTCAATTTCTCACCAAGGTGCTAATTTTTTTCGGTATTGCAACTAGTGTCCTCACTTAAAAATAACATCCTCATTTTTCACACAATGATTTCATTTTGAGTATAAGGATTACTTTTCAACACTCTCTCTCAGAACAACTTCTCAACTCATTTATACATATTGCCATAAGCTTGCCCTTATTTTCACTACTTTAACTTTGCCATAACAACTCTTAGGATCACGATAGGACTTTCTTAGCTTGTAACATAGGCTCAGGTTTAGGTGGGGTATATTTAGGTATACTTTAGTGACTTGTTGCCCTCCTTGACATATCGGCTAAGCGTACCACCTTTTTATCGTTTTTATTTTGCCCTATTTCTCAATTTTCTTTCACCTTGCTATTTTCCCTTTCTTATCCTTATGTGTAAGTGACTTTTCTCTTTTCTTGTGTTTATTTTGTTTTATATGTATATTATTTTATTTTATTTTAGTCACTTCTGTTTTGTTCTTTCTTCCTCTTTATTCTTTCAACCCCACTTTCCGGAGTATTCCTTATAACAGCCACCCTCAACTCATGACTTTGCTATGAGTCAAGGTTCACAATACCCATGGTTGGGTCAGGGCCACGACAAGGTTTCTTTTTGCATTAGCCACCCTCAACTTATGCTTTTGGCATAAACTGAGGTGCACATGTCCAAGGAGGGACCAGGGCCAACACTTAGTTCCCAGAGAAGATCAGTTGGGGTGAAAAAGAAAGATCTATTTTTAGGCTCAAATCATTTGGATCAATAAGGGATTAACTTCATTTGTTTTTCTGTTATTTTTAGGCTCAAGATTGACTATTTCGAACAAAGGCCTATGATCCTTTCCTAATTGTTTATTTTGGCTTACTTTTAGCAAGACTAACCAGGAAAGTTTTAGCTCAGTATCAATGGTGGATCATTCGAATTTCCCTCACAATCACTTGACATCTCATTACCTTCCCAGATTATTAGACACCTAGTTCAAGTCTTAGATTCAGGGTCATGCTGTAGTGTATCTCTATGTCATGGTTAGAGCCACACATTTATCAATTACTATGCCTAGTCATGCATCATTTTCATTATATCGGGATATCATATTTGTTTTAGCCATCATGCTTCAAAGTTATACTATGTACACAAGATATAACATGCCGGTTCAACAATAAAAGTAATCAGTCTTTTGGGGAAAAAAGAACACAGGCAAGAAAATCCCAAAGAGGATCGTGAATTGGGCTACTCAGACTTCACCCTAGCACTCACTTTCCATTTACCCCACCCCCAACAAAAAGATATGCAATTGTCCCCAATGCATAAAAAAAATTAAAATACGTGAGTGGTAGGTGAAGCAAACCTGAGGCGCAAAGCGCCGGCGATCAGCAAGCTGGTGGGTCCGGTTCCCCAGAACCCACTCCCTCTGTAGTATGGACACCCTCAGTAGTGTCCTCAGCAGCAACAGCACTATCAGTAGTGCCTCTCACTGTCTCCACAACTCTGGATCTAGACGCCCCGGCAGCTAACTATACAGTCCTCAACGTACGGGCCTCCTCATCAGCAATCGAGGCTCTCCTCGCAACCTCCATCTCACGGCGCTCCTTCTTCCTCGCCCTAGCCTCATCCTCCTCTCGACCCCTACGCCTCTTGGCATGCTCTCATGGGGGAGGTGGTGGAACATCAGAAGTGGCGAATAAAGCAGCCATCACTGTGTCCTCAGCAGGCTCTACAGAAGGGGCCTCAGACTCGGCACCCTAGCCTCTAGGATTGTATCAAGATCCACTCGCAAACTCTCAACCGCAGCCTGAAGGGTCGACACGTCCACCGGAGGGGCTGGCCAGAATAGTACCCGCAACTCAAAGGCGTCCAAGCGCTGATGAACCTCCAGGATCTTCCGCTCCGTGTGCTGGGCCATATTATGCTCCATTCGCTCCTCTGCCTCAGCAATAGACCTCTGCATCCAAGGCTGGATGTGATGCAGAAGTGTGGCCATCTGAGCCTCAAGTTTTTGGACCCTAGCAAGTGGGACTAGAGTGGCGGAAGGAGCCGAGCGAGAGGAGCTCGAGGCAGTGCTACTACCCGGGATAGACACGACCGGGGTAGTGTCAGTGTGTGCAGAAGGAGCCTGAGTAGCCGCTTGGGCATGCTCTACAGTATCCGCCAGGTTCTCACCAAGCGGAGGCACCTCAAGGCGGGGCCCTCTGTGTGGAGCCAACTCATTGGCCTCATCTCTGATGAGGCCGATATCAACATTGCCCTTCGGGGTCTTGAGATGATCTTTGTGCCAAATGGGCACACCTGCAGACCTGCATAAAGAGAAAACCATGCACGGAAATGGGTAAGTAGTAGTGACCTTGAAGGCCCTCTCGTGCATGACTGACTGCAGAAGCCAAGCGAAGTCAACCTCAAACCCTGCTATCATTGCCGCCATCAGAACTGCGCGATCCCATGTAACATATTATCTGCAGCAGTGGGGGAAAGGTAGTGGCGGACTATCAACCATAAAAACTTGGCCGTGAAGGTCAAGTTAGCCTTCTTGATGGCTCCCTTTGGCTCCATAACCCAGTCAGCAGCCTCTCTATCAATAGATAAATGCTGGGCCATCAACCTCTTGGTGGTCTCTCTCAGTGCTGGCTCACGCAAGAACCGTCCATCTTTAACCAGTTGCCACCGATAGTCGAACTCGGCGGTGAGAGGGGTCCTGGTGGCATCAACATCCTCGCCGTATAGATACCGGCGGCTGGCTGGCAAGGAGATGTCTACCCGCTTGCCGCGGACTCTGATGTGATCAAGTGGAGCCTATTTGGCAGGGGCAGCCCGCCTATCAATCTGTGATTGGAGAGTAGCCACATACGAGGCATAGAACTCTCGGACCAACTCTTCACTGTATCGACCCAAAGAATGAGCCGTCCACTCTAGCTGGTGTCTGGTGAAGAGAGTATGGATATCCGGCATGGTGGGGAGACTCCCTGTAAGGACCCGCCTCTCCAGTGTAAGGGTCCGGGTCATGACACCCTTATAATTTAGCAGCTTGGAGTCGGAATACACTTGGTATTTCCCCTAGACACACCACCGGTTGGGATGGTCGGCAACCGGGGCGGGAACTCTAGTCGGTGAAGCTGGAGTGGAATCAGAACTGTCGGCCTCATCAGACGAGGCAGACTGTGAAACTGTGGCGGGCGCAGAGGCTTCAGCAGACCCAGAGACTTCCTCCGACCAGGATACTCCTAAGGAACCAGACGCTCCTTCATCCTGTGCAGCTGACCCAGAAGGTGTGTCGGTTAGTGTGCGCTCCTCATCAGACTGGGAGACAGTGACTACGCCGGACGCCACCTTCTTGGGCGTGGATCTGGTTGCACGTGCCGCCCGTGCAGGAGTGGCAGTGCCTGGGGGCGCATAATCGGGGTCATGATCATCATCAGAGCCAATGACCAGTCGGGCAGACGGAGCGACAGACTTTGAACGTCCTCGTGTGTAAACTCAATCTTGTTTTGGTGCCATGAGTGGTAGTACCTGTAAAGAATCATGATTAGTACTAGAAGGAGCAAACAAGACTTGCAAAAACAAAACAAAATAAACATAAGACCAAAGCTGTAATGATATCTCTAAAGTATCTGTGAAACACGACGGACCAGTTGATGGCCCATCGTAAGTATGACGAACCGTCATGGGGGTCCGTCATGAATTACTTAACATTATTTATTTGGAGACCTCTGAAGGAAAGTCTCTAAAAGTCATGACGGATAAGCAGGACGGACCGTCGTGGTCATGACGGGCCATCGTGGAGGTCCGTCATGGGACACTTGGAAAAAGTATGGAGACCCTTAAGAGTGGGGTCTCGGACAACCATGACGGTTGTGCAGGACGGACCGTCGTGGGCATGATGGTCCATCGTGGGCACGACGGTCTGTCGCATCTGTCCGTCATAGGATACTTAGCAAAAATTTGGAGACCCTTAGGAGAAGGGTCTCTGACAACCATGACGGTTGTGCAGGACGGACCGTCGTGGGCACGACGGTCCGTCGCATCTGTTTGTCATAGGACACTTAGAAAAACTTGGATACCCTTAGGAGTGGGGTCTCTGACAACCATGACGGTTGTGCGGGACGGACCATCGTGGGCACGACGGTCCGTCGCATCAGTTCGTTAGTGGACACTTGGGGAAAACAAATAGTGATTGGGACGGACCCCATGACGGTCCGTCGTGGGTACGACGGTCCGTCAACGGGGTCTCATTCTGTCATGCATTGACAGAACTGGGAAGCCACAATCATCCCTTGAAATTCCAAATGAAAGACTCGATATTAATCCACATATTTCTAACCCAAATACCCAGCAAACTAGCAATGCTAAAGCATCAATTGCTCGAGTTTTATCATGTCAATTCAGTGGACTATCAACCTAGGTCAGAACAAGTTTCCAAAACATCTTACCCCCTCTTTGATCCGGTTAACCCACTACCCACATCAATTTTATTTCTAATTGTGGGACTTTAAAGCATGACATGAGGTCTTTAGCATACAAAAAGGGGTCAAAAATCAAAGACACAACAAAAAGAAACAGGCCAATAGTAATTAAAAACAATAATGTAGTGTAAATGGGTAGAGGTCAGAAGCACATACCTGAGACCTGAAGAAGAGTAGAAAACAAGCAGGTGAGGCACACAGCTAAGTAGATAAGAAGAATAGTAGA
This sequence comes from Solanum sitiens, assembly GCA_016801875.1. NCBI lineage: Eukaryota > Viridiplantae > Streptophyta > Magnoliopsida > Solanales > Solanaceae > Solanum > Solanum sitiens. Next base: position 1,694,083 of record JABWTJ010000104.1, on the reverse strand, counting down.
AGACTCTGACTAGCAAATACTTGGAAGAGGCAGGAAGATTTGGGGGGGGGGGAATGAGATTGTGGGAACTGGGGAAATGATGGTGGATCAGTGGATTGGGAAGAGGATGAGAGTGGAAGGAAGTTGAAAAGAGAGGAAATGGGAGAAAGAGGGAAAGAAACGGTTGAAGTGAAGGGGTGGGGAGTTTAAAAGGTTTAAAACTTTTAAAATTCCCCGGTCGGGTCGGCTCGGGTTGTTAGTTACTGATGCGATGAGTCCCCGACGACAGTCTGTCACATGTGTGATGGTCCGTCGTGGGGTCTGTCACATGTGTGACGGTCCGTCATGGGGTCCGTCGCGGGTGACCTAATTTTTTAAAAATAGACAAACTTACATGGCACGACGGATTCCTGTGATGGTCCGTTGCAAGCGTGACGGTCCGTCGATGGATCCGTCACTGAGTGTTTCAGACCAATTTCTGCAGATTTTTCTGGTAATGTGCTACCTGCAAAGTTAACACCCATTAAGCTATTCTCTATGTGTTTCACTAGAGACTTAGTGGACACGGACCTAAACTACGCTCTAGCCAACACTTCTAACAAAACGAAAAACAAAGGAAATGCGACTATTACTAAAAAAAACTATAGTTGGCTTAGAGGATACATATTGGGTTGTCTCCCAACCAGCGCTTGATTTAACGTCGCGGCACGACGGAGGATACTCGATTACTCAGACTTCATCAAGATGGTATGCCTCGATCACTTCATTCGCCGATTCAGCATGCCCTAAATAGATTTTTATTCGTTGTCTGTTCACCTTAAACCGCACACCCTCCTTGTTTTCCAACTCAACCGCTCCGTGAGGGAATAGTTGGGTGATCAAGTAAGGGCCAGTCCATTTGGACTTGAGCTTGCCCGGAAACAAACGCAACCTAGAATTGAATAAAAGCACCAAATCCCCAACTATAAAATCGCGTTTCTCAATCTTTTGGTCATGGTATTTCTTCATCTTTTCTTTGTAGAGGGATGAAATTTCATAAGTTTTTAGGCGAAATTCATCGAGTTCATTCAACCCATTTAACCTCTGTTCTACAGCTTCATTCCAATCCATTTTCAACTTCTTCATAGCCCACATGGCTTTATTCTCTAATTCAACCGGTAGGTGACAAGCTTTCCCATATACAAGTTGGTATGGGGACATATCTATGGGAGTCTTATATGCTGTCCGGTAGTCCCAAAGAGCATCATCAAGCCTCCTTGACCAGTCCGTTCTACTAGCGTTTACTGTTTTTGACAAAATCTGCTTGATCTCCCGATTTGACACCTCAACTTGCCCACTAGTTTGAGGATGGTAAGGAGTGGCCACATTATGGCGAACCCCATATTTTTCCAATAATCCCTTAAGCAACTTGTTGCAAAAGTGGGATCCCCCATCACTAATAATTGCTTTTGGGGTACCAAATCGAGAAAATATATTCTTTTTCAAGAATGCGGTGACACTCTTCCCTTCATTATTTGCGAGGGCAACAGCTTCCACCCATTTATACACATAATCAACTGCTACTAGAATGTACTTCATCCCATGAGAACTCACAAAAGGACCCATAAAGTCAATGCACCAAACATCAAATAACTCAATCACAAGAATGGGATTTAAAGGGAGCTCTTGCTTTCTTGAAATTCCGCCATCTCGTTGGCATCTATCACATGCTTTGGTGAACTCATGAGCATCTTGATGAATAGTTGGCCAATAGTAGCCACATTGTAAGATATTATGAGCGGTTCGGATACCACTATGATGTCCACCAACGGGTGAAGAATGACATGCCTCCAAGACACTCAACATCTCAACTTCTGGCACACAACGCCGAATAAGACCATCGGCACAACTCCTATATAAGTATGGTTCATCCCAAAAGAACTTCTTCATATCGTACATGAACTTTTTCCTTTGATGAAAGGACAAGTCCGGTGGAACAATATCGCTCGTAAGATAATTCGCAAAATCTGTGAACCATGGAATCAAGTCTTGAGAGGCAGACAATACATGCTCATCGGGGAATGTATCATCAATATCAGTCTTATCCCCTAACTCTCTCATTGCTTCATCTTCTAAACGGGACAAGTGATCAGCAACTTGATTTTCGGTCCCTTTTCTATCTCTCACCTCAAAGTCAAATTCTTGCAGTAGTAAAACCCAACGAATTAACCTCGGTTTCGCATCCTTCTTTGACATCAAATATCTCAACGCTGAATGGTCAGTATGCACTATAACTCTAGTACCTAGCAAATAGGAGCGAAATTTTTCAAAAGCAAAGACTACTGCAAGGAGCTCTTGCTCAGTCACTGTGTAGTTCTTCTGGGCTTCATTGAGGGCTTTACTAGCATAGTAAATGGGATGAAGGATTTTGTCACTTCTTTGTCCCAATACCACACCTATAGCAACCCCACTAGCATCGCACATCACCTCAAATGGACTGCTCCAATCCGGAGAAATAATGATATGTGCAGACACCAACTTTTTTTTTAACTCGCCGAATGCTTTAAGACAGGATTCATTAAAATAAAATTTGCACTCTTTCTCCAGCAGTTTGCACAACGGATGCGCAATTTTTGAAAAATCTTTGATGAACCTCCGGTAAAAACCTGCATGCCCAAGAAAGCTTCTCACACCTTTTACAGAGATAGGTGGGGGAAGTTTCTCTATTACCTCGACTTTAGCTCGATCAACCTCTATACCCTTCTCTGAAATGCGATGACCCAAAACAATACATTCTTTCACCATGAAGTGGCATTTTACCCAATTTAGTACTAGATTGCAGTCTTCACACCTCTTAAGAACCTCAGATAAATGACTCAAACACCGCTCAAAGGAGTCACCAACCACAGAAAAATCATCCATAAACACCTCAATAGTGTCCTCCACCATATTGGAGAATATCGACATCATATATCTCTGAAATGTGGCAGGTGCATTGCACAACCCAAACGGCATTCTCTTGAAAGTAAAGGTCCCATATGGGCAAGAGAAGGTGGTTTTCTCTTGATCTTCCGGTGCAATAGAAATCTGATTGTACCCCGAATAACCATCAAGAAAACAGTACCACCTTTTTCCAGCAAGTTTATCCAACATCTGATCCATGAAGGGCATAGGAAAATGGTCTTTTTTGATTCATGCATTTAATTTTCGGTAGTCCATACACACCCTCCATCCTGTCACCGATCTCATTGGAACAAGTTCATTTTTTTCATTGGGGACCACAGTCATTCCCCTTTTCTTAGGTACACACTGTACAGGGCATACCCAACTACTATCAGCGATCGTATATATTACTTCGGCATCCAACCACTTAATAATTTCCTTCTTCACTACCTCTTGCATAGGTGGATTTAAGCGTCTCTGATGCTCAATACTTGGCTTATGATCGGGCATGAGTTTGATTTTATGAGAACAAATACCGGGAGGGATCCCAATAATATCCGCAATAGTCCACCCAATAGCTCTTTTGAACCTTTTTAACACTTTCACCAAACTCTCAACTTGTTGTACATTCAGATCTGATGCAATGATTACCGGCAAAGTATCACCGTTTCCTAAGAATTCATACCTCAGATGAGGTAGGTGAGCTTTTAGTTCTAACTTTGGAGCCTCCTCTATAGATGGTTTTGCGGGTGGAGACTCGCGGTTCTTCATGTCTAACTCATATTTCTTCGGTTTAAACCGAACATCACCTCAATCAAGTGCCGCTACCAATGAACCATACTCTTCAATGAAATCGCTATCAAAATTCATGATCACTGCCGCTAGTGCTTCAACACCCATATGTTATTCAATTTGTAATTCGGATGACTTTTCAACTTTGTAGGATATGGCAGACACCGATTGGAGCTCACCACTCTGCCTCGTGGACCTACAAATGTTGAAGGTCACTTCTTCATTGTTCAACCAAAATTTCATCTGCCATTTTTCCATATCAACCAAGGCTCTACCCGTAGCAAGGAATGGCCTCCCAAAAATAATAGGCACCTCAAAATCGACCTCACAATCAAGAATAACAAAATCAGCCGAAAATATGAACGACTCCACTTTTACTAGTACATCGTGGAGTATCCCAATAGGCCTTTTTACTGTTCGATCGGCCATCAGTAGCCGCATCGCAGTGGGCTTTGGGTCACCCAAACCCAACTTCTTGTAAATCGAGAGGGGCATGAAATTTATGCTTGCCCCAAGATCACATAATGCTTTCACAAATGTAATAACCCGATTGTACAAGGAATAGTGAAAGCACTCGGATCTTCCTTCTTTTGCACTAGAGACCTTGTAGCAATAGCACTACAATGCTGCATTCTATCATCCTCCTCAAAAGTGACCGATCTTTTTTTCGTAACCAGATCTTTCATAAACTTGGCATAACTGGGCATTTGTTCAAGAGCTTCTACCAAAGGGACATTGATGGAAAGCTGCTTCAACATCGTTATAAAATGCTGATATTTACCATCCTTGGTCTTTTTCACTAATCTTTGAGGGAATGGGGGTGGTGGTCGAGGCATGAGAGTCATTTGGGCACTTCAGCATCTTTTCCCATTTTATCTTCTAACTCACTACTAACCTCCACCACTTTATCATTATCTCTTATCACCTTTTCTGCATCAGACGGCATAGGTGGGTCAATGGTTTGCTTACCACCACGAGTAGTGATTGCCATGCAGTGTCCATCATTTTTTGGATTTTGGACAGTGTTGCTAGGGAGAGTCCCCGATTGCCGTGTGTTCACAGTCGCAGATAATTGGACCATTTGTAACTCAAGCTGCTTAATCTATATTGCATGTGTATCGACTTTCTGCCCAATACCCGCTAAATCACTCCTTAACTCTTTAGTGTGCTCATCACTAGCATCGAACCTCCTCATCATTTTGTGCAACATATCCTCAACTCGCGCCATACTACCTGCACCATCCCTAGGAGCAACTTCACGATTTTGAGGAGGAATATAGGGCCCACTCCTATCATTTTTATTACCATAGTTACCCCTGTTGAAGTTGTTGTCGCGGTTGTAATTTCCATCTAGGACATAATGACCCTCGCGATTATAATTACCATAGTTCAGACCTTGGTTTCCTTGACCTTTGCGCCAATTTTCCTGATTGGAGCCTTGGGCATTCGGCCGGAAACCCCCCGTCTGCTCATTCACCGCATAGGTGTCCTCCTAATAATAATATTCATCATTTGGTGGTGGTGGTTTAGACAAGTAGTTCACTGCATTTATCTTTTCTGCACCCCTAGTGACATATTTTAATACCAACCCAAGCTCTGTTCTCATTTGAGCCATTTCTTCATGAATCTCGTCTGTGGCTGGGTTGTGTGCGAATTGCACTGCAAAAGTGTTTCTTCCAGTATCTAACTTCCTAGTACTCCAAGCTTTATTATTCCGAGAGATTTTCTCTAACTTTTCAGCAATCTCGGCATAAGGACACTCCACATAAGAACCGCCAGCTATAGTATCCAATACCGCTTTATTATTATCATTCTGTTCCCGATAGAAGTATTCTTTCAGTGACTCATCATCAATGCGGTGATTGGGGACACTTCTCAAAAATGAAGTGAACCTATCCCAAGAACTGCTGACTGACTCTCCTGGTAGTGACACAAAGTTGTTCACTCTGTCTTTGTGATTTAGTTTCTTAGAGACCGAGTAGTAACGTGCTAGGAAGGCGTCCCTTAGTTGATTCCAAGTGAAAATGGAGCTATAAGGGAGCTCAGTAAACCAAATAGCAGCCTCTCCCGTCAGTGAGAGAGGAAATACCCTTAGCCCTATTACATCCATATTTAAATCGGGCCTCCCTACGCAACTTTTGCACACTGCCCTTACTTTAGCAATGTGGGCATGTGGATCCTCAGATGGTAGCCCTGAAAACAAACCTCTAGCAGTTACCATTTGCATTAGACTACTAGTTACCACAAAGGTGTGACCATGTGGTAGAGGGGGCAAGACAAGTGGCCCATCAGAGTCTGCGATGTTATCATAGACTCTGTACTACTCTTGAGGACGTGGGGCAGGGTTTTGTCCCCTTTGTTCATCTTCACCACAATTTTTGGGTAATAATCGACCATGAGCATCAACTGGAGCAGGGATGTTCATGTTGGGATCATCATTATTAATACCCAAATTTCGATTCATATTTCGTAATGTACGCCCTAATTCGTGGTCGTAGGGAAACAAAGGTTCTCTTCCTCTTCGCGTATTTGGTATACAAGGAAGTTAGTTCTGCAAGAGACAAAAATAACAAATAAAGTAATATTAGGAAAATAATGACTAAATTTTAGTAATAAGTTTTAAGTTAATCTCAAAGACACTTTCGCCGGCAGCGGCGCCAAAATTTGATACGCTAAAACTTACTTCTCAAATAAGAAGTAAAAGCGGTCGTATCAAGTAGAGAACCCAACTAATGAGGTTGGGGTCGATCCCACGAGGAAAATAGTTCAGACTTAACTTTATTCGATTATTACTACTATTTAGTCAACTATTTCCCGAGAAAACAAATGACAAAAGGGGGGGTTCTTAAATTAATAAAAATGATTAACTAAATTAGAATAAACAACTAACAGATTCAAATCTTGGAATTTAATCAATTAATAAAAGTAACTAGGGCTTAAGTGTTCCCCACAGGTTCCTAACTCGGTAATTCTAACTATAACAATTCTTTCCTAGTATCTTGCATGTAAAGCGACAAGTTATGTATCTCGAAATCCTTGGTCTGGCATCTAGAAAATTTCACTCCGCACCTTGGTCCGGCTACGTGTGTTGTTATACTAACCCTTATCTTTACCTCATATTAAGCATCATAATTGATATTTGACTCAGTTATTACCTCGTACCAACCAATACTAGCCTATTAGATAGTATACACTAAATCTATGTTGATAATTCTTTTCCTATTATCTACCTCTTTGGTCCGGCAAGTAGCATTAAGGCGAGTTCTAACGTTGGTCATCCGTTAAAAAGACTTCTACACGAAAGAATTATCAATACATGCAAGACACTATTCTAGAATTGTTATTTTAGTTAGATATTACCTTGTTATTCACCCATGGTTCCCACAACCCTAGTTATGGAGTTTAGTTACCCATAGTCATAGTCACACAATTCGTATTTATAATGTAAGAATTCATGCACTTACTTCAATGAGAATGAATAAAATCCAGAAATTCACTTGATTAATCAATAAAAACACCAACAATCGATTCCAGAAAAAGTATATCAAATACCAAAATCAATAGTTCAACACTAAAACAAGAGTACTGAAAAATATCCAAGAGTCTAACCCCAAAAACGAGGTTTTTCAAACTATTTATAAAAAAAACTAATAAAAGAAGGATTCTAATTAATGAAAATCTGTCCAAACGCGTCTGGGTCGACGGGCCTCGTGACGGACCGTCGTGGGCACGACGGACCGTCATGGCCTCCGTCGTCCCATACTTCACAAATTCTTCTGCTGCTTTCTTCATTACCTTCGACGGACAGGTTTGACGGACCGTTGCAAGCACAACGGTCCGTCGAGGGGCTTCGTTCCACAACACTTTAACTTTTTGGAATTTGGGTACTCGGACTACTCTCTGATAATTATGACGAACAAGCAAGACAGACCGTCGTGGCTATGACGGTCCGTCATGAACTTCTGTAGTCCCACATTTGGTCAGACTTCCCCATCTTCCTTTAGCAGCTACTCTTTTTACTACGATGCCACCTACGGACCGTCACAGTCGCAACGGACCGTCGTGAACTCCGTAGGTGGTCTCTTCTGTAATTGTTGCTCAAAAACTCCCGCGTTCACCTTTGGACAGATTTCCTGCAAATAAAGAGAAACTTACATAAAAATCAATACAAAAAGGCTTTAGACACACACTAAACTTAAGGAAAAAGCATTAAAAGTACCATGAAACCACGGTACATCAACTATTCAAATGGATGGACCTAATCCCCAGAAGACCGAACTATTGCTAAAGAAGTATTCTACTTGTGTAAGCTACTATGTGGTAATCAGCAATAGCAACAACAACGTCTGTATTAGGTACAAAAGCTACGTCTGCAATGGGTACAACAACAACGTCTGCAAAGGGTACAATATGGTAATCAAAAATAGCAACAGTACCGTCTGCATTGGGTCCGACGTGGTAATCAGCAACAGCGACGTATACATGGTAATCCGCAAAAGATATGTCACTTCGTCTTGGTATATTATTAGTAGGGAGCTGATCTTAGAATTGCTTTGATGATTTTACGATGAACTTTATAGAAGCATTAGGATATTTTTGACTAAAAGTTCTTCAACTCATTAGAAAGTTGATTTTGTGAGTGAATATGATGTATGAAGTGTTTTTTCAATGACAAGTACCATATTTTAGAAAATTCTGTCCAATTCTTGACTTTCTTGACTGGGATCGACTTCCTAAATCCTTTCCCGAATTCCAGCTATCCGACTCGAGTGATTGGAAACTGGACTTGGTGAAGGCATTCGATCCATCGACCATATTCCCTGAGTTGCTCTAGCGACTTGACCTTTTCTAGCTCTCTAAATTCCTTGACCTACTACTTATGTGTTCATATTATTTTAAAGGTAGTAAAGAGAAGTTCTTCTCCATACAAGTTGATCCTTCTGATTACACTTGCATTCATTTTGCAATACAAAACATCAGTAATAAAAGATCAACCATATATAGGTAATCTTTTAGCTCGCATCGCAGGAACTATTATCAACCTTTTTTTTTGCTTTTTTATAAATGTGGGTTGAGTCAATTTATGTGTTCCTCAACTAATGATCAGTAATCATGATTTGAGTAGATGAGAAGATCAAATTACTTAACTGTATATGTCTATCAAGTCTTATATACATGAACATATATTATAAGTAGTTTTTTCTCATATTGACTGAAGGGGAGTCTTAGAATAATGGTACGAGTTGTCTTCCTATGAATAGGAAGTCGTAGGTTTAAGCCATTGGAATAACCTCTATAATACTTTGCATTGTCTGACCCTTCATTCCTCCTTGTGCACTATTGAGACATCATTACTTGAGGAAGTGAACTTGTGTTTATCTATAATACCTATGATCCTCGTAGAACTAGTATTGTTAGTGTTCCTACATAAGATGTGCAGTACTACTGCAGCCGTAAATATCAATAAAGACATAATGAAAGTTACAGCATCTTCATATACAATTTTGTGTTTTTTAGCATGGTATCAGAAGCCGCCATGACCACCTCTTATGCTTCCTCCAAAACTCCAATCAACGTTTCCCCTCTCAGCCATGTTCACCACTTTATTTCCATCAAATTAACTTCTACCAATTATTTATGTAGGATTTATAGAAACATATTAACAAATGTGTACCTTATAGTTTTGCAGGGGAAGTCGATTTCTCCAAAGTCCTGCTTTGAATCACTAGGAATCAAAGATCGATTCACAAACTAAATGTGTCTTCAGCAAAAAAAAGTTCTCTTTCTTTCTTCTGATTTGTGCTTGTATTGTTTTTTTGTTTTTTTACGTTGTCTCTCACAACCCCTTTTTTTACCGTAAAGGAAGAAATCCTTTTAATAAGGGGATTGGGAAGGTTTTTAGTTTTATAACTGTTCCCCCTTCCTTTTTCAAATAAGAAATAAGTAATTCTTATCTCTTATCAAACATTAACATCTTGGGTCGGGTCGGGTCGGTCCACATGGGAGACCCATGACCCTAAACTTACATCTACCACTTTGCACATTGTGGAGAAGACCCAAGCTAATACAACATCAATTAGACACACAATTCATACAACAAATAGTTCGTGCGACCTGTGAGCATCAAGAGTTTAAATTAAGGTTTATCAAACTCCATATAGAAATTCAATCACATTTGGAAGGAATTAAATACTTATATGAGAATACTATTGCTCACAATACCCCAGACTTCATTCACTACTTCAGTAGTTACTTATCAGATCCATCATCCTCTAAAGGAAATTAACTCGAGTTCATATTTAACTTTATACACACAGTTACACTCAATGCCAATATAGTTAGTGCAATACCCAGCTTGTGTATATAAGTTTATTATTCATTTATTGTCTTTCCTCTCTACTTGAATCTATCTGCTCCTATTCAACTGCTTTCCCAGACATGCACTGCATTGTCGAATCATTCATGGCTATTAGTAACATGCTAAAGTAGCAACATCAATTGAAACTTCAAGAAACAACAAAAAGTCAAAGGGTATTTCATTGAAAAGTCATTTTAACTTTTCTGTGTCTCACACAATGAAGAAGCAGGGACATTCTTTCATTGACCCATTGATCGCTAGATACACATGTATGAAACACGTGCTACGATATTTTCACCTTATACTGGTGTATGTGTCTCATCATCCAGATTATCCAACATAGTTCAAATCTTTGTCTAAACATTTAAAGATATTTAACCCTAGTTTCTCTTTTCCAGTAATCTTTAAACTCATTTTCTTAGAGAAACATTTGTCTGGCTCATAAAATAAGTCATAATATGGTGGTGAAACTCATCACTTTCACATTCCTCGACGTAAGAGGTTATTGCTCGTGTAAGAGAGTTAATTCCACGACTTGTTCGACACACTTTATTCCTAATAAAATATCACATGCATACTACATTTGAACATATATTCAATTGTTTTTATATAAAAGAGAATATTATAACAATCAATTCATTTTACAATACTGAAATATCATCATACTTTAAGTAAACCTAGAGCCTTAAATGTTTTTCAAAGAAAGTCTCTAGAGATGGCCTTCGTAAAAGGATCACCTATCATTTCACGTGTAGAAATGTATTGCAAAGTTATTTCTCCATTTGCCACTACATCTCTCACAAAGTTATACTTAATATCGATGTTTTGGTCTTGCTGTGATACTTAGGATCCTTTGTGTTTGCGATAGACGCTTGACTATCATAATATAGAATCATGGGACCCTTAGAATTTTTTGAAATACTCAAATGCTCAAAGAATCTTATTAACCAAACAGCTTCTTGTACTGCAGACGCACAAGCCACAAATTCATATTCCAACGGTTGAAAGAGTTGTGCAAGTTTTCTTCGTACTTCTCCATGAAATAGAACCACCATTTAGTAAGAAAGCATAACTGGATGTTGATTTTCTATCATCTTGGTCACCAGCCCAATTAGCATCTGTATAACCTCTTATGAATAATCAGATCCACTATAACACGGTGTATGATCTGTAGTTCCCTTCAAGTATCAGAATATTCTCTTTACTGCTTTCCAATGATCTCTTCCGGTATTGGATTGATACTTGCAAACTAGACTTACGACATAACAAATGTTTGGGGGAGTACACATCATAGCATACATCAAACTACCGACAGCACTACAATAAGGAACTCGAGACATGTCTTCCTTTTCTTTTTCAGTCTTTCGACACATTTATAATCTTAAAGTTTCACCCCTTGCTACAGTACTATCCATGGATTTACAACTATTCATTCGAAAACATTCCAATATTTTTTTTTATATAAGTTTCTTGAGATAAACTTAAAAGTTTCTTGGAACGATCTCTTTAGATCTCAACACCCAATATATAGTCTGATTCACCCATATCTTTCATATCAAATGATTTTGAAAGCCATGACTTGACAGTTTTCACATACTCCAAATTATTTCCAGCTAATAAAATAACATCTACGTAAAGAGAAAGAATTACAAATTTTCCATTGGACTTTTTCACATAGATGCAATGATCTTCATCGATCATGGTGAAATCAAATGACATCACTTCTATATGAAATCTCAGATTCCACTATCTTGAAGATTGCTTTAGGCCATAAATTGATCTTTGCAATTTACAAACTTTCTTTTCTTGACCTTTAACAACGAAACCAACTGGTTGTTCCATGTAGATTTCTTTGTTTAATTCTCCATTGAGAAAAACGGTCTTCACATCCTTTGGTGTAATTCTAGATCTAAATGTGCAACAATAGCTAAAAGTAATCTTATGGATGTAAACTTTACAAGTGGTGAAAAAGTTTCCTCATAGTCTATTCCAACTTCTTGAGTAAAACCTTTTGCAACCAATCGTGTTTTATGTCTTTCTATTGACCCATCCAATTTTCGTTTAACTTTAAGAATCCATTTATTCCTAATAGCTTTACGTTCCTTAGGAAGGTCAACTAGATCCCAGACTTTGTTGTTTTTCATTGACTCTAATTCTTTTTTATCACTTTTAACCATTCTTCCCTTTCAGGTCTTGATAAGACCTCAGTTACATAATAGGTTCATCCAGTTCTGTGGGAGATACCATGAAAACATAATCCTCAATCTCATAAGATCATTTAGGTACACTTTTCCTTGTACTCTTACGTATTTGAAGTTCAGATTCCTCTATAGGATTTTGAGATTCATAACTCCCACTCGGACTAGGAATCATTTCTTGATCAGTTGAATTATCAAGTATGTTTGACAACATTACCTGATCTTCTGAATTCAACATTTTGTACAGAGGCTCAACTTCACATATTTCACCCTTTTTGGGAAAATCATTTTCCAAAAATCTGACATCTCGTGATACAATTTCAGTAATACTTCTATCCTCCAGTTCATCGATGAACACATTATTTAGAGCGTTCAGAGTACCTTATAAAGATACATTTCTTTCCTTTTGGACTTAGTTTACCAAATTAACCGAAACGATCTTTAATATATGCAGCACAACCCCACGGTCGTATATCATTCAGGTTTGTTTTATGACATGTCCAAAGATCATAAGAAGTGGAAGACACTAAATTAGAAGGCACTTTGTTCAATATGTAAGCCGTAGTCAATAATGCATCTCCCCAGAAAGAGATAGACAAATTTGTCTGAGCCATCATTGATCTTGTCATGTCTAATAATATTTTATTCCTTCTTTCAGCTACATTTTGTTGAGGTATATAAGAAGTAGTTAACTGTCTGATAATACCTTTTTCAGTACATAATTCTTCAAATTATTTTGACAAATATTCACGTCCTCGATATGTTCTTAAAGCTTTTATGATTTTATCTAATTCATTTTCAACTTCATTCAAATATCTTTTAAAGCACTCAAGTTCTTCAGATTTATGAGAAATCAAATAGACATAACCAAAACGTGTGAAATCATCAATAAACGTAATGAAATATGTAGCACCAAACCTTTCCCTACATTCATTGGACCACAAATATCAGAATGAATTAATTGAAGTGGGGACTCAGCTCTCTTAGCCTTTCCAAATGGTTTACATGTAACCTTTCCAGCAAATCAATTTTCACAAGTTGACATTTCAGTTTTGGTGAAAGAACCCAAATGCCCTTCTTTTGCCAGTCTATTCATTCGATCTTGCCCTATGTGACCTAATCTAGCATGCCATATAATAACATCAACATCATTGTTACTTGAATAACATGTCACTACACAATGGTCAACATAATAGTCATAAGTTGAAAGATTACAATGTAATACGATAAAACGGTCATAACGAAGTCCAAAACCATATAAAACATTATCTAGAGTTACTCTAACACCATTACGACTAAAAAACAAATCAAAACCAATGTCTAAAGGAACAGAGATAGACACTAAGTTTCGTCAAATCTCGAAAGTATATAGGACGTCATGCAACATCAAGGAACATCCACCATGCAAGTCCACTTTGAAAGTGCCTATAACTTTGACTTCAAGCCTAGCATTATTTCCTACGTAGATCCACCTTGATTTAGATTAAACTCGACAAAACTCCACAAGCGCCTCTCTATCTTGACTCACCTGGTCGGTGGATCCTGAGTCTACAATCCACATAGGATAAGATTCAGTTAGTAAAGAAGTGCTAGAAACATATGTAGCACTTAGAGATGTGTTATTTAGCAAAAACTTTTTCCTTTCTTAGAATTTGGTTTCTTATTTTTCTTAGAGGGTCCTTCTCCAGTATCTTTGTCTTTCCCATTTCTTTGCAAGTTTTTCTTGCGCTTGAAACCTGAAGATTTTATACCACTTGACTCTGCCACAAAGGCGTTAGAAGCAACTTTAGCAGCACCAAGGCGCTCATCTTCAAGTTCAGCATTACGTGCAACATCGGAAAAAGTTTTGATGCTATCATTATGGGTCAAGTTAACCTTTAAATGTTCCCAATTATTGGGAAGAGACCGAATTACTGCCTGGACTTGTTTCTCATCTGAAAGAACATGGCCAGCACTATTGAGTTGAGTTATCATGTTTGACATCACCCTAAGGTGTTGTTTGATATTTTGATCATGACGCTTTTTATAAATGTTAGAGTCAACTCCGAAGATGGGTAACAGACGTACCCCCATATGTTCCTCGCAGATGTGCCCACATAGCATGAGTAGTTGGGAATTCCTCACATTCATGTATGAGGTCATAAACTGCAGAACTAACTATTATTCCACGTGCAGTGGAGTTAGCCTTTTTTCCAAGCTTTATAAGCTTCAAGATCCCTTCTGTGTTGTGCAGTATTACCCTCTTCTGGTTGATTCAAAACATGATTTATACCTTCCAAAGCATTTTGCTCTTCCAGTATATACCATATTTTACGACTCCAAATGTCATAATTATCACCGTTAAATTTTTCACCTTTTTTAAAGTAAGCAATGAATGTCTGTTATTGACATATAATTAGGCAAGAATTTTAACAATTATGCATGTGACATACACATTCAAGAAAATCAATTCTCATAACGATTTCATATTTAAATATAAAATCGAAAAGACACGTAAGCATCCATTAATCATTCACGAATTAAATATTTAACCAAAATTGGAAACTAACTTCTTAATGTGTATTTTAATAAATTGAAGACTTTAATAACAAGGATTTTTTAAGTCTAATAACATAATTTGAGAATAACAACAAACTACATAATTCATATCTTGAAATACAAATAAGCAATGAAATTTACAAGTAATTCAAAGACTAAAATCCTCCCACAAGTCTTCAAGACAACAAATGTAAACCCTAAATGGCTGACTGGGTCAAATGTCATGATAAATGTCACTCAATCTACTACCCCAAGGTTCACGGAAAGAGTCTGTTAAATAAGCTAAGGCTCTCCAATCTGAAATTTCCTTATATTCAGTCATTTCAGCCCATTTTATTTCAAAAAAGTAAATAAATTACGTCCTGACATATTAGGGGACATCTTCAATGACTCAAACTCTCTAATTTTCTCTATTTTTCCCTTTGAATGAACCTTAGGTTCCTTGACATATTTTGTTTTGCCCTTGGGACACCAATTTGTATGATTTCACGCCCTCGGAAACATGTCTTACAACGGCTTACTCTTCTACCTTGTCTCTTTGCTCGACTTTCAAAACTCCCACTTAGAGTAATTTGAGCATGTTCATGTTCAGCCATATATGAAATGGGAACAAAACGAAAATATGGTTAATACCATTTAATGCGACAAGATATGTCACAAATTTTCATAAAAGGTAAGGAACTGCTTAAGGAACATAAGGGTTAAACGAATTTATCGAAACCAATTTTAATGCACATATCAAAAAAAAAAAATCTAGTCACAACAATTGGTCAACATTCTTTATTAAATAAAGAAGATATCTCATGGCTTTATAATTTAATTCTAAAAACATCATTTTTTAAGCGCCCAAAATTAAATTATAGATCTACCATAGTAATTTAAATAATTTTCCTCAAAAAATATTGGAGTAAGAGGTATTACTAATAATCCAAGTACAAGTAAGTTTTTATATATTATTATTATTTATATATATATATATATATATATATATATATATATATATATATATATATATATATATATATACTTGTACAACTTACTGCAAATTAGTTTCAATGGTAAGTCAAATTAATAGTGACTACTCTTTCACATGAAATAAATAGTACAAACACCTTTTTTATTTATTTGAAGAATTTTTTTTTGAGGAAATAACGGAGAGAGACCTTTTCAAACTCATTTTTTTTTTATTTTTTTTTTAAAAATAACGTGACAGCCCACTTTTTGGGCCCTTTTCTACTATAAGTAGGTCATATATCATCTCAAAAAATAAGAAAAATTCATTAAAAAAACTACAACATAATTTATTCTTTTTTTTCTTTATTCTGTCAAGAACAGTGGATAACATTCAAATATTTTAAAAACAAATCATCTATCCTTTCCTTTTGTTTTCCAAATCATATTTCAACATGAATTGTTATACTTCATTGAAAATTCATGAAAGAAACAAAGTAAATCCCAAATTCGCAGGGCTCAAACAACATTAGCTCCTTCAAAAGACACAGGATTCATATATTTAATCATTCATTTGTTCTTCTATACTTTCCAACAAGTAAGTAACACTTATTTTACATTAAGAGTCTACTTGCATAGAATTGGACATATATATTATTAACAACTATCTCATAACAACAAATTACAAGAAACAATTTTGTACAATTTTCAAACAAGGAGCAAACCAACCAGGCTCTGATGCCATTTGTAGGATTTATAGAAAGAAATTAACAAATGTGTACCCTTATAGTTTTGCAGGGGAAGTCGATTTCTCCAAAGTCCTGCTTTGAATCACTAGGAATCAAAGATCGATTCACAAATTAAATGTATCTTCAGGAAAAAAGAAGTTCTCTTTCTTTCTTCTGATTTGTGTTTGTGTTGTTTTTTGTTTTTTTACATTGTCTCTCACAACCCCCTTTTTTTTTTTTACCGTAAAAGAATAAATCCTTTTAAAAAGGCGATTGGGAAGGTTTTCAATTTTATAAATGTTCCCCCCTTCCTTTTTCAAATAAGAGATAAGTAATTCTTATCTCTTATCAGACATTAATCTCTTGGGTCGGGTCGGGTCGGGTCGGGTCGGTCCACATGGGCGACCCATGACCCTAAACTTACAATTTATTTTGGAAAACTCAACTGTTACCCTTTCTCAGTGGTCAAAATTTATTAGGATAAGTTGATGGATCTTTTCCATGTCTGTCGTCCCATATTATCATAGTAGGAAAAGAAGACCCTGAGATTGATCCTCATCATGGACAATGGATTTACCAGGATGAACTCACATTAAGTTTGCTTATATCTTCTCTTTTTGAAGAGACCTTACTGATTGTGATTGGTCTCGCTACATCTAAAGAAGTCTGGGATACTCCTGAAAAGGCTCTTTCTTAACCCTCCCATACTCGAATTCTTAACCCCCATATGTCCCTTCAAAATCTCAAGCAAGATGATCTTCCTGTCACCCAATATCTTCAAAAGGCTAAGCTTATTTCTGATAAGTTAGCTGCCGTTGGTAGACCTCTTTGTCTTGGATCTTAATATCTATATTTTTAAAGGTCTTTGTGCTAACTTTAAGGACCTTGTAACTGCTCTTTCTACAAGGCCTGAACCCGTGACATATTCTGAACTTCATAGTTTGTTACTTAATCATGAGTTCATACATGGACACACCTTATCTTACCTCACTATATCACCCCTTCCACATACTGACCAACATGTTGGTTACTTCAGTCAATGATCCAACACCATCAACGATCGCTCTCAAAATAATACCTCCAATTATCGTGGTCGTGAAAGAAACTCTAGAGGAAGAGGTTGTAGAGGTGGACGTTTCTCATCCTCTAGAAATAATTTGAGTGGTCAACCTTGGCAGCCGTCTCTTGACAGCAAAGATGGCTGCCAAATATGTAATGGCACCAATCACTTAGCCAACACATGCTTCCAGCGTTATAGTCACACGATTAATCCTTCCGCATATCTCTCTCATCAGGAACCAATTCCATTAACTCAATCATGGTTCATGGATATTGTAGCAACACATCATATAACGCCAGATCTCTCAGACATTCATCAAGCAGAGCCATATAAAGGGATCCGATCAATTACATGTTGGCAATGGGGCTGGTTTATGTTGTGAACCAAGCTGACTCCGTAAGGGCCTATGGGCTATTAGAGACTTTTATTTGAGATCCAGGCCCAATAACCATTTGTTAAAAAGGACTAGAAGTTAGAAGAATGGTTAGAAAAATAATGTGGAAGTTTTGGTTTTCAGTTTCCTCTCATCCTCTTTCTCTGGTCTAGTATCCCATCCCCTTCTTGTTACCTTTCTTCCATGTATCTGTAATTATGTAATTAGTATGTTATAACTCTGTTGTGCGTATTATACATTGTAATTTGTATTTAACATAACAATATGTATCAGTGTTTATATTAGAAATCGGGTTTGTTTCATTGGTGCTTTCATCCAGAGGTCTTCAATGGAGGACCAAATATCTCGAACAATTGAAGATTCAATTAATGTCATGAAGAATGCTTGGTCGAAGGATCTCACTGAAATTCGTTCACTGTTACAAGAGTTGGTTGGAAACCTTCCAACGAGTAAACCAAGTCCGGTGGAATTTCAACGATTCTGTTGCCAGAATCCAGATTTCTGGATTTCTCAGGCTGAAAGCTACTTTGAGTTCTATGAAATTACAGAAAACCACAAGTTATATCTCGCCTCGTGCTATCTCGACGGGGCAGCGGTGACATGGTGCCAATGGCTTTTCCAGAACAAACAATTGGTAGATTGGAAACACTTCACTGCGAAAGTGTTAATTCGTTTCCGCAAACGACATCTCAAATCACAGGAAGGTCGGTTGGCCAATCTCTGGCAGGTACCCACTGTGACTGAGTACCCAAATCCTTTTGAGGCTATTTCGCCAGGCTTCAGTGAGCCAGATATACTTTCACCATGTCTTGCATACGTGCATCCACAAAGTAGCCATATATCCAATTCGTTGTTGCCTCAGAACTTTGATGAGAAATCTGAATACCCGACCAATATTGATGCGCACAAGATGTTCGACAAAATGTCAAATAACTGCCCCAAGATATTCACCTTGGCGCCATTAGATGATCAAATTGAAATGTCTGATGAAGATGATATATATCTTGACATCATCAAAATCCAACAGTTTCGTGGAAATTCCCAAAGAGATATGTCACAGAGGTATGTTACATCAATTTCTTTGGATTCTGACTCTCCGAAACAACAAATTGAAAGAACTTCCTTTGAAGACATGTATCTTCTTGAATTTTTCTCGGAGCATGAGACTAAGTCAGTACTTTTGTTGGGATCTATTGACATGTTTTGCTTCATCGCGTATGTTAATTATATGACTAAAGTGTGGGATCCAGGACGACGATGGTTTATGCATTTTTCCATTTTGCTTTCTAATATTCCAGGGTCAGTTGTTGCTTCTTTGCAATTTAATTACAATTACACCCACTTGGAAATGAACACTCGGAATAAGGATTGGGAGAAGAACTTCAGGGCAGTGTTTGCTTTCCGTTCTCAATGCATAAATTTGAAATTTGATACAAGTTTGGAGTGCAGAAGAATGATACATCCTACAATAAGTCTTGCTATCTTCGTACAATCATTGCGGTCATTAACTGATTTTCCTACTTCTCTCGCTGAAGATAGTTCCTCACCAATGATGCATAATTATTGGACTTGCTATTTTACCACGACATTAACTGATTTTTTTACTGAAAAATTAATCAGTTCTCCATATCATAAAGTTGGAAAATTTCACAGAGAAGGAATAACACTAGTTTATCCTTGTGTCATAGCCAGACAAACAGAGAAAATTTCTAGAGGTCAAATTGCTTTTAAAATGATTTTAGTCTCTGTCTTTGATCCTGGAGGAGGTACTTTTGATGTACCAATTCTTGAAGACATGGATGGTGTCCTTTTGGAAATCTCCAAAACAATAATAATGTATCTATATGCCACATGTCTCTCTCTGCCAACAAACGTGATCTTCATCAATTGACATTGAAAGTGCTCATCAATTTGATATCAATTCTACTATATTGGCATTTTTCCACAGCTAACCCTTTGGATGGACAATATAGAGAATTGTCCAACACAATTGCACGAGCAAAAAGATTGAAGTGCGACGTGAAGTTTGCAATTTTAAGAGATAGGTATGCATATGTTCAGGCAAAGTGGCTAACTGCGGTTGAATTGGTGAGATTAGTTTCAGTTGCTACTGCTGCTTTAACTAATAGTGGACTTAGAAGCATTGAAGAGTAACTCATGGAAAATGAAGGCCTGACCATTAATGTAATTACAGGGCACTGGGGATGATTTATCAGTATTTAAGGTTAGCAACTCTTGGTTTCATTCTAACACTGAAGCAGTAGCTCGCGACTCACCTTCAAGCCTGGACAGATTTACTATTGTAAGGTCACGATGGCTCCACTCGAACCTTGAGGACAAGGTTCTTTTTGAGGTCGGGAGTATTGTTGTGAACCAAGCTGACTCCGTAAGGGCCTATGGGCTATTAGAGACTTTTATTTGAGATCCAGGCCCAATAACCATTTGTTAAAAAGGACTAGAAGTTAGAAGAACGGTTAGAAAAATAATGTGAAAGTTTTGGTTTTCAGTTTCCTCTCATCCCCTTTCTCTGCTCTAGTATCCCATCCCCTGCTAGTTACCTTTCTTCTATGTGTCTTTCTATGTGTCTGTAATTAGTATGTTATAACTCTGTTGTGCGTATTATACGTTGTAATTTGTATTTACATAACAATATATATCAGTGTTTATATTAGAAATCGGGTTTTGTTTCAGTTTACCTATCCACCACACTGGTAATTCATTCATTCACTAATCAAATAAATCCTTTCATCTCAGTAATGTTCTTCATGTTCCATCAATTACTAAGCAATTACTTTCTGTTCAGAGTTTTGCTTATGACAATAGAGCCTTCTTTGAATTTTATCCTGCTTATTTTCTTGTTAAGGATCAAGTTACCAGGAAAGTCCTTCTTTCCGGTGCGAGTAAAGAAGGTCTCTACACTCTCCCACTAAAGCTCATAGAACTAGTATTGTTAATGCTCCTACATCAGATGCAATACTACTGCAGCCGTAAATATAAATAAAAACAGAAAGAAAGTTACACCTTCTTCATATACAATTTTGTGTATTTTAAAATGCACAACGAGATTTTAGTGCAACGTCTTCAATGTTTAATCGGTATTCACTGAGACCTAAAGTGGCAAGTAGAATCAATGAAGTCAATTTCTATCCTGGATTTAGTTTAACTATTGAAATATCTCTTATTAATTTGGTAGCTTGGGACCTTGTTGTTCAGGTAAACAAAGAAGAGGACCAAAAAGCAACGGGAAAAAGAAAACTACAAGCATTCGAATTGAAGTGTGTGCTTCTGAAAGATGAAGAAAAAGGAAAGTGTCCCAAGTCAGAAATATATGAATTGAAGCCCATTAAAGTGCGAATTCTAGTAATATATATTTCAATTTTTTGTCATAAATTTATCAGAGTTAACTTTAATTTTCACATAATTGTGATAGATTTTCTTTGATCTTTCAAGATATGAATAGATGTAGAAAACTAGGCGCAACACTCACGTTCTTCCTTATCTCTGTTCCTCTTTTCTTAAGAATCTATAAGGAAAAAGAGTAATTACACATATATGTAAATTACGATGCATGGGGAAGGGTGGAGCTGCTTGCTAGTACTGGAGAAGGTTATGTTATTAATTTCTATTTTGTAGACTCACATCTTAATATACTAGTCCTTGAAATGTGTGTTGCACGTTTATCTCCTAATTGACATTAGAAAAGTTAATTTATATATTATCATAGTGGAACGTACATAAATTCATTGCTAAGTTCAAATCTAAGTCCTTTTGTTATGTGAGTTTAACATAAGAATATATCTCTTTCACAAAATATAACATTAAAATCTTGTATGAGATGTTGGAGGTTTGATATTTTGAATGCTTCATGAAAAAATAAACTTTTATTAAATCAGAGGAATTAATATTATTTAATTACTAAACATAAGTTTTAATAATCAACAGCGAAATTGTCTATAAAAAAGATACATATAAAGAAAAATATTACAAAATGTCTAGGTCGTGTGACATTAAATTTACAGAAAAAATTACAAGTTCAAACGGAAAGGAAAGAAAAATAAATAAAGACATGGCATCCATAATAAAAGAATTCACATTAAAATATATATACAACATTATTGTCATATTGATTGAATTACATTTTGGTAGAAGTCGACTTGCTATAGACAATATGTTTCATATGTATAAAAAACTAAAATCATAAAAAAAACATAAAAGAAAGCATGAACATGTTAAAAATACAGATACACTATATTTAGTTAACTATATATTAAAGGATCTATAGATAAAAAATTAAATATGAATTCTAATACAGTAAAATTCAATGTAATCTTTAGTCATTTTTTACTTTACATTACTTTTTATTTTATTTATGCTTTTTCACTAATTTTTGTACCTCTCTGTAATAGTTAAGTACACTAATTTTCTAAACATTTGAGATTACATATAAAAAGAAAAAAAAGTACAAACATATTGTTTTAAAAAGATAAATGATAACCTAACAATAAAGAAGACATAACTATTGATGTTTATCAAAGACTTTCTCTTTTACGGGTTTAGTTGTGAAAATATCTATGTGATTGAAACATGCTTACCCTCAAAATAATTAATTATAAAAATAGTTTGGGATTAGCTTTATAATATTAGAAAAAATGCACAAGTACTCCCTACACAATGACCGAAATCCCAAAGTCACACCTTAACTAAATTAAGGTCCTATTACCCCCCTGAATTTATTTTCTTTGTAATTTTGTGAACCTTTTTTACTTATGTGACATCTAAATATCTTTTACACGCGTCAATTGTGTGGAGTCATGGAGTGTGCCACGTAAGACAAGAGGTGTAGAAAATTACCAAAAAATAAGTTCGGGGAGTAATAGAACCTTAGTTTAGTTAAGGTGTAACTCTGGGATTTCGGCTATAGTCTAGGTGGATACTTGTGCATTTCATATTGGAGAATATTCATCTTATAACTGTGATAATTTACATATTTCTTAACAAAAAAAAGATCAATATGCATGACTTTTTAAAGAAAACTTATAAATAAATCAGTAAGAATTCTTATAATTACTTGGTAATGAAAATTTTAAAACTGATGTAGACTAACCTAATGTAGATAGTAAGATGATCACAAACTTGAATGAAAGAAGGGTATATAAATAATGTTGTGTGAGTGTCTTTGATAGACTCTTCACTACCCCCACTTATCTTACAAATTTAAATTCAATGTTATTAGACTCTTCATTAACCACATTTAATTAGTATATGAATATATGATTGCATTAAGAACTTGTTTGATGCATGAGTTTAAATATAGCTATTACTTAATATTTAATTAATTAAATATATAATAATATTCAATTTATTTTAGGATTAAGATAAGGGCAAAATGGTAATCCAACTATGATATTAAGAGCTTCCCACTAATAATAAAACTAGTCCTTATAATTTAACTTCAACCAATCAATATAATTCTTTGAATTAATCTCAATCATATCAGACTGAAAACTATTTTATCAAAATTAAAGGAACCGAAGGCCCAATTTTTACCGTAGTCTCATGCTTTAAAATTCTCAAACTAAGCATCAAAATGTTCACAAGAACTTTTGGATTTTCTTAAATATTCAACATTTCAGTTTATCTTTTAATAGACTTAACTATACAATTGATAATCTCAATGTGATCAAACACACACACAAAAAAAAAGGGAAATCAACCGGACTAAGTGATGACAATCCTTGTAACTTTATTATTTTATACTTAGCAACACAGTTTTGAAATATTCAACTGGGATATTCATGTTTTTTGTTCCAATAAACCAATCCGTTATAATAGTGATGACATGTGAAAAGGGGATACCTTTATTTACATCTGATTGAATTAAGTTGAGTATAAATTATGACTCACGTGATTTTATCAAACAATTGAAAAAATGAAACTCATCAATTGAAGTTGATTAGAATCTTCATCTTAGCAATCAGAGAAAGGAAGAAAGCATAATCCTTCAACATGAGTTTTTTCTGTTCTACTGAATCATGATAGACTTGTGGTTAAAGTGACTTTAATACGTAAACGGATTAATTGTTTGAAAAATTCAAAAAATATACGTTAATTTTTCCTTTGTCTTGGAATAGTGCTATAAGAACATGAAATTCTTCAGTTTTCAAAATTTTCATGTTTTGGATTGTGAAAAGAGAGGTATCCACGAAAGAGAATGAGGATTTTGGGAGGGAGAACTCTCTAAAGGAAGAAAGCGTTTTTGAACTGGCTTGATTGCAATTAATTAAGGTCACTCATCATATATCATATTATATATTACTATAAGTGGGAAGAGCTTAACCCTAAAGGTGATTTACTGTTTTGATCCTAAAATATTACTTAAATATTAGTTTATTATAAGAAAATTTGTTATAATCTCATTCGTAATTTAATTCTCTAGAAACGTATAGTTTCTGCTCAGCGTCCCTCGATTAGTGTAGCAGCCTTTTTCCAACGCCCATGTTCCATTACCTTAATTATAAGCTGATCCAAAACTTTTTTCAGATTCTTCACTCATTTATATAAATGTATCTCGCAACATGTCATTGTCCATTAATCTGTTTCTTTTTCCTGTGCCACATTCAAATACATAAGGTAAATATTTTTCCCCTCTTTATTTATCAAGTGTTGCTCTGTTTTCCTATTCACTGCGTATGTCATTATGTAGGTTATTTCGTTTCATTCTCTTTATCATGTCTCGTATTGATATTATTATTTCTGTGATATTGTTATTTAAGCCTAGAAGCTATAGCTAGAGGCAAACTACATCTACGGTTTTATGAACTCTCCTTGTTGCTTGAAACCTTTGTGTCTTGCTTCTCTTCTTGACTACCCTCAATGTCCTTTACGATTGTGGGCTGAGCAGAGGCATGAAGCTCCTTTTTCAACTCACTTTCAAACTCCTTTGCATCCTGTAGTATGAGATATGTTAGGAATTATGAAATGCATTACCTTGACAAGATCACCTACTATATCCTACAAGAAAGTTGAGCTAAAAGTATGATGACGACTAGTGTCTTCAATTGTTTTGACTAAGCACACAGGTGGTAATTTACTTATGTAAAGTCAATACATATATCTTTCTATTTTAATGTAGTGGCTGGCTTGTGAGCATTTACTAGTTTTTCCATTGTATTAAGAAACTAGGTAAATTGTCCACGCTTCGCACGGTGGTATACTACGTCAATAATCTATTTCTGAACATTTGATAATATAGATGCTATCGACAGGGTACACCCCTACGATATATTTTTAAGAATATTTTATTCAAAGAATAAATGGAAGTATTTATGAATTTTGTTATTAATTCTTCATTTTACTATAGTTGTTCATCACAAAAGTCTTTAAAAAAGATATGTAATTGCTTCATTGTCTATATTTGTATTTTCAAAAAGTTGTAAAAAAAAATTATTCATCAATTGTGAGAGTTTTTCTCCTATTCAAGGCCTCAACATACAGAATCTAAATATTATACATCTTATATAATTGGCATAATACATAAATATGCCCTTTAACTTGGCTTCGAATCACATTTATGCCCTTCAACTTTGGGTGTGCACAAGTAGACACTTAAACTTGTATAAAGTTGAACAAATAAAAACACATGTCCTACATGTCATCCTACGTGTAACTTTTTTGTCCTATGTGGTGTCTTAAGTGTATTGTGCCATGTAGAACTTATGTGTTTATTTATTTAAAAGTTGGATAGTTAAAGTGCCTGTTTGTGCATTATGAAAGTTGGAGGTCAAAGTTAAAATTTGACGTCAAGTTTAGGGTCCAATATATGTATTATGCCTATATAATTAGTTGTACTTGATAAGTTAAATAAAATATAAAAACACATCTCTTGGAGTTTAATGAAATAATGTATGTCGCTCAAGTAATTTGAATTAAATAATGTCTTGGCCAGTACCGTATTCAAAATCATACGTAGTCTATGACACTATTTTGATAGCCAAAAGACTTATTTAGTCATTTATATTTCGATCAATATGGTTAAAACTTTATTTTTGGGGACTTTTAATCTAAAGTATAAGAAGATAATTATTTCTTTAATATTTGATTAATATATATTCAGCCTACTTTGAGGGGTAATTCATTGACTTCAATACAATATTTGAACCCCAAACGTTTGATTAAGGTTGAGAACAATACTTACATTCCACTACATTCCTTTAGTTTTTGGATGTCACTAATCGATTGAATGACTCAATAAGATAGAAATTTAAATAAATAGAATTCCAAGGTAGTGTGGAACCACCATAACTTTTGAACACTCTATATCCCTTATGGGATATCTGATGGATCTTTTAGCCACTGAAAACTCTATAAAAATTAAAGTCATATATTTTACAAGTTTAAGAATTCTAATCTTCATGATACCAATAGTCTAATGATTATATCAAACTCTTGATTGATATATCTTTACTTTAACATAATGATCAAAAGCATAAACATAAACAACAAAGTTCTAAACATGTACTCAAAAACAAAAAGTAATAACATAAGCATAAATTAGTGAATGTAAAAACTTACCAGGACCTGCAATAATAAAATGAAATATAAAGGAAAAAATCAAGACCATTGAATGCACATTGTTCCCTTAAGGAAATTATTTCATTCTAGTACCGGAGGTTTAAAGGAATAGATCCTCTCAGGACAGAAAAATTCTATTCACCAGTGTGTTGATACAAAAACAATGGTGTCAGTGCAAAATAAACGAATATTTAATTGTGTATAAGAAGAAGAAGTTCAGAACTTTCGTTGTTTTAAAATGAGAGGAAATCTCTATTTACAGACAACAAAGGGTAGTGTAAATAAATGCTTATAGTGTTGGAAAGGACACAACTCTTTGGACAAGTCACAATCTTTCCTAAAAGTCACAATTTTTCATAAAAGTTGCAACTCTTCATAAAAATCGCAGCTCTTCATTAAAGTTGTAACTCTTCATAAAATTCGAAACTCGTCGAAAAAGTCGCAATTACTCATAAAAAGGTCACAACTTTTTGTAAAAGTCGTAACTTTTCATAAAAGTAACAACTTTTTATAAAAGTAAGAACTTTTAATGAAAGGGAAGGCCAATTTTGAAAATATATAAGTTAAAAGAGAATCCTTGTTTGTAGTGGCGCCACATAAGCGGGTCGATGATTCTTTTTTATATAAATACTAGGTAATTTGTCCGCGCTTTGCGCGGTCATAAATAATGATTGCATTTATCTTGCAAATAATTTTTTTACTAATATACATACATTAAAAATAATGGGAAAATAGGTTCTTAAAAAACAATTTACAATATTCCAACATGAATTTAATTATTTGTCATTATCACATAACTCAAGAACCTCTAATGAATGAATTATTCATGAAATAATGAATCGTTGGTTCTTTAGTCAACATTACAAGGAAAATAAATAAGAAAATAAGAATATATACAAAGACATTTCGTAATAAAAATAAACATTTAAGATGCATAGATTATAGAATTTTGATTATATGTCTTAGGAAAAAAATCAAAAAATTATTAACATATTCAAAAAATAAAATAAAAATTAATCTTGAATATGAAAGAATTATAACTTTTGAACTTGCATAATGATTTTCTTCAATTGATAAGTGAGAAATTTCATATCTATGTAAATATAGATAATATGTAAGCTTATATATAGTACTTTTAATTTATAGAATTTGATATACAATATCAAAACATGAATCTTGGAACTGAGTACCATAATTATTTTTTGCACAGTGAATATATGTACTATATGTGTATATGTTAAATATAACCGGAAACAATAACATTGCAGAAACATAAACAACAGAGTTTAAAACATGTACTCATAAACAATAATTAATATCATAAGCATAAATTAATGAGTGTAAGAAAAATACACCATGATATGTAAAAATAGAATGAAATAGAAAGGAAAAAATCGAGTCTACTGAATGCACATTGTCCCCTTAAAAAAACTATTTTCCTTCAATACCAGATGTTTAAAGAATTACATTAGCAAAGTACACGAATATTTAATATTGCGGAAGTAGAAGAAGAAGATCACAATTTTGGCTATTTTAAAATGAGAGAAAATACCTCTATTTATAGACAACAAAGGGTAGTGTGAACAAATGTTTATTGTGCCTTATCAGAAAGGGTACAACTATTTGGAAAAGTTGCAACCCTTCAGAAAGTTCACAACATTTAATAAAAGTCACAATTTTTCATAAAGTCGCAACTTTTCATAAAAGTCAAAACTTTTTATAAAAATCGCAACTCTTCATTAAAGTCGCAATTTTTAAGAAAAGTAACAACTTTTGAGAAAAGTGGCAACTCTTCATTAAAGTCGCAACTTTTTATAAAAGTCACATCTTTTCATGAAAGAGGAGGGCTAGTTTTGGCACAACTTTTGATAAAAGTCGCAACTCTTCATTAAAGTCACAACTTTTCATAAAAGTCACAACATCTGATAAAAGTCGCAACTCTTCATTAAAGTGACAACTTTTCATAAAAGTCCCAACTCTTCATTAAAGTCACAACTTTTCATAAAAGTCACATCTTTTCATGTAAAAGGAAGGCTAGTTTTGAAAATAAATAAATTTAAAAGGATATTCTTGCTTGTGGTGGCGCCACGTAGGCGGGCCTACGATTCTCTTTTATATAAATATATGATATGATAGATGATTATTGAATGTGATTTTTATTTGTTGGCCTTAATGTACCCGCATGAATGGGAGTACTGATATATTTGTTTACTCGAACAGATTCTTCACTAATCTATATCTATATTACCTTAAAAATATGAACTCCTAACTTCAATATTAAATTACTATAATATCCCTAACTTTAAGTTGTGACTTTTTCGATGAGTTGTGACTTTTCGACAAGTTGTGACTTATTTCGAAGGATTGTGATTTTTCGATGAGTTGTGACTTTTCCAAAGACTTGTGACCTTTTCAATAAGTTGTGACTTTTTCAAGAGTTGCGATTTTTTTAATAAGTTGTGACTTTTCCAAAGAGTTGTAACTTTTTCAAAGAGTTGTGAGTTTTCATTACATTGTGACTTTTCCAAAGTGTTGTGACTTCTCGGAAAGGTCATGAGCTTTCAAATAAGACACAAAAAATATTTGTTCATACTACCCTTTGTTTACTATAAATAGTGGGACTTCCTCTCATTTTCCAACCACATTTTTTTCTAATATTCTACTCTTCTTATTCTTCCCTTTTAATTATATTTTTTGTGTAATTTATTGTCGTCTGATTGAGTTCAAAGTTTAGCAGAATATGAGGTAGCACTATTCTGATGAAGTAAGTCGTCTATCCTAAGAGGTTATATGCTATAAACTCAAGTACTTGAGAAAAATAATATAATTTTGATGATATAACAACTATTTTTTGCATAATGTGCATATTAGTATGTAATGTTCCAATATATGAAGTTAACATGATGTAGTCGAAATTCATTTGTTTTTGTTAGCAATTTCTCATGTGATGTAGATATATGCTTTTGAATATTTCTTTTCCAAATTTAGAGAATTGTCACGATTTGTTTTTGATGCGTATAACAAAAAAAGTTCTATTTAAAAAAGTTATTACTATATAAACATTATCCTTTTGTTCTACTTATTATTATTTCTCAATATTTCAGTATCTAGATGAAGAAGTCCATATGACTTGTAATAGGCTAATAGCACCAATTGAAGTTTGTATTAGTTTAATTTTTATTATTTATTTAATAGCTAATATTATGAGATAAATATTTTCATTAATGAAAATATATATTTATATTTGGGTAGATATTTATATTTACATTAGTGTATTATATTTGTCACAAATGTATTATCAAGTTAACAAGATCTTCTAACTTGAAAATATATAATTTTAAAATGTTCCGAGTTCTTTTTTTTTTTTTTAAAAAAAACTCACAACAAATGTGAAAATATTAGGATATATAAAATGTAGTTGTTCTCTTCACATGTTCATATGTCATCATGTAAAACACATCTAGTTAGATGACAAGAAAAATACAAAACAAATATTGTCTATAAAGTTATATTAGTGAGATAAGAATAATTACATTATTTGACCTAATCAATTGAAATAAATATATACCTAATTGTATTTAACTAATAAGAATTTTCATTGACATATATATATATATATATATATATATATATATATATATATATATATATATATATATATATATATATATATATATATATATATATATATATATATATATATATATATATATATATATATACATATATATATATATATATACATATATATATACATATATGTATACATATATATATATATATATATATATATATATATATATATATATATATATATATATATATATATATATATATATATATATATATATATATATATATATATATATATATATATATATATATATGTATAGATATAGATAGATATAGATATAGATAGATATATACATATATATATATATGTATACATATATATATATGTATATATATATGTATATATATATATATATACATATATATATACATATATATATATGACGATCCACATTGAACATTCACAAAAGAACCTGCAATATTATTTTTTGCTAAGCTTATTATTCAACTCTTCGCTTAAATAAGCAATACTATTTACAATATATGTATCTTTATTGGATACTTACACAAACTTGTATCATATATTGCACTATTATATATTTTTATTTAACAACTCAAGTATTTACAAATATTAAGTGATTTTTTCCAGTTATTTAATAGTATGGGATACACATGCATCAATTTCAGCTCAATTATCCAACAATATATAAACAAAGAAACACGTGAATACCACCTATCGATCAATTCCTTGCTTTGATGAAGGAAGTGGTATTGTTATTTCTGGTATGTCACGTAAATTTGTTTTCTTCTTTATCAATAGCCATTTCGTTTCCCCTATTTTCTATTTATTCTTTGGGAAGTTTGGAATTTGGAGTAGGCTGTTCGAACTTTCGCGTATTTTGATTTGGGGTTTCTCTGAATTGTTCAATTTTGCTTATTTTTACTGATTGTTTAGAAAGAATGTTCTTTACCTATGTTTATTTAGTGTTTTTATGGTGAAATTGAGTTATGTGGTGTCATTTTTTATCAGTTTTTGTTTAGTGGGTGATTGAAATTTGCTTTTATATTGGTTATGAATCAGTAACATAAGCAAAAAATGTGAAAGATCATACCTTTTTTGTCTGTTGTAACAAAGATTGCTCTTTTTTTTTATTTTTTATGTTTGTGTTTAGTTCTATGGTGTATGAATTGGATATTTGAGAATTTGAGTTCTGCAGGCATCCTTGCAAAGTGCTTAGACCGTGCTTCTTCCTTTTTTTGGGTATAGATTTCACTTAAGTAGATAAGCTAACAAGCCAAAGATGCAGCTACTAATGCTTGCATTAGGATAAATTCACATCACACCTCTTGTGGTGAGGACATCCATATCCGAAGCGAAATGTATAAAATGTCTCATATGGAAACAAATCAGCTCTTTTTCCCTTACGGATAAGCTTTGTACTGCTTCTGCAGAGTCGAATATAGCTAAATGGTAAACAATTAAAAGATTCAGTAGGCTTTAGAAACTTGTAAGGAAAACTAAATATATAACATTTGCATTGTAAATCAGGGACAAGTATATTTTTTTGCATAAATTTTGTTGTTTATAAAATTCCTATGTATCCAATAACCTACAAGAATTAAATCAACAATCATTAACCAATTCTTCAAAAAGATCTTGTTGTTCCCATTATAATATGGAATAAGTGTTACCTGTGTAGCTGTTAGCGGAAACGTGAAACTAAAGAACAAGGAAGAACAACAATATTTAACGTGGTTCGGATCAAAATGATCCTATGTCCACCAAAGAATAACTGCACTGATATTTATTTCACTCTATAAAGAATACAAGTGAAATACTACAAGAGAGAGAACACAAATGCCTTAGAAGGTGAGAAGGCAAGTGAGAGGATGATTTGAAAATAAATTAAGAGCTACCTATTTATAGGAATAAATTCATCCTATTGATGTCATCCATGACATCACTATGTGTCAAAATTGTCAAGGTTAAGAATATGAAACCATTTTATGGTTTGCCTAAATTTCACCTACCAAGATATAATCTTTGACTTTTATTTTGTACTAATTATCTTCCTACTAAATATTCATGTTAATTCATCTTCCATTTAGTTTGATTCCACAAGAACCAAAACCAACTCTTTCAATCTCCACCTTGGTTTGTGTTCCAAGCATGCGTATAAACAACTCCGGCCAAAACTTCTAAGCTTACTGGGCAATCCCATTGTAAGAAACAAGAAGAATCAAACCTTTGTTGAACATACCAGCTCCACCTAGCAGTTGTTCTCTTAGAGTTGCATCAATTGATGCATACTCCCGCCAAGTCCTTGCAGTGTGCAAACTTGGCAAGCGGGACTATTTTGGTCAACACGTCTGCAGCGTTATCGTCTGTGATAACCTTCTCAACCTTGATAGCTCCCTTTTCTACGGCATCTCGAATAAAATGAAATCTGACATCAATGTGTTTGGTGCGCTCATGAAATCTTTGATTTTTAATCAAATGAATAGCACTTTGACTATCACATTTTAGAATTGATTCAAGCTGAACTGAACTCAATTCTGCCACCAAACCTTTCAACCAGATAGCTTCTTTCACTGCCTCCGTTGCTGCCATATATTCTGCCTCTGTTGTAGATAAAGCGACAATCGACTGTAAAGTCGATTTCCAACTAACGGCACTACCGACGAGAGTAAAGATGTATCCAGTTGTGGACCTCCTTCGATCAAGATCCCCTGCATAGTAAGAATCTACATAACCGAAAATTGAAATACCTTCACTTTTCCGGAAGGTTAGGCCAACATCAGGAGCTCCTTTGAGATATCTCAATATCCACTTGACAACTTCCCAGTGCCTTTTTCCTGGATTTGCCATGTACTTGCTTACCACACTTACAGATTGGGCAATTCTGGACGTGTGCATACCATAGCATACATAATGCTACCAACTGCACTCGCATAAGGAACCTTTGACATATGCTCCACCTCATCCATAGATTGAGGCATTTGTAACTCTGAAAGCTTGAAATGAGAAGCTAACGGTGTACTTACAGGCTTGCTCATATGCATATTGAATCTTTCAAGAACTTTTCCGATGTACTTCTTCTGAGAAAGATGTACAACACCATTTTCTCTTGAAATTTCCATTCCAAGGATTTTCTTTGCAACTCCTAGATCCTTCATGTCAAATTCCTTGCTCAACAGTTTCTTCAAAATATTTATCTCTGTGATGTTGTTAGCAGCAATAAGCATATCATCAACATACAACAATAGATAAATCATAGAGTTACCAGACATCTTATTGTGATACACACAACTATCAAATGCACTCCTCGAAAATCCATGTGTAGTCATGAATGCATCAAACCTCTTGTACCACTATCTAGGGGATTGCTTCAAACCATACAAAGATTCTTCAATTGGCATACATGGTCTTCTTTTCCTTCCGCTAGGAAACCTTCAGGCTGATCCATATAGATTGTCTCTTCTAGATCACCATGTAAGAAAGCAGTTTTGACATCAAGCTGTTGAAGCTCTAAATCAAATTGTGCAACCAATGCTAGTAGCACGCGAATTGAGCTATGTTTCACGACTGGAGAAAAGATCTCATTGTAGTCAATTCCCTCCTTCTGACTGAAACCCTTTGCAACCAATCTCGCCTTGAACCTAGCAGCTTCCACTTCTGGAACACCTTCTTTCTTTCTGTAGACCCATTTGCATCCAACTGTCCTCATCCCCTTTGGCCTTTTACTAAGACCCATGTCTCATTTTTGTGAAGAGACTCCATCTCTTCCATCATGGCTAACTATCATTGTGCAGCATCTTTGCAAGAAGTTGCATCAACATACGAAGAGGGCTCGAGATCCTTAATCTCTTCTTCTGCAGCTACGAACGCATGTGCAATCAGATTTTCTTGCTCTATAAGACGTTCCGGTTTCCGTAGATGCCTTTTGCCCCTTCCCTTCGCAATTGTGTATGGTTCATTGGAAGCAAGTTCTTCAAGATCTGCATCTTTTGACTCATCAATTTGAGTCTCTTGATCCCGTTCCTTGGTAAGCTCCACCGGTAGCTCCACCTGCTCGTTGTTCTCGTTTCTAGATAACTCCACAGAAACTTTACGAGGATCAAGTATAGAGGATTCATCAATGGTAACATCTCTACTAACTACAAATTTGAGTAAAGACAAACACCATAGTTTGTACCCTTTTACTCCATCTA
This sequence comes from Solanum sitiens, assembly GCA_016801875.1. NCBI lineage: Eukaryota > Viridiplantae > Streptophyta > Magnoliopsida > Solanales > Solanaceae > Solanum > Solanum sitiens. The sequence goes on along the minus strand of JABWTJ010000104.1, from coordinate 1,659,807 downwards.
CATACCCTACAAATATGGCCATTTTAGCCCTTGGTTCAAGCTTACCTTCATTAACATGATAATAAGCTGGACACCCAAATATTCGCTTCACCTGACTAGACCTCATTCGGAGTCTTAAAGTCAATCGCTGATGCTGGAGAACGATTGACAATATGAGAAGCAGTATGAACTGCTTCTTTGGACATTTTAGCTTGTAAGAGCATACAACGAGCCTTCTCAAGAAGAGTTCTGTTCATTCTCTCGGCAACTCCATTCTGATGTGGTGTGTGCCTGACCGTCTTATGCCTTCCGATCCCATGAACCTTGTAGAAATCATTGAACTCTTCACTGCAAAACTCCAAGCCATTGTCCGTGCGAAGATACTTGATTTTCCTATCCATTTGATTTTCAACCAAAATCTTCCACTCTTTAAATGCTTCAAAAGCATCACCTTTTGTCTTCAGGAAGCGCACCCAAACCTTTCGTTAAAAATCATCAATGAATGTGAGAAGATAACTCTTTCCTCCCTTCGATGGAAGCTTAGAGGGACCCCACAAATCTGAATGGATGTAGTCTAGCACCCCTCCCGTCTTGTGCTTGCCAGTGCTGAAGCTGACCTTTTCTGCTTCCCTAAGACGCAGTGCTCACAAAATTCAAGTGTGCTGATCTTCTCACCATTCAAAAGGTTGCGGTTGCTAACCATCTCCAATCCTCGTGCGCTCATATGGCCTAGTCTCATGTGCCATAATTTTGCCTTGTCATCATTAGATAACTGCACTGTAGATGCATTTACAGAGCCAATAATGGTGCTTCCCGCAAGTGTGTAGAGGCCATCCTCCAGCTTGGCCTTCAACATGACTAAAGACCCTTTATTCACTTTCATAGTTCCTCCTTCACTCATGTACTTATAGCCTTGTTTATCTAAAGTACCCAGGGAGATCAAATTCTTCTTTAGATCAGGAACATGACGGACTTCTGTAATAGTCCTCACGATTCCATCATGGCAGCGAACATGAACTGAACCAATGCCAACTATTTTACAAGTTGCATTATTGCCCATTAATACAGTTCCTCTGCTTGTTTCATAGCTGCTGAACCAATCTTTTCGGAATGTCATATGCAGAGTACAACCAGAGTCTAAGACCCATTTGTTGTTATAGACTCCACTATTGCATGATGTTGTTAGTACATAATCATCATCATTATCATGTACTTCCTCAACAATGGATGCGCTCGCCTTTTCTTTGGACTTCGACATAGGGCAATCTCGTTCAAAGTGCCCCTTCTTGTGACAGCCCCAACATTCCGTATTCTTTTTGTTCACATGAGACTTTGATATGTATTTCAATTTGCTCCTTCCCTGTTGGCTAGTACGACCTCTTACAAAGAGTCCACTAGCTTCGTCACTTTTGTCTCCTTCAAAATGCATCCGCACATCACAAGAGTTTAGTGCTTGCCGCACTTGCTCAAGTTTAATAGGTTGTTTGCTATACATCATTGAATTCTCAATATCACGATATTTTGAAGTCAATGAAAATAGCAAAGAACATGCAAGCGTCTCCTCGTCCTTTTTAATTCCAGCAGTTTGTAAGTCCATCACAAGTTTATTGAACGCATCTAGATGGTCTTGCAACAAAGTACCTGAATCCATCTTAAATGTATGAAGACGCCGTTGTAACAACATCCTTGTTGTCACTGACTGGTCCTGGTAAAGCTCTTCCAGCTTTTCCCATAACTCTTTGGCCGTCTCTTCGGTACTTGTACTCACTTCACAAAGTACGTTAGGTGCAAGGGACAGTTGGATTGCACTCAATGCATCTCCTTCAATCTTTTCCTTGTCGGAATCCGATATCTTATCGGGGTACTTTCCGTCAATAGCATGGATTGAACCTTCCTTCCGCAGTAACGCTATCATCTAGATTTTCCAGATATTGAAGTTTTTGCGCCCACTAAATCTATCAATTTCAAATTTCATGGAACTCATTTTTTTTTACTTGTTCTTCTTTTTCTACTACAATGTATTTGGAACTACAGAAAACCAAAGTAATCCTTTTCTGATGTGGAAGTTCAGACTGTGCTGCAACCACAGAGCATACTCAGACAGAACCTTGGCTCTGATACCAATTGTTAGCGGAAACGTGAAACTAAAGAACAAGGAAGAACAACAATATTTAACGTGGTTCGGATCAAAATGATCCTATGTCCACCAAAGAACAACTGCACTGATATTTATTTCACTCTACAAAGAATACAAGTGAAATACTACAAGAAAGAGAACACAAATGCCTTAGAAGGTGAGAAGGCAAGTGAGAGAATGATTTGAAAATGAATTAAGAGCTACCTATTTATAGGAATAAATTCATCCTATTGATGTCATCCATGACATCACTATGTGTCAAAATTGTCAAGGTTAAGAATATGAAACCATTTTATGGTTTGCCTAAATTTCACCTACCAAGATATAATCTTTGACTTTTATTTTGTACTAATTATCTTCCTACCAAATATTCATGTTAATTCATCTTCCATTTAGTTTGATTCCACAAGAACCAAAACCAACTCTTTCAGTAGCATTTCCAGTGACCCCACAATAATTTGATATTGGTCTTCTGTAACGACCTGCTTAGTCGTTTTGAGCAGCAGATTTTATTTCTGGAAAACTGTCTGAGACGACGTATCCAACGACGGACCGTCATGGGCACGACGGACCGTCGAGGGTGTCTCGTTCCAAACACTTGGAATTCTTATATTTGAGTTCTGAAATCGACTCTCTGAACTCTGTGACGGACCTGCAGGACGGACCGTCACAGACATGACGGACCGTTGTGAGGTTCCATTTCAGAACACTTCAACTCTTGAGAATTGGGTACTGAGAGCAATTCTCTGAAGTCTGTGACGGACCTGCAGGACGGACCGTCACAGACATGACGGACCGTTGTGAGGTTCCATTTCAGAACACTTCAACTCTTGAGAATTGGGTACTGAGAGCAATTCTCTGTCCGTCGTGACGGAAGTGCAGGACGGACCGTCGTAGGCACGACGGACCGTCACAGGTTGCGTAATCCCAGTCTGGGTCAAATTTCTGGGTAAGTTTTAAAGGGGAGTTTTGGACTATTCTTGCTATAATTATAAATTTTAGTGGGTCAATGTTAA